>FJUW01000016.1:458862-784116 GCA_900074885.1 Rhynchosporium graminicola | reverse complement strand
GAATCTCACACTTGAGCTGCTTTAGGTAGACTGAACTAGCTTGAATTACGCTAGTATACTCGTCTATATTCTTATAAGAGGAGTAGGTATTATCGATAATACGATTTATATGCCTACTGATCTCCTCTAGGCTAGTAGAACCGTAGGTAGCTATAATAGCTTCCTATAGGTCTTTTGCGCTAGTCTTATCCTTGAATCTATCGAGGTTTTCAAGTGATATAATCGACTTAATAGCGCCTAAAGCCTTCTTATTTGCACGCTCAAAATCAGCTAGTCTCTTATAGTATTTAATCGCTAGCTCCGGAGAGTAAGAAGTATAATCTATTCTCTTTTCGCCTTGCGCGTTAATATGTTCTTCTGACTTGAAGTAGAGAGCTTAGCTAGGCTTAGTCTTAGTACCGTTAATATAAGATATATAGCCGTTTACCTCTAAGTAGAGGCTAGCCGCATTAAGCCACTCTATATAGTTAGAGCAGCCTACTAGCTTATCTCCCTTTAAGGAAGATATGATTCCGTATAAGCAGTTTAATAGTACTAAGTACTAAGAGGTCTTTATAAGTACGAGTTTTACTCGTATAAGCTACTAAGTAGCTTAAAAAGACACTGACCTTATCTTGCCCTTAAAAAAGATAATAGCTACGCCGAGCTTACTATCTTACCGAGTTTTTCGCTTAGTTAAAATCAATAGTAGTATACAGTAACTACGTCTGTCGTATTTGCTATTGAATTAACCTTACTACTAGGCCCAGTTTTACCTCACAGCGCCTTAAGTACTACTATTAAGTAACCCTCTCCGAGGATAGCTTCTTATACTTAATAGTAGCTTATATTAGCCGACCTATGATTTATACTAGACTAGTAGCGAATTAGAAGCTACGCCTTACTACGCAACGAGGCCTAGCTTCTAAACTAAGTCGGTAGTAGATATAAGCACCCCGGAATAAGATCTTAGCCTTCGTACCTAGGGTCACTAGGTCGTCTCTACTTCTAAAGNCGAGGATAGCTTCTTATACTCAATAGTAGCCTATATTAGCCGACCTATAATTTATGCCAGACTAGTAGCGAATCAGAAGCCACGCCCTACTACGCAACGAGGCCTAGCTTCTAAACTAAGTCGGTAGTAGATATAGGCACCCCGGAATAAGATCTTAGCCTTCGTACCTAGGGTCACTAGGTCGTCTCTACTTCCAAAGGCTTCGAGAGGTTACAAGTTATAATTTCCCTGCAACTTCGTCTTAAGGTTAAGGGCTACGAGTCTGATTCGCTATAGCCGTGTTAGTAGGGCTCAAAGGGGCTAGCTTACTAGCTAGCTCTAGGCGAAAGAGTCGTTGAAAACGACTAAGTAACGCCTAATCAGGAAGCTCCTTTATCGGTAAGGAGTAACGGAAGCGAGTTTAAGCGAGATCGATCGAAGGAAGCGTCTGATTAGCTGATTTCACTGAGTGAATTGCTACTATATGAAAATTGAGAGTAGAAATCGGCTAAAGGTCAGAATAATAGGTAATCAATTTGACTTACTTTTATTACTTGAAGAGAGCTAACTACAGGAGAGATTCTAGCTACTTATATAGCTATATGAGCTCTCTAGAATATTCTATACTACATAATACAGAACTCTATAGAAGAAGACACGTATACCGTAGAATTATACTACGTCAGTAGTACGTTAGTAGAAACCTCTAGAAGTACGATATACGTAATAGAGAGTAGTAAAACTCTATCGAGAACCTTCATAGTAACTCCAATAGAGTATACAGGGTATAGGCTATTAATAAGGTATAGGGTGTAGGTGCTAGGTATAACAAGGTACATAGGCAAGGTACTGAACCAGGTACTAAGAACATGTACTGATAAGGTACAAGGTGTATATGCTAATGCAGGCAGAACTGACCAAGGTACTAGTTACAAATCCAACAGAAGCGTCGGAGGCCGAAAGACTCAGATAAGCGCCTAGATCTAATAATACCGGAGACCTATCGTCTTCGAGTGCCCTAATAAAAACCCTTATCGAGTCTCTCGTAGCGTCTCAGTCGAGCTCCGATAGAGAACTATTAGGTTCCGGTAGATAGATACCTCTTACTTAGGATAGATATGCGAATACCTTTCGAGATTATCTCCTAAGACTAAGAAGTTCTTATCGTATGCGCTCTACTTAAAGACTATCTCTTTCCGCTGATTATTACTAGGATACTATTTATAATACTCTCCTATAGCGCGAATAAGCTTATATACGATACTTCTAGGAGAAGGGAAGCCCGATAGATAGTAAGGACCCTGAAGCTTTCTTCGCGCAGCTCGATAAAATATTCGCAGATAGTAATAAGTGAGCTAAGGCCTTTAAATAGCTTACGAATATAAGGCACTCTATAGGATAGCTCTAGTATAAGTACTAGCTAGAATTCGACGAACTCTTACTAAGCGCTAGAGGAGAGAGCTAAGAAGATAATATAAAGATAAGTTACTTCCGGAATACGTTTTTAAACTCTATCTGAATATATATAGCTTCTATAGCTAAGACTATAGATTACTACGAATTTACTAAGGAAGTAGAATAGATTATAACTAACCTCGAAGAGATAGATTAGTTTAAAGTATCGAATAAGAGGTAGAATAATAAGAATAAGGACTCTAGGATAAATATAGTAAACTATATATATTCCTAGAAAGCTCCTATAAAAGCTAAAGTTAATACTAATAGGGATATAGTAATAGTACTAGCGCGTATAATAAGAAACTGAGAAAGGAATAGCAGAGCTTATAATAATTCTAGTAGTAAATAAAAAGCTAAATAAATAGATATAGCCGAATAAGAGAGATACTATAAGAAAAAGCTCTATTTCCGCTATAGAGTATCTAGGTACTATATCTATAATTACTTATACGCTTTAGTAATATAACTTACTGCGATTAATATAATAGGACTATTATTAGAGAATAATAATAATATATTAGACTTTACTCTTTTAGAGTTAAGAAAAGACTAACTCCCTCTTAAAGTTAAGAGCCGGGAGTAGATAAAATATTAGTAAAAGAATAAGGTAAATTCAAAGAGCTTATAAATAGAAACCTTATATATATAGATATAATCCTTTAAGAAACGTTCGGAATATTTACTCTTATTAATAAAAGATACTAATACTATATTATAATAAATAAAGACTTTATAGAAAGTCTTAGTCTTATATATATAAGCTATAGAACCCGCGAGATAAAGAGCGCTTTAAAAGCTATACGGAACTTAAGAACTAAAAGAGTAATCGAGTTCTAAATAAAAATCGTAAGGTTTAGCTAAAGAGTCTATATATATATAGTACTAAAACTAGCTTTTCTATTAATCTTAGGGAACTTATAGAAAGCGTAAAATAAGATTAGGATAACGCTTGAAAAATAATAATACTATTATAGCCTAATAAAGAAATAAGTAATAGAAGGACGTAACTACTACTTATATATAGATAATAGTAACTATACCTTAGTATCTGCTACGATATTAGAGGATATAAAGATAGCCCTTTAGGATAAAGAAGAGCTAACTTTAGACTAACTTAAAAATATTCTCCCTCTAGAGATTTAAGATATAACTCTACTCTTTTCTAAGCGAGAAGTAGAGAAACTAGCTCTCTATTAACCGGGTATCGACTATCGAATCGATATCTGCGAATAATCAGATAAGTCCCTTACTGCCTTACTATAGGGTCCGCTATATAGTATATCTAAAGATAAATTATTAGCGCTAAGAAAGTTATTAAATAGCTTCTTAGAAAAAGGATATATCTAGCTTAGTACTTTAGAAGTAGTAGCTCTTATCCTTTTTATATAGAAACCCGAGAGAGGTCTAAAGTTCTACTACGACTACTGAACGCTAAACGCTATTACGAAGCTAGACTAGTACCCTTTACTATTAATACCGGAGACCTTACGGAACCTTATAAGTACTAAATAACTTATAAAAGTAGATATAGTTTCGGTATTTTATTAAATACGTATAGCATTAGGTTACGAGTATAAAATAGCTTTTTATATAAGATTTAGGTCTTTTAAATAGCTTATATATCCTTTTAGATTATTAGAAGCTCCGGTAAGTTTCTAGTAGTATATTAATAGTTTATTAAGGGAATAATTAGACGACTTTACCTTAGCCTATATAGATAATATAGTCGTTTACTCGAACAGCTCTAGAGAAGACTACTTCGAAAAGGTACGAACTATTCTCTGTAAGCTTTAGGATAATAGACTATACTTAGATCCCGAAAAGAGTAAGTTCGCTCGTAAGAAGCTTAAATATCTAGGATTTATTATATATACTAATAGAAAAAGTATAAGTCCTAATCTAGAAAAAGTAATAGTAATTAAGAACTAAGCGTAACCTAAGACCTAGAAAGAAGTATAATATTTCTTAGGATTTATAAACTTCTACTAAATATTTATAGCGAACTACTTAAAGCTAGCTACGCTTTTAATAGCGTTAATAGGGAAGGGTCGCTTATTCTCCTAAGGAAAACTAGAGGAGAAAGTATTTAAGACTTTAATAAAGAAGTTTTATAAGACTCTAATACTTATATACTAAGATCCGAGACTTTAGATATTCTTAGAGACTGATTATAGTAGATTCGTAATAGGAAGCGCTCTCCTATAAGAAAAGAATAAAGTCCGACGACTAGTAAGCTTCTTCGCTTAGAAGCTAAATAAAGCCGAAATTAATTACAATATCTACGATAAGGAGATACTAGTAGTAATTACCTGCTTAAAATTCTAGGCCTCCGAGTTAAAAGTATATAAGTCTTTTATAATTTAGATAGACTATAAGAACCTTAAGTATTTCATAACTAAGTAATAGCTATCGGAGCGTTAAGTACGCTAGTATAAGACCTTAGTACTATTCTAGTTTACCTTAGTATATAAGCCGGGATCCGAAGCTATTATCCCGGATACCTTATTATAAAGGGAGTAAGATATATTAAGAGAAAGCGATATAAACTCGAGGTTCTATAGGTTTTTAGACTCGGACTATATAGCGAACTAGCTTACTCTAGAAAAGAAAGATAGAGTAAGAGTAATAACTATATCGACTTAATCAGATCGCGATATAAACTCGAGGTTCTATAGGTTTTTAGACTCGGAACGCGTAATATACTAGCTAGCTTTAGAAAGAGAAGATAAGATAAGAGTAATACTTATATCTACTTAACTATTAATTATACCCTCTAGCTAAGTCTTTACCTTAGACTTAGTAGTATCTAGAGGTCTTTTCTAGGATAAAGAACTAAACGACTTATAAGACGTTATAATATAAGAAGATATAATATATTAAACTATATTCCGCTTATTATAAGATAAGGCTCGATCTTTCCTAAGTGAAATTAAGATTAAAATCTAAGTAAGCGACTATAGTATAGATATAAAGAACTACTTATATTACTATAGAAAGTTATAAGTACTAAGCGCTCTAGTTATACTAGAGTCTAACTATAAAGCGATAGACCCCGAGACTCTCGAAAATAATACTCTAAGGATAAGGCTTATCTAGTCTATCTACGACTCGCTAGTCTATAGTTATCTAGGGCGAGACTCTACTATATCGATATTAGGATACTCCTTCTACTAGCTACTATAGTCGAGGTATATAAGATAATTCTTAAGGAACTATAACTATTATAAGAGAAATAAAGTATAAAGAGAATATAAGTATAGACTCTTAAGACTACTACTAGTTCCCGACTAATTCTTCTAGGAGATATCTATAGACTTTATAACTAACTTATTAAACTCTTAAGGTAATTATTACCTTTAAGTAATTAAAGACTAATTAAGTAAATAAATAGTTATTAAAGCGATACTTAGTATAAAAGCAGAGGAATATACTAAGAAATTTATAGAATACTAAGTAAGAAACTATAAGATACCGCGAGCGATTATAAGTAATAGAAGTATTAACTAGATAAGTATATTCTAGAAGACCTTTTATCGCTTAATCGATATATAATAAAGACTTAGCTCCGAATATTACTTATAAACTAATAGAGGACTAGAAAAGCTAAATTAAGATATCTAAGCTTATCTATAAAACTTTATTAACTAAGAATAATCTAACTAGAAAAAGTAGCTCCTTATAGCTTAGTTAGCGTTAAATAGATATTACTACGCAGGCCTCGGGATAAGCTTATTCTTTACTATATATAGGTACGAAGCGCTATTACTTATACTATTAGAGATAGAACCCGAGATTAACTCTTAGCTACTATCGAGCGAATAAGTAGTAGTATTTATAAAGAAGATAAAGAAGATTACTAACTTATACTAGTCGAATATAGTAGCGTCCGCTTAGAAACAGGAGGATAGTACTAATAGAATAAGGACTCTAGCTCTAGTATACCGGAAGAGAGATAAGGTATAGTTAGACCTATATAACTACTAGATAAATCGACTAAAAAAGAGTCTTAATATGAAGTATACTAAATACGTAGTAAACGAAGTATTATTACTAGTAGCTATTCGTTTATCTAAAGTCCCTAGTAATATTTATCTAGTATTCTATACGGATCTATTACGACTAGTAAGCTACGACTTATTACTTAGGCAGGAGACTAATAATAATTAACCGGGGCCTATACTATTCGAGACTTATAAAGAATAGTAAGTAGAGGAGATTCTTTATACTAAAGATAAATTAAGGAGAAAAGGGAAAGGCAGGAAAGTACTAGTGAAATAAGCGAGTTACTACGAACTCACGTAGGAACCTATTAAAGACTTATCAGATACTATAGCTATAGACGAGTTCGAAAGCAAGTATAGAGATATTAAATACTACGATAGACCTAGATAAGTATAAGAGAAAAAGAAGAATAAGAAAGGATCTGATTAGTTTTAAGCGAGTTATAAGTATTAATAAGGGGAGTTTAGATTTCTTTTATATTATTTTATTAATTCTAAAAAGTAATATAACTTAACGAATTTCCCTAGGACTCTATTCTAAAATAACCGGACTTATTTAGCGCGATAAGTACTTAGAACTAAAGCGAGAAGGACCTTACTAGTACTATAGTAGTTAGTAATAGAAAATAAGCAGACTATAGGAAGCTTATATCTAACTCTACTAAGTGATAATATTAGTAACTAAATTAGTAATTTTAGTAGCGATAGGGCTAAAATAAGTAGTTAGTAATAAAGAATAAGCAGAGTCCGAGGATAAGTATAAGGAGAGAAGACTAGTAGCTTAAAGAGGCTTTAAGGCTTTCTAGGCCTTAAGGACTTTACTAAGATTATAGTAAGTATTAGCGCTAAATAAGCGATTAGTAATAGAAAACAATCGGAATCTAATAACTTATATAATATCTCTATTAGTAGAGTAAGTCTAAATAGTATAAGTAATATATATTATTTAAAGACTAAGTAGTTAGTAATATTTTTCAGGTAGAGCTTAGGATAAATATATAAGTTTTTATAGTTCTTACGCTTATGAGAATAGGTTATATAAGCACGAGAGTAAGTAGACTATATAAGTTAGTAGATATCAGGCGAAAATAAGTAGGATCCGACTTATATTCTAGTTAATATAATTAACCCCGAAGAGAGTATAAGTAGTATAGTAGATAATAGAAGCTATCTGACTCCGATTAGTAATAAGTAAGGTATAGTGCTTTTAGAGTAGAGATAAGAGATAGTGAAAGGGAAAGAGTAATTAATACTAAACGATCTTATTAACTTATAGTTTATAATAGTTAATTAAGAAGAAGGGAATTAGTCTATAAAGTAATAGAAAGAGGTATATATAGCTAAAGCGGGAGTATTTACTAATTTAATTAATAATAAGAAGAAGAGCGATAATAAAGAAATAAGAAGACGTAATAGGCCTTATTATTATTATAAGCCGGAAATAAATAGAGAGATTATATAAATAAATAACTAGAGGCCTTATACGACTTTACTAGTATTATTAATTATTCCTTTATTATTAGTTCGCTATTATATTTTATTAGTCTATTATTATTATTAACTTCTAAGTGAAATTAGTATAAAGCGAGAAAAAGAATCGCAGATATAATAAGCTCTAACTATATATAATAGAGCGGGATATAAGTCTTTAGAAGCGAACTCTAATATAAGATAAGCAGAGGGAAGAGAGGAGTAATATAAAGGGCGAGCCTTAGGATTAAGTACCGGCGATACCTATGCTTACTAAGCTTAGCGGCACCCGCATGTTTTCCTTCGGAGCTAGGCTAGAACCTGACTCTCTCTTATATCGAACTTCTTAAATACTATACTTGACTATCTGCGTACGCGTTGCTCACCCGTGATATATAGTATTACTACTTCTTTAAGTACTACTCTACTTCTAGCTATCGGGGCTTATAACCTATAGCAAGGTTACGTTAATCTTCAGAGTAAGGTATAGAGATAGTAATCGTGTGAATAATATTAGTTATATTATAGTACTAATTACTATAGAGAGCCGACAGAAGATATTATCTAGGAATATCCGCACGGACTATGCACGTGATTACAGTCACCTGATCCATGCCAAGACCCATATCCTCGCAACAAATTAATAATTTATAGACCTCTAGTAAGTTATAACTAACTAAAAGTATTAATACGCTTAATATAGGAATTAACCTATCTTTTAGCTAATAGTATACTTCTATTTAGGACTGACTTAAAGTTAATTCAGACTAATACTTAACTACGCGTACTTATAAAGCGCTAGTCTAGAGCTTTACTTCTAGCTTTATAAGAGGTTACTTAGAACTATAATATCTCTCGGAAATTACGCCTTTCTTCTCTACTAAAGAGATAATTTCAGTACTCGCCTCTTATTACCTTTCTGGACTCGAAACGGAGTAGTATCGTACTGAATTTCATAAGCTTTTAATAAAAAAGGAGTCCTTTTAATAATTCTATATAAAGTTCTAAAGCTTAGTAATTCTTAGAAGTATAGCTAAATTAGAGTAGTGCTTTTACCTCTAACTAAAGCTTACTATATAGCTACGTACTGCTGCTGCTCTAATTAAGTACTCTTAGAAGACTAATTATTTAGCTATAGTCTCTTCTCTTACGGCACTTGATTTGGAACTCTCTCGATTACTTTTAATACCTCTAGCTACTCTAGCTCTACTGATAGTTAGTACGTCTTCTGAGCCCTTAATACCTATCGAGGAAGTATAGTATTACTACTATAAGAAGTATAGTTACTATAAGAGCGATTACCCGATATTAAAGACGAAGAAGAAGTGATTTACGTCTTATGTGACGACTGAGTGTGACAACTGGTCAGGTTTGGAGGTCTCGCCCTATTAGTCAGGTTTAGAGGTCTCTCCCTATTAGTAGAAACACTTACTACTAAGCGAGATTACACGAGTAAAGTTTAGAGGCCCCTTTTCATATATATACTTCTATTCTCTCTCTACTTCTTTACTCCTTAGTTATAGATTCTCAAGTGATTCTTACTACTTCATATTCATAGTAATATAAGGTCTTATTACTTAAGTAGTTTTAAGACCTTTCTAGAGTAAGCGTTATATTATCTATAACTCTTTTACTTATATCTAGGAAGATAATAAATATCTACTCATATTATACCTCTATGCCTAGAGCTACTAAACGCAGGAGACTACGCTATATAGAGAAGGCCTATACTAAGTATAAACTTGAAGAATAGCACCTAAACTAAAGTAACCTAAGTCCGATAAATCGACTACCGGTTCTCCGACTTCCTCTACTTCCTATTCTTTAGCAACTTATAATACTCGCCGTAACCTACCTCTCTCTATAGTAGAGAGTACTCGCGATAACACCTTATCCGAGTTAAGCTCCCTAACTCCTACTATAATTAACAAACTCACTAAGTCGCTAAACCTCCCTAATAATACCCCTATATTAATAGTAACTATAAGTAACTTATAGGAAGACTACGCTTACTAGCTATAAGAGGCAGAAAGGAAGCTCACAGAGGAGAGATAATTAAACACCGACTTATCTATAGAACTACACTAGTTACAAGACAAGTTCCTAGAACTACGCTAGTTAACTACTTAGCGCTCTACTAAGTTTATATCATTTAATAACGTTCAATCGCGTATAATACTACTACTATTAATTAAAGAAGATAACGCTACTCTTACGCCTAATAATCGTCATCGAGAATAATCTACCGGAGGAGTATTATTAATATTATACGCTACGCGTATAGAGAAGATACCGAACCTTCTAAATAAGCTCTCTAATAGAATCGACTACTCTCTAAAACTCTAGGAAGTATAGATACGTAACGCCCTCTAGTACTACTCTAGCTACTTTATCAACGAAGATTACTATAAAGATTAGTTACTTAACTAAACAGAAGGAATAGCCAGAACTTACCTAGAACTTTCGTTCTTAGAACTAGAATATAATAAAGAAAGTAATATAATCGATTTACTTAATATAATCACTTAACTTATCTCTTTCTTATCTAATCTATACGACTAATAAACTATAAGATCTAGCTACTCCGCGCTAAAGATAGATTATAAGTAGACCTTCTAGACGTTCTACTACGAGTTTCGTACGCTAGCTCATAAAGCTAGAGTAAATAATCAATCGACTCTGAAAATAGATTTATAAGAGAAGCTACCTACACAGCTACGGAAATAGCTCTTCTAATAGTACCGAACGTTAAGGACACTAGAAGAATACATTAAGGCTATATAAGCTAAAGACTAAGGTTAATTTATTAAAAAGACTTACTATTCCGAGTCTTCTGCTAAGGCTAGCGCGACTCGGGAACGCCCTATAAATACCTCCTCCTAGCGCCGTAGTACTAACTCCTCTTCTTATCTGTAAATTAGTCTTCCTACGCCTGAGAATACTAGTATAACTAATAAATAATTACTATACTCTGCACGAAACAATACGCCTCGTGCATAATCGCTAGCGAATACTTCTTATCACTTTACGCTTACCTTATACTTACGCTTATTATTAGCTCGACCTAACACTCTATATCGAATTAACGCAATTGATACTAATAATGACGTTAATAGCAAGCTAGAAAATAATAATAACGAAGAGACGTACAACGACGCTTAGGAGTATATTAAACTACTAGTAAAAGACTACGCTTAGAGAAAGACTTCTTCCTAGGTAGTATACGAGATATACGATATCTTAACTTTACGAAGCTTCTTAGTAGTTAATCGTTCACTATACGTGCTACTCTTACTAAGAATAAACTCTCGTATAAGCTACCCGCACTTCTCGATTCTGGAGCTAATAGATACTATTTTATTAATTATTCTTTTCTTAAATCTCTTTCCTTCTTCTTAAAACCTTCAATTTACCCTCTACTAAATACAATTCCTATTAAAGGCTTTAATAGCATTAATAGTAGTACTATTAGTCACTATATAATACTTAATTTAACAGTAGATTATCGCGTTCAAGTATTTACCCCTTTTCTTATTACTACTCTCGGAAACTATAATATTATACTCGGAAGGACCTGGCTTTCGGAATATTAAGTACTCTTGAATACCTCTAAACAACAGATTATTTAGCTATTATATACTCCTCCTAGTAACGTTTATAGCTCTCCGATCGAGATTAAGGACTTACGTAAACACTATACCTACTAGCGCTACTAACACGACGCTAACGAACGAAACGAACGCCTTAATTAGTTCTAGGAAGCGTACAAGGGATAGCGAAGTATAACTAACTCTCCTATTAATATTCGAGCTATTATTAACTTTATCTCTATTATTAAACGACTATTACTAGCTCGGAAGCGCACTTCTAGGGAGACTTATAGCTATAAAAATATCTAAAACTCTCCCTTAGAGAGTATTCTATAGATAACTAACTCTCTATTACTACCGCTGATTAGTCAGGACTATTTCTCCGGCGTTTATACTACTTATTATAGACACGATAAGCCTAAGTATTTATTATCTGAAGAATAAGAATAGAGTAATAAAGAGAAGTCTTTATACTCTAGAGAGACTATTAATATACAGCCGAAGTGCGTACGATTCAGCGATATTATCGCTTATATCCCGCGTGAATCTCTACTTTAACTCTAATTAGAAGTCTTTATATTAAAGACCTACGTATAAGACTACGCCTATATAATTTATACTATAGACTAATAGTTACTCGGAATACTATCTCGCGACTTAATAGAAGCTACTTAAAGTATAAAAATAGCTACTACGATATTTCGAAAGCGATAAAGATCACCTCGTGTGCTTAGACCTCTTCTAGAGCTTCCTACGCTAGAGATTTATACGATTAGCGGCTTAGCCTTCTATCTCTTATATAAACGCTAGAAGTCTTCTAACGATAAGATCTTCTCTACTACCCTTCACGAGATAGATAAGCTTCTTAATAACTGAATCGCAGTTTAATAATACGATACTACTATCGTATCTTTAATTATCGACCTTACGGAACGTCGTAAAACCGCTTAGTAATTTACTATTAGCTTAAGCGAATTAGATTCAGAACTATAGATCCCTTACGAGTATAGCTAGTAAGTATACGTCTTTTCTAAGGAAGCTAGTAATATTCTCCCTTCTTATCGCTTATGCGATTACCGAATTGAGCTTAAGGAAAGGGCCGAGAAGAACCTCAAATACTCCCCCTTATATAAGATATCAGCTGAAGAACTTAAAGTCGTTAAGGCGTATATTACTAATAACTTAGCTAAAGGTTTTATTTAACCTTCTTAAGTACTATACGCTATACTTTTTCTTTTCGTTAAGAAAGCTAATAGAAGTCTAAGATTCTTTATTTACTTTCGCGTACTTAATAACCTTATGAGTAAGGATTAATATCTACTGCTATTAATCGATAAAACGCTTGCTAGAATCTCTACTACTAAGATATTTACTAAACTAGATATTCGCTAGGCGTTCTACCGAATTCGAATAGATCTAGCCTCTGAAGAGTATACGACCTTCCGGACCTATTATAGTATATATAAGTGCAAGGTACTCCCTTTCAGTCTGACTAACGGCCCTGCGATATACTAGCGATATATGAATAACGTCTTATTCGACTACTTGGACGACTTCTATATAATATATCTAGATAATATTCTGATCTACTCTAACGACTTACTATAGTATTAATTATATATATATAAGGTACTATAACGATTGCAAGACGCTAGATTATAAGCTAACCTTAAGAAGTATGAATTTAATATCACTCGCACTAAATACCTTAGATTTATTATCTCTACTTCTAGGATTAAGGTAGACCCTAAGAAGATTAATATTATATAATCTTAGAATTACCTAACTATAGTTAAGGGCGTATAATCGTTCTTAGGCTTTTATAACTTCTACTGACGATTTATTAAGGACTACGGAATTATCGTAAAACCTCTTATATAACTTACTAAAAATAACGTATTATTTCAGTTCGCTAGGGAGTATAAAGATGCCTTTAATTACCTAAAGCACGCTCTCACTTCGGTACTACTCCTCCACTACTATCAGTAATATCTACCTTATATGATCGAAACAGATACTAGTGATAAAGTAATAGCAGGTGTACTATCGTAATAGCACGACGAAGACTAGTTCCTAGTAGCTTACTTCTCTAAAACTATACTACTTGCCGAGCTTAATTACGCTGTTCATAATAAGGAAATACTCGTAATTATACGATCTTTTAGTAACTAGAGATCTGAGCTCGTAGGCGTACTATATCAGATCTGCGTTGTTACTAATTATAAAGCTCTTAAGTACTTTATAACCTCTAAATAGCTGAACGCACGATAAGCACGATAGGCCGAGCTACTCGCAGATTATAACTTTATAATTACTTATCGACCTAGGAAGTATAATCTACTTGCTAACGCTCTCTCTCGCAGAACAGATGAATTAGACGACTAGAATAACGCTAAAAGAACTTAGCGTTTATAGTAGCTGCTACGCGAAGACTAAATCGATCTAGTACTACTTATAAGTAACCTCCGGAATAGCTCTGACTCTATAGATAACTTTAAGCTTATTAATTCCTTTGAAGTCGCCGACCTATCGCTAGTCTTTTCTATAGTATAATAAGTACTTGACGCTAATCGCACTACGCTATTACTCTAAGCTTTACGGAAATAAGCTCTCTCTACTACTCCTAGAAAACTAACTATAGAAAAAGATCTTCTACTCTATAAAGGAAGACTAATTTTACTTAACGTCTTATACTTTCGTATGCTACTTATACGCGAAGTATACGACCGATTAGAGACTACCTATCTAAGTATAAAGAAGACCTTATAACTACTAGTATTATAATACTAGTAGTACGGAATCGCTTTAACTATTAACTAGTACTACTATAACTATTATACTTACCGACGAATTTAAGTACTACGCGATAAGAAACCGGGCCTCCTCTAACCTCTACCTATACTATCACGTTTATAGGAGTATATTATAGTCGACTACTATAGCTTTAACTGCGATAAATATAGCTATAATAATATTCTCGTATTTATTAACTATTTTAGCAAATAAGTAATTAGTATTCTATACCGAAAGACCTCCGATACGCGCGACCTTATAAAGCTTTACTTGTACTACGTATACTACTATTTCGAAGCTCTATTAATAATTACCTCTAATAGAGGGCCTTAATTCGTTTCCTGTTTTTGGACTGCAGTTATTACGATTCTCGGTACTAAAAGATAGCTTTCTATAGTAGACTACTTATAAACAGACGGCTAAACAGAGATCTATAACTAATATCTCTAATATAGATTATAACCTTTTATCTCTTACTATTAAGATAACTAGTCAGAGTTCTTACCTATTATAGACTACGCCTAGATGACTCTCCCTTACGAATCCCTTAGAGGTCTCTTACTCTTTAAAGTCGTTTATAGATATATACCCTACGTTAATTAGAATTAGAAAGACTTACTTAACTCTACTATACCTACTGATAAGTTGAATACTTAGTAAGCTCTAGATTATGCTAATCGTCTGCGTAACGCCTAGATTACTACTTAATTAAGCCTCTAACGTATATAAGCTAAAATAGCTTAATCCTATAATCGCTCACACTATGAAGTCGACTTCACTATAGACGACCTTATCTAGCTAGATATACGCTACTTTATAAGTACTCGACCTAGTAAAAAACTCGACTTCCCGACTAATAGACCTTTCCGTATAATTGAAAAGATCAGAAGCTCTTATCGTCTAGAGCTCCCTACTAGTATAAAAGTATATAACGTATTCCCTGCTGCTAAGCTACGGAAGTATCTAAACGACCCCTTGCTAGGATAAACCTTACTGCTACTACTACTTATTAATATTACTGGTGATAATAAATAGGAGATCGAAGACATACTTACGTGCCGTAAGCAGCGTAATAGCCTCTTATACCGAGTTTCCTAGTTAAATCAAGACGTCGATCTTATATGGTACGATACTATAGACGTTAAATACGCTCTCGCTAAGCTGTAATAATTCTACCTTAATAACCTAACGTAAGCTAGACCTCCTGCTAGATTACTTAATTAGCTAAAAGCTTTCTACGATAGAATTAATAATTACGACTACCTTAATAGTAATAAGAAGATAGACTAACGCTCGAGGGCGAGCTTTTTTCGGAGGGGGGGGTAATGTGACGACTAAGTATAACGACTGGTCAGGTTTGGAGGTCTCGCCCTATTAGTCAGGTTTGGAGGTCTCTCCCTATTAGTAGAAACACTTACTACTAAGCGAGATTACACGAGTAGAGTTTAGGGGCCCCTTTTCATATATATACTTCTTTTCTCTCTCTACTTCTTCACTCCTTAGTTATAGATTCTTAAGTAATTCTTACTACTTCATATTCATAGTAATATGAGGTCTTATTACTCAGGTAGTTTTGAGACCTTTCTAGAGCAAGCGTCACATCTTATGCTTTAGATTTATAATTACTTAGATTTTATTTGAAATTTAACTTAAGTTAACTCCCTTTTATTTCGTTTTATATAGATTATTTGCCTTTAAAGGCTCGAGGACGAGCCTTTATCTTAGAAGGGAGTAATATAATAGCGTATAGTATACGTAGTAGATACGGGCTAGTATCAGTGCCTTAGGTATACCCTCCTTATATATATATAGAGGTACAGACTCCTTCAGAGCTCTATATCTTTCTGTTTCCTTTATACTAGACTATTAAGGATCGTTCTTGACCTCCCTACTTGTTTTATTACTGCTCGTATACTGTCTAGAGCCCTTGTGTCGTTATACTTAGCCCATAAGACCTTAAGGCCTTTATAGTAATACTGAATATAACTGTTTTATACCTAGAATAAGGAGTATAGATATTAATTAGGAAAGCTAACTATCTTAAAGTAATTATAGAACCTGGGGTTTATCTAGTTCACGTGATATCGAGGTATAGTTCTAGTCTCTAGGGGTATTACTATACGTATATATACGATAGTATAATTAACTAATTACAGAAGAAATTAGATTACTCGTACCTATAGAAGTTACTGATTTTAGTAGTATCTCTATAGAGGGGTGTATTGCGAGGATATAGGTCTTAGCATGGATCAGGTGACTATAGTCACGTGTATAGTCCGTGCGGATATTCCTAGATAATATCTTTAGTTAACTCTCCATAATAATTAGTACTGCAATACAACTAATATCATTCAACTACTCTATGCCTTACTCTGAAGATCAACGTAACCTTGCTATAAATTTTCCTTCTTAGATCTTTGTTGATGCTGTTCTGTTGGGCTTTATATGAGGCACTTCCAGGGATATCAAAGAACCGATTGCTGCCACTTCCTGCATCAACTATGATCACGAATATTGATTGGTGCTAGTCAAAACCACTAGCAAGAAATTCTGTCAAATCACACTCTGTGAAACTCTGTGACTGCTTTATGGAAGAAATATGGACTATGGCTTGCTAAAGGGAGCCGAAACAACACCGAAGCCACCTTCAGCAATACTGAGGATATGGAAAAGGGTGTAAGTTGGAAAGTGTTAACGCGTACTCGTATCAGCTCTCATATGCATGTTCATACCATTCATCCAATTACAAGCAGCGTCCAAAATAGAATGGCAGGCAGTTGCCAGTCTATCCAAAACTTCAAGTCTGCGCCCCCACCAGAAGTCTCACATGGCTGTATCGGCCCATACCATCGCTCCAAAGTACCCAAAACTCCACTGACAGCAAAAATGATCTATACCGCCCATTTTCAGGATACAGTCGCAAGTTCAGCAGCGGCTGCTTATCTCCAGTATCCAGTTGCCCAGTTCCTTCCTTCTAGTCAACGATTTTGGAGCTTTCCACACCACCGGGTTTCTGCTCCTCAGCGATGAGCTTCTCGAGAGCCAGGACGAAATCGGCCGACAGTTTCTCATAACTTGCCTGCAGATTTCCTCTAATGAACGGCATAAGCGCACGATTACTCCAGACCTTCCCAGTCATCTCTAAAACGCATCCCTCTCCTGCCGTTGCAGGTTCATGCGCTATCCATGTAGTAACGCTTTGGACGCCCATAGGAGCGTGTGTTATGCTTACCAGACCATCGACGGTGTGCTGTACACTTGTCTCGTATACCAGATCGTTGGGAATGAAACGCTTGATCCAGCCGCCCTTCCAGTGCCCGCTTTGCGCACCTTCCACGTCTGCTTCTCCGTCTGAGGACGTCCCTTGAGGCTCGACGATTTTGTAGACGGGAAAGTCTGAGATAGACCCTGAGTCTATAGCGGGCGGCTTGTAGGCATCGGGCACTGTCTTGTAGAATTCTGTTGAGGTTGATGGTGGGAGCAGGGTGTATGTTATCTTGGAGGGGTTCAGGTCTAGGATTGTCTCATCGCTGTGAAGAAGGGCAATGACTTGGGCTTTCGTGATGTGGGTTGAGAGGACCGTGCGTGTTTTGACCTCCGTGTTGGTATTGAGGACTGTTTGATGTCAGGTGCTGCAAATGCTTGTTGAGGTAGTCAACTTACAAGACATGATCAGAGTCGTAAGTTATATGGAGTTGTAATTAAGTATGTAAAGTAGAAAATAACAGCAGGTAGGGACTATCACATTGAACGCAAGGAGGAAGGAGGGGGGCATGGAGGGGCTTCAGAAGATGTGTAGATTTGTGCTAGAGCTGGGATCCTAGTCCGGACATAGTCTTGTCCGATGAAAGTCAAAGTAATGAAAGAAGCCTGGTACAAAGGGGAGTGATGCTGATACCTGTAAGTACTTATATGCGTACGGAAGTCACGTTCGCTGGCGACACAGCTAACATCCCTTCATTCAATTAACAGATCGAGCGAGGCGCAGCGGCTGTATTCGTGGCTGTAGAATCTGAGGATCACGATCAACTCTGCCTATCCCGACTACAACGCGTCCTTATTGCATGTGCAACAAACTGGGGCGATTGGGAGACAGGTAGGATGTAGCTACGATGATGGAAGGAGGAAGCCTGCGGAACCATGTCGTTGCCGGTTTGTGGAGATGCTGTGTTTGTGCTGGAGCTTCCAAGACTCGGAGACGTCCCCGGATTAGACGAAAGCTGGACCAATGCTGCACGTAGAAACTTCAGAGCCTCCTGAACAAGCCACACTCAAACTGGACAAGACAAAATTTGTTATCAAAGGTAGTTGGTGTATGCGTTTCACGAACTTCCATAAAGGCAACACGGTCTATCTAAGAACTAGATCCTGTGAATGTACTGATATCGAGGTTTCACGTGAAACATACTAGTGAACATACTCCTCGATTACGCATGGAATTAGAAAATGATAGAGCTAC
Source organism: Rhynchosporium graminicola (assembly GCA_900074885.1). NCBI lineage: Eukaryota > Fungi > Ascomycota > Leotiomycetes > Helotiales > Ploettnerulaceae > Rhynchosporium > Rhynchosporium graminicola. The sequence continues at coordinate 765,372 of FJUW01000016.1, read as the reverse complement.
GTATTGCTCCTGTTCTTATATGCGTTGTCTTTCAGGCCGAGATTCTCTCAATGCTTATTGAAAAAGAGCATTAATCGGCTCGATCCCACACCTGAGCTGGGAGAATGTACCAAGTATTCCGACGTAAGAAGCTGTGTTTCTTCCTCGACTATCTATCCAGCAGAAAGTTGGAGACAGAATACGATTAGAATACCGGAAGAACCGGAGGGAGTTAGATGCCCAAGATGCTCCTTTCCAATGAAGCGACCTTGCCCAGTCGCTCTTGCCGTTTCTGTTTACGTAGCGACAAAAGCCTTCTCACCTCAGCACAAACCATGGTTAATTTTGAAGACTTTATCGTCACATAACATGACTCCTCTCTTTTCACTGACTGAGACTATTCTCGAATTGGTCCAGGACTCAAAGCCCGTTCGACAAAAGGTGTTGCCGATTCCGACACGGTGCGGAGATGGACATTGGATGGAGATGACATGGCTGCCAGCATTCTCACTGGCCTGTTTTCAACACCAGGCATGGAAAGATTTCAATATATTCTTGGGTCTCAACTTGGCAAGATTCACGTAGTGTGGCACTCATCCGCTTCATAGCTAAATCGAAGATGTAATCATGGAGGCCAGTCACCGATCCCTCGGGAACATCACAATACTATTGTACTCTATAACTAGTAAAGTCCATACCATTGCATTCTTCGTAGTCAACTAAATGAGGAGGCTGAATTATCCACTTTGCTTATAGCATGGCACCATGTTGACATTTCACTTCGCTTAAGACTTTGATGCCCTGGGAAAATTCGCAGCACACCGTGAATCGTCCAATCATTCTGCCTTACACACACAATCTGCTAATGTTTGTCACTGATTTCTTGACATAGTATACATCTTCCAACTTCTCCTTTCCCTCAAACTTGCGTCTGTATGTCAAAATTTGGGTTGCCTCTGATACAAGTTCCTAAACGCTACCGTGGAACTTATTATTGTACAACTGAACGTTGATATCAAGAAAGGTCCCTTCCCACTTCTCATACGAGTAAATGAGCGAGAACTTCATAACCTGAGATTGTGCTGTGGAAAGACGTTGAAAAACGCCGATGCTGAACTGATGAAATTGGTATATAAGCAGCATGTGGAAATTTGTCGAGACGATCGGTCGTCGAATCAGGGAGGTGTGATATTTGTGCATTTCAGAAATGTCAAGAAGCGGATACAAGCCACAATCTCAAACAGGGTAGCAACCATCTCTGACGAGAGATTTGAACGGTACGGAACAAAGAAAAGTGCCCTTCTTATTCTGCATCGCACGTTCATCCCGTCTTATTCGTTGGTGGCAAAGTGGACCTTAGTACCGATCCACACCAGTCCAGTATGCCTCCAAGAAGTCGTAGAAATGTTATATTTGGGAAGTATGTTCAACATCTAGCTTGATAAGTTTTCCTTCCCTCAAACAGGGTTTCCTATCCCTTAAGCTCCCTTGAGCTTAAATCACAGTCTCAAGCACACATTCCATCTTTATTGCATATAGCAAAGATTAACACTCCGAAAGATAATACAACAGAACACGAGATTCGATATGGATCACGTAGCATTACAAGTTTTGAAGAGATAATGTAACTTCGTCCATATTTGAAGACTATTATCCCGAGAAGATCTGAATACACTAACTGACCATATATAGAAAGACATTTAGGTCTTGACAACAATGCTACACATCTCGTTGAACTAACCGATGTGCACTCGAGCGGCAGTCATAATTACCAAAACATGCAAAGATATTGACCTGACCCAAGATCTGAGACGCATTGATATGCATCCGAAAGAAGAGTCTGAGCTCCCCGAGCGAGAGCCTGCCCCCAACCTCACCTAGATGACATACAAAAGGATCTTTTTTCATTACAGTTGATTTCAATATCGGAAATGTGAAAGCACTTGTGACAAAGGCAATAAATGCAAATGATAATCATCAGTAAACAAAGCATAGCAAGCTGAGTACCATCTCCGGACCACTTCCAAGTAGGCAGAGAACAAAAGCACTAAACCACAACACAAGATCTGCCTCGAGATCTGGGAGCGTACGGCGGGAAACATTGACACAACACAACTCTTCATCCCAAACAAGATGGCAACATGTTTTGTTGCATTTCGCAGATCCTGCATGTGAAGAGCAAATGCTGGGGGGATATTCGGGGGATAGCAGTGTTATGAACAGGCACCATTCCGGATGTGGAAGAGGTAGCAGTCGTGCGAATTGCACACGGCCCGCTCCATGGAATTGGCTTGCCGCTCTAACCCCTCCCAAGGTCTCTCTCCCTTGCAAGAGGAACAGGAGCAGACGCATGAAATTTGTTCGGGTAAGAGGTTAATTTTGAAAATAACGAGTAGAATAGAAATGTGTAGAAAAGCAAGGGGAGCTCAGATATTTTTATCTATCGGTCTTTTGGACCTGAGTTGGAAGCAGAGAGTTGGCAAAACATCTAAGCGAGTTATCTAGTCTGTAGAACGCGTTACAAGCCAGTTCCTAGAAGTCAGTGTGTGAGAAGCCCCTATCTTCTTCCTATACACACACAACTCTATTTTCCTTTCTTCACATGCTAGAGTTGCGATGTGCAACATGAAAATTTACTACAGATAACTTCCACCTCAGAGTTCGGGCAGGTGAAGCCAGCTCTCTCTCGTACCTTGGATTTCGGAACTATCCGCTTCGTCCCGGTGCTGTGGTAGGATATCAAAGCGCTACTCTCTAGCACTGTAGTCACAGTGATTTGCTGCATGGTTGTCAAACTCGATACGTTCATGCCCTATCTATTCCAAGGCGCGTCTGCTGTATTTGAAGAATGTCTACTTTGGTAGCTGAGTGATAGTGACAGCTAGGTGTTTGACATCATTCGATATTTCCGAAAGTTCTCCTAGAGAACTACCTCTTCCCTGAACATGTTTCTCTGAGCAAACACAGATTAAACCTGGCACCTTCCACCGAATGAGACAGTGGTATAGACTGTAAGATCCTCCTTATGCCATTTTGAAAGCGCGATGCCAGTACTGTCATAATCGCAAGACCTCGAGGAGGTGTGTGATACTATTCCACCGTTCCGACTTGTGATGATACATCAAGAAATAACTTGTGCTTAGGTATTCTACCACGTCATTCCAACAAATGAAGAATCTCAAACCACTCCCATAGGCTTCGGAAACCAAGGACCTTCCCATATAGCCCAGCCTTTACGATCGGGTGAGCCGTCAGTCCATGTAGCCTTCCCGGCCATCTCCTCGTCCTTCTCTTCTAACACGGCGTCCATCGCATCAAGTTCCACCCTTACATCCTCAATACCACCTGCAGGTTCGAGACCTTCGATGTTACTCTTAGACCCCACGCTATCCCTTCCTATGATTAACCTCTGCATACGGATCACCCACATCCTAGCTCCTCGATCCAAGTTGGCTTCATCAATCTTCCACAGCGCGCTTAGCAAAACCTCATCTTCCCACCCTCGCATTTCTTTCATCAGCTCGGTATGACTCTTCGTACCCTTCTTCTGAAACAATCCCAGCATAAACGTATCACACTGTTCCTGCGTCGAAGACGAAGCTGGTGTTAATTTAGCCCAGTAATAATCCCATATCCAGTGAAGCGCTTTCTGGGTCGCAGTACGGAGCTTAGACAGCGAAGGGAGTTCCTCGTGAGTCGCCTGGTGACGTAACTCCACGTAGGTCGCTGGTAGCCCGATAGTCTTTGCTACAGAGTACATGCTGAGTTTGCGGGTTTTGGTTTGGTGGCTGTCAAGTAGGCCGGTCACGAATCTAGGTATGAGTCAATTTTAGCGGTCATGTCTGTGACGAGAAAGATTTAGAGGGGTAAATCGAGATATTGAGGAACTGATGTTTGAAGGGGTTGTTATCGGAGTACATTGGAGACTGGAAATGGTCGATGGAACGAGAGAGTAATATTGTTGACGGGATCACGTGAGAATATCCTTCTCTCGCGACACAACTTGTTCGATCCCTCTCATTGAGCCCTGAAAAACGCTCAAATCGAACCCAAATTGCGAAGAAACAATCGCTAAAAATAAACTCACCTACAAAATGCCGCCGCATATGCAGCCCTCACACAATACGGCGCATTGCCCCGGACATCATTCAAGATCGCCGCCGTCAGAATCGCCGTGCTCTCCACCAAATGCGGACAGTTGCCCCTCTGCATCCAAACCGATATCTTCGCTACAGCATATCCGCGCTCTGCGTCTCTGATCTGCCTTGCTGGGTTTGTCAGGGCTGGGTAGAGATTTTCGCGGACGGATAACAGCTCCTGCGCGTTGCGCCAGGGGGTTATGACGTATTGCACCATGATTGACTTGTACGAATCGACAGGCTGAGGATGTTACCGCGAGCTTCGACGGAAGTGAATCTGATTTCAACGGGGTTGCGACCCCGTCGAGATACTGATTCTGCGGTCTGCTCTCATACCAAGCTTTGAGGCTCTGCGGACACCACATAAGCGAGACAACTCTAAATGGCGCGAGTGTGCGTCATTGGTCCGTCACATTTTGAGCTCACGAGCTGGAAGATCTGTACCTACCTCAGAACACAAATCTGATCGTATAGATACCACAAAGGCGTTAAATCACTTTGCTCGAGAGAGAAAAGAATGGTTTCTGGTAGAGTCTTTGATTCTGATGTTGTACAAGTTTATGTGCATCGGTGTCCTCACTTTTGCTACGAGGATATCTTTCTACCTACGAACGCCGGCGAGCCTTGCCCTTATTTCCTGGGTACCCCACGCCTTGTAAAAAAAAAACCCACGCTAAAATAACACCAGACGCTAAATCACACAAAAAATATCGAAGTTTTATAACTTCAAAGCCACCCTGAGCCATCATAGCTTTGAGCTGCGGCTGCGGAGTTGTTTTGGGATTGGACCACATGTTGCTGAGGCATTGCAGGGACAACAATTGCAGGAGCCTCGTCATCGTCCTCTCCTTCCCCGTCCTGTTCATCGTCGTCCTCGTCTTCATCGTCTTCGTCATCGCTAGGCGGTGGGTTCCAAGTCTCCTCGAGCTTCAAGCCCTTTCCACTAGCTTCAACCTTCCCGTAACCAGTCCCGAGGAATCCCGTCATCATTAAGGCTCGATAGTTGTCAAGCTCTGGATTTGAAGAGGTAGATTTGACGTCCGGGGCGTCATACAAGCCCATGCCGATGAGTTCTTCACCTTCTGATTCTGGCTCTGATAGTGGGTGATATGGAATGGAATCCTCGGCTGGAAAACTGGGTTCAGGATGTTGAGTAGGTAAGAAATTATCTGGGGTAGGAGGTGCCGTTGAGCAATTCTCGAAGCCATTGGTTGCAAAGTTGTTCCAGTCGAAATGAGAATACATGGTTGGATCGGAGTTTCCTGATAACTGTGGTACAAAGCTTTGAGATGGTTGCTCTTGATACTGATACTGTTGTTGGTGGTTGACAGAGTAGGTCGGCTTCAAGTGGAGCGATGGTGTCTGATCTTGATAAAGATATTGTGGTTGTTCGTAGCCATTAAAGGGCATCGACATCGGAGAGAAATTCGAGCTTGGTGATGCATATCCAGAGTAGGCAGCATGATTGCTTGAGAGGTCATACATCTGGAGTTCGGTGGCATTTTGCTGTGGTATTTGATACGTTGATTGATATTGTGGTTGAGGGGGATTTTGAGAGGATGGATGCCAGCTAACCGGTCGAGTCGTTCTCGAATGCACTTGCAGGCCATCGTTTGATGTGAATCCTCCACTGGACAATAGATGTTGTTGTTCCAGCATGGCAAGTCTTCGTCGGTACGCCTCCTCACTCATCATCGTCTTCCGCCTGTACAATCCTGTCGAGCCCCTAGGACTGTTGCTGGCACTGTTTGGCTTTACTATACGCATGTTTCCACTGGCCTTTTGTCCGATCGATCCGCGGGATCGAGTGATATCTGACGATGCCATTCGTTTTGACACATCGTCCAGCAGCATATCAACGGTAGTATAACCCAAGGGATTGGCTCCCCTGCTTCCTGTACTCATCATCGTGGTTTGTTATGTTGTGGTAATATTAGAGATGTGAAAGTTGTCGTAAAGAAGACGTGCGAAAAGGGAAGACAACTTGTTACCCACTTGACAACTTCATTATAAGTAGTTCAAATCCCAGGGGAGGGGGCTGAAGTGGTGCATGGTCTACTAGTAAATAGAAAGGGCCTTCTTCACATCAAAGAAAGCTAGCAGTGGGAAGCACAAATATGGACGTTACCCCCTTGCAAGTGACTTTAAAGTTCCGGTATGTCGTCTGTGTCATCTGGCTGATATCATGGAACCCGCGAACCAGCAGGGGTTGCTTTGGATAATCCGCTGTCGGGTCTGAGCTTTGTTCTGGGGATGGATCATGGATGGCGAGGCATGGGGATGGCTTTGTTGGCGGACAAAGTGAAAGCAGTAAGTAGTGCCGCGCCCACCCCCTCCCTACCGGGCAAGCTCCCCTACAGGGAGGGAAAGCCTTGGGCCACAGGAAAGGCTGCTTGCAATTTGCAACATGCATTCGGAGAACCAAGCGCCATATCGAGCGGCTGGATGCGTTGGGGCTACACGGGAATTGATACATTAGGGACGTAGGCTTAGGGTGGAATGGATAGGTGTAAGACGGGTCGGGTGGGTGGCCAGGATATCGCTGTACGAAGTAGTTGTAAAGAAGGGGAGGGAGTAAGGGAAGGGAATGAGAGAAAGGAAGATGTGCGACGTCAAGGATTGTGTCAGTAATAACTCTGTAGAGAGGCAGAAGTGGAACGCGATGGAGCGGACGCTGTGTTCGGTGCTCGGTGCTCGGAGCATGTTTCGTTCTAAGCAGGTAGGTACGAAGTAAGTAAAGTGAAGCAAGCGGATTGGCCCGATGGATGGATGGAGGGCTGGATGGGTTATTAGACGGAAGGGCTGGCACGACCACGACCACGACTTTGCTGACTGACTTTGAGTGGCGGTCAGGCTCAGGCTCAGGCTAGCTAGTTCCAGACACCAACAAGACGGCGCATAAGGTACAGTAGACAGACGTATCACATATCGTGCGTGTCTGTTGATACTCAGCCCACACCCACACCCACACCCTCATTTGAGAATCGAGATATCCTTCGAGCCTTCCCTTCTTTCAAGTCCGGCAGGCATGTGCAGTCAGTCAGTCAGTCATACTTGGATCCTTGGCTTGGCCAGGGCAAGCCGGTTGTGATCCCGCTGTTTGCTTTTTCGCATTTGTAACACCCCACTCAGTTCGGCTTCTTCTTCTTCTTCTCTTTGGACCAGATACGTGTTCCATTCTGAGGAACATTATCCGGAGGATGAGACACGTTTGGCGAACACTACGGAGTCTTGCAACTTTACAAGCAAGAGAAGCAAGGAATAGAGTGGATGCTTTTGAACATGATTTGGAAGTAGTAGAAAATTCAGAGTGCCGAGTGGTTTCTCCCGACTCCAACGGCGCCAAATATCCACAGCCAGAATTCCCCAAAGCTGATCAAAGAGTTTCAGACTAGAAAGTCTATGGATCGTCGAGGAAGGATCTCAGACTCAGGTCTCGCTTGCGGGGAGGGAATGTGGACATGGGAAGGGGTCAGTCAATATTAAGCAGAATATGAGACCAGGAAAGGCACGACTCGGGTCGCATGCTTACTCCGTAGTGTTTTCACGCAGGACCACCCACCCAAGCCAGTCCGTTGTTCCGCCGAGGTTATCAAGTTATTACCTGGTATAGTAGGCGTCTTGACCCTTGCTCATCCTACTGTAGCATGGCAAATCTGGCTTCTGGATCCTGACGACGGTGGGGTGACTGGCACTGGCACTTGTCTCTAGTGGAGGACCGATGCTAAAGAAGTTGCCTTAAATCCTGTCTAAATTTACCTACTACTGTATGAGCCTGGCCCAGTCTAGTGAACTTCGAACCGCTGAAGCTGCGTACTGCGTACCACTCGCGCCACTAAAGGAGTAGTAGATGTGTACCTCCCAACATCGGTCGTATGGATCCAGTTATTTGCCGGTACTGGCTCAACTAGGCTCGCCAGGTAGGAAATCGACCTTTGATGACGCGAGCAATGAGCTAGGTCAGACGAGACAAGGCGTGCATTCCGAGGACGCACTCCACCGAATATCAGCGCGCGCGTTTGACGAACACTTGGAGATCTTAGCTCCAGGAATAGTAACATAATCTTGTTTCTGATACCACTCCTTTGAGCTATTGACCACTCTAGCCAGTAGTATTGACGGCGGCAAAACATAAAGTGACTTCAGGCTTGAGGTGTGCTTGTGGGCATTTCCATAATCAAACATAAGCTGCCCCCGTCGATGTTAGGCTCCATGTCAAATTCTGCATGAACCCGGATTTAGGGCACAAGAAGGTTGAAGGCCGGGCCACGGCAAGCAAAGCGGATTGATTGCATGGGGTACCTGTTCTCCACCACTTCCCTGCAGGACGAGCCTATCGAGCTGGAGAGTGGCGGCAGATATGATAGCAGATGAAAACGTCTTAGACCCCTGGTGCTGTCTTTGAACTGGGAAGTTTGAAATGCGTGGCTGATGGGCCGCGAAGCTGCAGACGATCCATAGCAATCGTTGAGCAAGCGCGAGAAGGAAAAGAAATCCCATACAAAGGGATCCCTACCTTCCATGATCATTGGCTTCGTACTTCATACAGCTGACAAAGGTGGATGACTTCCCGAGCCAACGTGACACGGCATGGCCTTAGCTGTAAACATTGGAGTCAAGTGTAGCAGATCTCACACACGAGAAAGCAGAGAGCATGAAGGAACTACGGAGTAAAATTATGTGTTTAATCTCTTACCCGTGGAAACACTTCGCAGTGAGCACGGGTGCGTGATCTTGCTTTTTCTATAACTGGTCCTACTTATGCGTGCAGCCAAGCTCTCTCTGTGCGTGGGCTATCCGACCCCGGTAAGGCCAGTTCCCAAGATCTGACCCGCCGTCTGATAATTGGAGATTTTTTGGTTGTCGGATTCGGGTTTGATGGGCAGGGCAGGGTAATACTAAGTACTGTATGGTATGGTTAGCCCCAAGCCTTGAGCCCCCACAGAAGCTGGTTGGAAACAATCCGAGCTTGGGTCTGCATGGGGCCTTGCACAAGAGACAAGAGCCGGCTGGGTTTAGATATTACTTAGTTTCCTTCCAAGCCTTGGTATCGAACTTTCAAAGCGGGATATCGAAATTATGATCATAACGAGTCAACTCTGCTATGTGGTTAGTTTGCCGCAATTTCACGGCGGCATGTACTCAGTTGACGAGGATTGTGGCTCGCTCGCTACCTTAGACTCCAATGGATGTTACCTATAATGATAGTCTGCAGTTAGAAGGTGATATCTTGAAGCTTCAGCTAGTAGTCCCAAGATTGTTAGTGACGATCTCCCGACTCCTGACGAGTAGAACAGTGACAGTGCTCTCGTCATCCATGCAGCGGGGCATCAAGCGCAGTTAACCCTGCCTTCGGAAAAGGAAAATTCCAAAAGGAAGCCATGAAGGAACCGAGTTTGCAGATGTCGGGGCCCGGTCGATATGTTTTTGATGCGAAATCGTAGAGTTTGCGCATGGATCATCAGTATTTTGGAACCAATGAGCTGCTCGAGACTGTCCATAATGTCCGAGAATTTCGGGGTTTACCTGGCCAAGACAAGGACGTGGTGATGGTGTAAGCTTTAGTTGCTCTGGTGGGCTTGATATAATGCTCTTCCGGGGAAGGTGTCTCCGCAACAAAGCCAAAACAATCTGATCGTCACCACCGAAGAGGGGCTCGAGTGTGACACTCATGATTTCTTCGGCGTTGTTGAAAGATTCTCGAAGTCTATTCGCGAACCGGTACTAGATGACCGGCCCACGTTGCAGACGTGGAGGCAGAAGTTGACCCCCCCCCCCTGCTCATCGCACTAACAATACTTAACCGCTGTACCTCTCTCTGTACACAAAAGATAAGGGAAGTAGGATGTAATAGATGAGGTACGAGCATCGGAGAACTGCTGCAAGGTTGGATCCCAAGTGGGGTGCATCTATCTCCCATCCCCTGCCTGACTAAATCTGCCTTTCCAGTCTATACAAGAAGCAAAAAGGGGAAAGACTACTTAGTTTTCTGTTCCAACTAGGCTCTCCATGTATCTCCACCGTACTAAGAACTCGCGAGATACCGATCCCATGATTATACGCAGGAGCATTCCCTTTCCGCCTATGAACCGTGTCGTAGACTTCCGTCAGCCCGACGTTAGGTGGTACTGTTTGAGCTTCAGTTCGAACGTACCACCAGTGAGGGCTGGATCAATTCCTTCACTGACTCGACCGTTGATAGTCATGTATAGCGTATATAGGCACTGTGCCGAAAAACTCTATATTTTGTACGAAAGGGAGTTTGCAATAGGTCTCGTAAACCGAGGAATTCTGCTTCAGTATTTACAGTATTTACTGTAATTTATGGAGAACATTCCAAAGTCTGAGTGAGTTGATTGGAAGGTTGATCTTTCGCCACACCCCAGGATGTATGTACCAGACTCACCGCAGACCCTTTCGTACCCATTTGAATCCAGATTTATCGTGTAGCTAGAAAAAGCCTACTGAAACAATCGACAGGACACGCAGGCCATTGATAAGGTTCCGAGGCCCTACATTCAACTCGAGAGGTAGGTGTTAATCGCTCGACCGGTAACTGGATTGTTAAAAGTATAAAAATGGAAGGTTTCGAAGTTCATAAATCATAGAAGTACTGAGTATCGAGTAATTTACAATCATCAATTAAACCTTGCGCAGCATATCAGTTCATTACCAACTTCAGTTCTTATCTCACGAATCCCGCAGCTCTAACGCGTAAATTACATCGTAAGTGAAACAAACCAACGCCTGCGCAGTATCTCTATATACGGAGGTACAGCGAATAAATAATACCCTTAGTCGAGCAGGGGAATTGTGGATCTCGCTGCCTTGCCTAATCCGGTACCAACAAGGCGTTGAGTTCATATAAGAAAGTCAGTGCGTTCTAAGACTATTACCCTCTTAAGCTAGGTAGCTTTCAACCCCCTACTTTTTACTAGAGGCAACGCTTGACCGCTGTACCTCGATATATAGGACATACTAGCTAAGCCTGTCCGGGCAATCTTCAAGGAGAAGCTTTTACTTTCCTCCAGGCCCAAGCTCTACTAATTAGATGCCCTCACGGTCAGTAGTCAGGCAATACAACTACGAGCTTGCGAGCGGTTAGGATTGGTTAGGGCCATCCTTCGATCTCCGGTCAGAGCTAGGATTAGCGTAGGATTTTCTGTGTTTTTGAGTGGTACTTTTTAGTGGAATTTGGAGGTACAATCTTGACACTGTAGGGTGCGAATGTGAACCATGGTTAATCTAAGAAATCCGTACGGTCGACATGGGTAAAGTCGACAGAAAAAGGAGACGGCGCTAAGCAGGCTTGGTATAGCTGCTGCTTGGATAATACTCCGTACGGAGTACTTGCCACTATCCATTCTCGACACTATAACCTTGCCATCGGTTAGGCCAAGATGTTAACCCTCTTTCTAGAAATCCGCTTCCGCTGTTGACGTCTCAATGGGCTCAGCCTGATCTGACCAACCTCGGACGAATCCATCAAAGAAGATTCACACATTCCATTTACAGATAAGGTAATGGCAGCTAACCCACGGCGGAATTTCTGCAGGAAGACGAGGTATGCTTGAGCCAGAGTCTGATATTACAAGCGTACCTTCATGCTTCTTCATGCCGGAGCCATGTCGGAAATGATAATTGCTGCTGATGCTCGGTCAGTCTGCTCTGGCGGTCAGTCGTTCCAAATGTGTAATAAATATGGAGTGTTTGGTTCAATATTACATCGGAAATGATGTGCATCAGAACAGTACGCATGGTCTAACCTTGACCTGCTTGGCTGACATCGCTAACCCATTCCTCAGCGATCGACTTTAAAATGGTGGCGCACTTCATGCGCACCAGCCCGCTGTGTGCTGTTGAAACCTTAGAACCTTTACAAGGTACCCTCGTTGCAACCGGTTATCAGCCACGTCTAACGCCGTTGCTGCATTGCAGGGTCCTTTCTCGCGGGCATTTCCTTTCTGCAGGGCTCGCTACATCGGTGACAAGCCCACTAATAATTGAGCCCCGGAAAGTACTGTGATACTCGCTCTCACCAGGGTTTGTATCACCGCTGATCTCACATCAATTACAAGAGTAACAGCTGCGCTCCACTCAAACCTCAACGAAGGTAACGGCGCCGACATGCTAGTAAAAGGAGCAACCGCAGGCGGACAGGCGGAACCGTAAGACATAGCCTGTAATATGACTGGTTTTCCGCTCTGCCAGTCATTCCTTTGCCTCTTTCGCTGCGATGGAAAAAAAGGATTGATTCTGACAAGAGTTGCCCTGCAAACCCGTAGTGGACATGTTCAGACCCACGGAGAAAGCGAGTAGACGGCGCTGAAAGCGATGGTTTGCACATCCTCCAATCGTGAAAAGCTGGAAGCCTGGGCCTGTAAAGGAACACTCCCGACAAGGAGGGTGGTGTTTGATCCTGGAAACGAGGTCAAATAAGTCACCATCTTAACTAGGTTCCAGGTCGCATTTTTGAACGCAATCCGCGTTTGGAGGTGTGACAGACACTATCCCCGGTTCCGCAGGATTGAATCATTTGTCGGCTAGAGGGAATACCTCCGTACCAAGTTATTCTACCCAAATTTCGCAGCAGTCCCGGGGAACCCTGGATGTGGGAATAGTATGCAGGATCATTCAGCGAAAGCGAACGATCGATTGCCGCAGTGATAAGCCAGAAATCCTGCCACCTGCCTCCTGAGCCCATCGCAATTCATACGGGCAGCCCGCATCTGGATTGGGCTTCTTGCCCAGCAATGCAAAATTGCAGCATCTGTACTCTGTAAGAAAACAGGCTCGTTACTTCGTTCCTGCATTTGGTTTGATTAAACCGGCCTCAAATCTGTTCCCGGCGGGCTGAAGGAAGGTAACTGAAAGAAACGCCAGATTGTTAAACTCAGTCCCGTCTGTATTTCCAGTGCTCAAGGATCCAAGCCGCCCTGGTGATCTTGGAAGGCGGTATGTCCAGACAGAATAACCCTGCGATTCCTGATCCTGATCGATGGAAAGTCAAGAACGACGGGTAAAGGATGGAAGTTGGCAGTTTCTTTGGCTTCTCAGCTAGCGTAACTAGAGCCAGCCTTGTATGCTTGCTACGTTGAGCCGAGTAGTGCAATTGTACAGCAACTAAGGCATGTAGCGCAAATCATTTGGTTCGTAGCTGGCCTATGATGCAAACATCCGTGATCCTGACCTCGGCCAAGGCCAGGCAAGCAGGCGGATATAGAATATGTTGAGTCGAAACTACTCAAGTACGAACGAATGTTTCAAGATTTCTGACGCTGGCTGGGTAGCAGCCAGAGAGTCATGCTTACGGCTTCTCAACAGTGCAACATCGGCCCATAGAATAATTTGATGCTTGCGACACAAAGTGAACAAAGTGGAGGTCCGCGCTTCCAAGTTACGAAGTGAGGCTTCCACCACTCATAATTAATTGAGGCGAGACAATTGTGGCTCTAGAGCTAAGTTTGCAAAGTGGTGGGTCTTAACACGATCTCATCAACTGGAGACATCGGAAGCCACTGCAAAGGAGTCGTCCTTTGACGTGCTTTACTGCGGATGCACTTTTAATATGAATCCGCTTCCCTTGCATTCCGTGTAAACTGGCCGAAATGCCCACAGTGCTAATACCGACTCAGCCACGGCAATGCGCAACCTCCAAGGACAACGAGTCAGCCGAGTACCTCGTAAAGATGCCACGGCGTGCCAAAAGTGAAGTCCAACAGCCGAGGGACTGGAGTTCATCGTTGCTGATTTCACACCATGCCTTCGCAAGTTCTACGCAAGCTTATGAACCCGCCATGACACCACACCATACACACCGCTTGTACGGATCAATGACTTGTCCGACATCTGGGATGTTAGTGGAATAACAAAAGAGCAAAAGGAAGCAAGAAAACCATCACATCGTCCAACTGCCTCAGACAGCGCATGCTATCATGGCACGGAAGCAAGCACCTTGTTCGTTGTGCAGGTACTCGGCGTTCATGGCGGTCTGGAATTTGGTAGTAATGCAGCACAGCTGCACAGTACTTCGATAATTGGTTCCACTATAATTGGTGGTGTTGTCGTGTCTTAGTATCTAGCCGGCGGTTTGAGAAACGAGCATTAATGATCAGAAAAAATTGGATGTTCCGAAAGTTCCTGATGACGAGTGTTGTGCTCGCTCTCCATGCCGCTGTGGCTGGGATTATCTTCTATTGGTGTGCCTCTGACTCCTGAGAGAGTCTTTGCCCAGCGAGTCAAAAAGGAGCAGAGCAGGCAACAGGAGAGACAAGACCGACGTTCCAGCCGAGGATGCAACGCAGAGCAGAAATGAGGACGGAGTGTGGATCTTTGCTCGATACGATGTCAATAACAAATAAACTCCATATCAACTCGCATCTTTATCCATCCATGCTTGCTACTCTTAGCTGATCTGCGCCGCCACTGCCGGATTACGGGAAGTGAATTCCTTTGTGTTCTGTCATGGACGGTTATACTATATTATGGTCCATTCTCTGTGGCGAGAGTTCCGTACGGCATGGTACAGAACGGTCTATTCCAATATGGTAGACTATGATTTGGCTCGGATTTATTCATCGCTTCGTCCGGTGTAAATGGTTGCAATGCTTGCTTTGTCCTTTGTTCTCTCTCGCTGTTCAGGTCTAGAGATCTCGCTCGACCTTCTTGCCTCCCCTCCCCTCACCCCCCTTTCCCTGCATTCAGTGATACCTAGGTATAGATAGGGGTTCTTTATCGATAAAGGTGGGGGCGGGGTTATTGATGCTGGCTCGAGGCTGGGTTTTGGCTATTTGCGTGAAGGTCCGGGCAGCTTGGTGATTCAGCTACATGCAGAATATATAACTCGATTTGGAGCTCTGTAGTCAGGATTTGATGCGAAGAATATTTCCTTCACGGTCCTGCCCCCAGGATTTCCAGCCGATTCGTGGGTAACAGTATAGGGCGAATGTTCGAGTGAATAAATACAGGCAGGTAAGGTATGTAACAGAGAGTGAGGTGTGCGGCCGCAAAGACTTCGGTGACGGTATGCAGCATCGAAGCTTGGGCCAGCAACCACAATCCTCAGTAGACAGACAGGTAGAGTAGAACAGCGAAAGCAATCCTATCCGCATCAATGAAACCATCACCGTCTCCCCCACAAATCAATTTGCCAGAGCGCCAGCAATTTGATGGTTCAGGTCCTTTTAGCCCATACGAGGATGTGGTGTCAAGCGCGGTAAGCTAATGGGACTCGAGAGAGCAAATAGCTCAGAATATCCGTAAATGCATCTGGACATTGACTGATCCTCGGTATAGAGTGATACGGAATATCAGCATGCTCTAGAGGTATGTGCAAGCAAAGCTGGTCAGCATGATATATAATTGCTAAACCTTTATATCAAAAGGTGATATTCGATCCTCAAAACTCGCATCGACGCAAGAGTTCCATTGTCATGACCGAGAACCCCGCCAGCATCTCCCAGAGACGACAGAATACCGAATGCTTTGTACATACACTACTCGAGAGCCAAAGAAAGCATGGCAATTCCCAAAGTGGAGCCCTGGACGGTATCGCAGAGACCCTGGAGAATAGACGGATAGATAGTGGCTCTGGAACTGCGAACGAGGACACTCTGGTGGAGCATAAGGGTGGCAAGGAAGCAGAGAACGGCGTCGATGTCGGACAAGAGGACGAGGAGGCCTGGAAGAAAGGAAGTGAAGCCAGCCAACAACGCAGTGATAAAATGGAGGTAGTATCTGGCGAAGATCCCAACGCGCTGCATAGTCGACTCCTCACGAAGAAACAGCTATCCGATATGGCTTGGGGTGTCAGAGAATTGAGCAAGCGCTTGGGCAGTATCAGACTGAAGCTCAAAGTCCGAACAGTATTCTTACTCACAAAGGCCCACGACGAAACTTTGATTGGTAACACAAGAGATGTTGTAAAGTGGTTATTGAGCCCGGAACGAGAGGTTAGATATACCGTCTGGGTCGAAGATAATTTGAGGGACAACAAAAAGTTCAATTCGCAGGGTCTTATGAAGGAGATGAAAGAGCAATATGACTCGAAGAATGAGAATGATGTCAAACTGGAAAGGCGCTTGAGGTATTGGACGAATGAGATATGCCGTACAAGACCACATACTTTCGATTTTGTGGTCACCCTTGGAGGAGATGGAACAGTGCTCTACGCCAGTTGGCTTTTCCAACGGATTGTTCCTCCAGTTCTAAGTTTTGCGTTAGGCAGTCTGGGATTTCTCACGAAATTCGACTACGACGACTATCCAGAGCACTTGACGAAAGCTTTTAGAGATGGCGTTACTATCAGTCTTCGGCTCAGATTCGAAGGGACGGTTATGAGAAGCCAGAAACGGAAAAGGTCGAGGATTGAAAATGGAGAAAAGCAAGAAGGGTCTTCAGAAAACACTCCCAGCGACGAGCGCGAGCAGGAGCCGGAGGAGGATGAGGGAGAATCTAGTGAATCAAGAGACTTGGTAGAAGAGCTGGTAGGGGAGGAGAAAGAGGATGAGAGAACGCATCGACCAGACGGGACCTACGAGATCTTGAACGACATTGTAGTTGATCGGGGACCAAACCCAAGTAAGCTGTCCTTAACGTTAGGAAAGTGAAGCTGAAGCTAATCCCACAGCAATGTCATCAACCGAAATATTCGGCGACGACGAGCACTTCACATCGGTACAAGCAGACGGAGTTTGCGTCGCTACACCTACTGGATCTACAGCATACAATCTCGCCGCTGGCGGCTCCCTCTGCCACCCTGAAAATCCCGTCATCCTCGTAACAGCAATCTGTGCACATACGTTGTCCTTCAGGCCCATAATTCTGCCCGATACAATCGTTCTCCGTGTAGGCGTTCCTTATGATGCCAGGACGAGCAGTTGGGCTAGTTTTGACGGTAGAGAGAGAGTCGAGCTCAGGCCGGGAGACTATGTGACTATTAGTGCTTCGAGGTATCCGTTTGCCAATGTGATGCCTCAAGGAAGGAGATCTGAGGATTGGGTCAATAGCATTAGTGGGAAGCTGGGTTGGAATACTAGGCAGAGGCAGAAGAGCTACAAGGAATGGTCGAAGTAGGTCTTTTGATGGATATATATTGACGGAAAATACTAAGCATATTTTGTGGGCTTTGATCTGAAATACTCGTGGCACAGGATACACTTCTGGCAGTGGCAGCGTTACCCACCATGGCTTTGCTCTTGTGATATATCCCCCATCTCTCACATGAGCCAGTCGCTTCTTAAGGAAACAATTTGAAAGCTGATCCAGTTCTTTTGAAAACGTGAAGTGCAGAAAGTCTTCTAAATTCAGTTGACACTGCTTGAAGCGGAAGTTATGAAGCAACTTTTATTACTGTAACGCTATTTTGGTTACATGCCCCCGGATCCTTCTTTAGGTATTGAAGTAAAGTTCTGTAATGGCTTCGAGACTTGGAAATGCGTTCTCAATCTCGAGGTAAGCAGACCGTAAGCTTCAGTCGAGACGAATTTATGTATCGATGAACGATTCAACGGGTAAGCACTTGGTTGAGGAGTTTCACTTGGGTTGTAGCATATTGGGGATCACGCATGATCCGTCCCTACATAGTGCGGCAGGGGAACGACAGTTGACATGTAGAAGGATATCAAGCCTTATTTTTCGTCCGGGCATCTATCTACTGGTTGTATGTTAGGAGTGGTTCAGATATTGCCACAAAACAAGAGTCACGCCTCGCAACGAGAAAAGAGAATATCGAATGGCAACGCTTACATATGTGCAGAGAAAGATAAAATGGAAGATGCCACAGACGAGCTGTATCATATGTTTCAATAAGCTTCAAATGGGTGTGCAAAGACCAAGAGCATTTTCGTCCGCAATACTTAACCTTCTGTCCAGGTATCATACTGAGTTTTCAGAGTCTGGATTTAAAGTGCAGAGGGAAGACCTTGGTGCAACTTGGTAGGTCTGCAAAGACAGTAAGAAATAAGAATGGAAAGAAGCGCTTGCTGGGGCATTAGGAATGCACCTGCAATCGCGTTCTGCAAGAACTGCCCGAAGAAGCTTGCCGGGCAACCAAAATTCGTAGATTCCGTCGAGTGAGATGTAGAAAATAAGGTAATCGATGTTCCGTGCTGTTCCGCATCTCAGATTAGTCCGGTGCGATAGATAGAAAAGGCACAATCCTCGAGACTTCAAGGGCTCGGACAACTCCAAAATTTCGTGGGAAGTCAATCGTCCTGAAGTTGGGAAAGCTGCTATTCGACATTTTCCCCCAGGCCCGCTGTTTATTATTTGTATCCAAGAATGATAGCCGAGAAATTCACCGTCACCCATTATCAATTTCTTCGCTTGATATTTGGACAATGCTGCATTGAGGCAATACTTGAATGGTCCGGTGTTCAGCTCCAGCGCGGCGAAAGAAAGATAACCCCAGATCAATTCTAGAGAGCGACTTTTGCATCGAAGAACGTTCTATCGCCCGGCAATCCATCGAATAATTGTTCGAGTCTGTCCATCATTTCGAAATGCCCTCCAAGCTTAAATCTGATCGACCATCCCAAACTCCATGCCATGAGTAAAGCCACGTTCCAGTTCCATTGCCCTCACGCACAAAACGATCGCATGGTTGCTTGCCATTGTGGTACTTTAGCGGTGCTGCCGAATGTGTTAGAATTGCGCCCCAATTTGTTCCAACGTATGAAGTTTCGATGTCGCATACCTTGACAAATCCGATATCAGCAGCCTTCTCACGGAAGCATTGACGGCAGATGTTGAGACCGTATTTTCTGATGAGACCAGCCTTGTGTGTGCAGACACGGCTGCGATGTAATTAGCCAATTGACTCCTTTCCTCTGCCAGTATTTCTGTTCCCCCCATCTTCGCCTTCTCCTTCAATTTTCCAAACTTTAGTTACAGAAACCAGAATTGACGTACCAGGCGCGGGATCCCTTGCCGTGGCTATGGGGACGAGAGTTGTAGACGGAATCGTGGGACATGTTGGCGACTTTTGGAAGATCTGCAATCGAGATTTGTTAGAATTCCTTCGACAGAATAGCAACCTTGTGAAGAGTTTGCAACCATATCAGAGAACTACATACTGCGCGGCGGGTGAGATGTCTTTGAGTCGAGGGTTCAAAATTGTCGTCGAGGAGATTTCGTGCGTTCTGAAGATGCTCGTCCCGTTCGGAGAGTGTGCGGTCCATGGTCCAACGTAATTGGGGGGTTAAGCGATTGAAGCTAACACCGCAATATTGTTTTCCCGGGAATCATCTCGAGGTCGACCTCGACTCAACTTCGAAGAGTGAGGTATGGTCTCTAGATTGCGAGAATAATTGAATTCTTTACCTGGAAGGGGACATTTAGATTGGGATCAATCGGTTGATGGAGACTGCAAGTATCACCTTACGAATCCACTTCTTGAAGGACTTCGCCTCGAATAAGCTCGAGTTGGCCAGAAAAGCTGCGACGGGCATTTATCTTATACCATCGAGTCTACCTCCAGATTACTGAGAGTTTACATTTCTTATTCCTCTCCCATTGCTCGCCGTATCCTATTTAATCGTCCATCTACGGTGTACAGCCTTCTTATTGCTGTTTTTTCAGCGGAACATGTTTACTTCGTCGTTGTAAGTCATGCATTCTCCAGGGTTTTCTTCAATTCTAAACTTCTGACACCACACACTTTCGCTGGGTCTCGATTACATGTATGTAGAATCTTGCTCTGTTAGCGCCTTAACCTGATACTTTACTCCTTGCACTACAACAACAGCTTTGATGCGCTGGAGCGAGGCTTTTAAGCTGGAAATGCTCGTGTCAGATTATGGGAGATTTTTCTTCTATCACATCGGTGCACCAAGTAGTTTTTGGGCTTTGGAGACTAAAACCTCTGAGTTTGCCTGCCTAGCCTTAAGATATTCTCATTTGCACTGGCAACGTGTTAAATCGTAAACTAACCTTGAAATCAAGCTATGCAGACTGTGCGAGATGACTAGGGTAGTCTTACGGCGGAGGTTAGGTCAATGATGTACGGACTCGAGTGCATTATATCAGCGATGTAGGGGTTTTGAGCTTCAAGTTTGAGAGGTGGAGTCTGCCTATTGAATACAACGGGATCTCAATCTCCAACATGTAGAAGCAGACGAATGATGCTTCAAGTAGACCATAGATGCTCCCCCCAGCAAATATTACAGCTCTCTCCTTGAAGATGGTTCTACTATCTCATCAGAAGTTGGGTATATTACAGCCATGTTCTGCCTCCTTAACCGAAGCCTTTCAGAGCTATTTCACATCCGGTGTAACGACAGACTCGACATCAGAGTTTACCACTCTAGTGGCTAAATCACGAATGTAAAGTGGGAACTTTACTCAAGACCTAACCTGAGGTTGTGACTTAGTTATCTACAACTCGCTTGAACCATTTCACCGGACACGAAAAAAAAAGAGCCAGCCTCGCTTGTCTTGAAAGACAACAAACCAACTTTACTGTTGTACGTTGACGGCAACTCGTAGCACACTGAGAAATCCCCGAACATAAAGATTGAGTCATTGTATCACCGGGTCAATTGAACACTTGATGTAAGGCAAGCTTGATAATACTAATAATTGGCCGATGTGAGATGCACAGTTTCAGCCTCGAGATGCTTGCCCGGAGTACTAACAGAAATATGCAGGGATTGTCGCGCTACTGCTGTGGAGCTTGCGCCTCACAAGCTGGTGGAAGCTCTCATCCACCTCGACGTCAACGACTGCATGTGAACCTGCTAAGTAAACATCTTGTCGACTGTCGCATTACCTTCATATCATCTCCACCCTTCCGGACAACTGGCTATCGGGTCTGTGACCGTATCAAAATGTCATTATTCGGTTCCTCACCAGACCAACCTAGCCCAGCGCAAGCTTCCAAGGCCCGAAACTCACTCTTCGACGATGAGCCCAGTCCTGCTCCAGGATCCAAATCTTCTCTATTCGCAGATGACGACAGTGCTCCAGGCTCATCGCCATGGGCCATGCCAACTCCTAAAAAGCCTGGGCGAGAAGATGTAGTCAAGAGTCTACTTCCAGCTGGAGCTGTTCCTGACAGTTACATTGATAGATTTGACGACTTGATCAATGGCGAAGAAGGCAGTGGAGGCAAGCTTACTGTAGCTGGAATAACAAAGGTTTTGAGCGCAAGCAAACTTGGTGCCGATGAGCAAAACCGTATCGTGAGCATTATCACGTCTGGGGAGCAGCTGTCCGACATCTCCAGGAATGAGTTCAATGTATTGCTTGCATTAATCGGGTTGGCGCAAGAGCATGAGGATATTACGTTAGATAGTGTTGACGAAAGGAGAAGGAGTCAGTAGCCTTCGTTGATCAAGTCTTATTTGTATATGCTTATTCTCCTGCAGATCTGCCAGAACCCAATCTCCCCAATTTCTCCTCCCCAATACCTGGAATCGAAGATCTTGCCGCAAAGCCTCCGCAACGACCTGTTTCGCCCCCTTCAGCTCCAGTATCCGTATCGCCTCAGAAACCACGCACAATGCGGAAGAATTCGATAGATTTTTCGGAGGCGGATCCATGGGGAAGTCCAGCTTTGCACAAAGGTCACAATCACGAAACGGCTCCTCAGGCAAATGGAGTTTCAAGAACGGGAAACAATGGTACACACGCACCTGTCAGGAATACAAGCAACTTCACTACTATACCATCAGCTGGTACAAATGGATCTTCGAATCAGCCAGCACAGAATTCGTCTCAAGCACCAATAGGCGGCGTCTGGGGCTCTTACGATGGTAACACAGCCGAGCCATATATTGCGTCGAATGATGCTATAATTGGAGTTGATGGATTTGCCCAGCCTGGAGGTAGAGACGACCGTCCCGAACCTAGTGCTCCAATTCGATCATTTGGTGGCGGACGGACGTCAGCTGCAGGCGTAGAGGAAAACGTGGTTGTTACGCTTTTGCCAGAGAAGGAGGGGATATTCATGTTCCAACATCACAACTACCAGGTCGTGAGTACTCGTCGAAACAGTAAGGTTGTGAGGCGGTACAGTGACTTTGTCTGGCTCTTGGATTGTTTACAAAAACGATTTCCTTTCCGGCAGTTGCCCTTGCTTCCTCCGAAACGAGTTGGAGGTACGTAAATTCATCATGGCTTTCTTCAATGTTAATAACTGGTATTCACTCGCCAAACCTTTTCACTAGAGACGGGAAGTATAGAACACTGAGAACATGCTAATGTCTTGCAGTCAACGGAAGTCATCTCGCCGCTGATAACACATTCATCGAGAAGAGACGAAGAGGATTGGTTCGCTTTACAAATGCCCTTGTCAGGCATCCAGTGTTGTCTCAGGAGCAACTGGTTATTATGTTCTTGACAGTTCCAACTGTAAGTCCCAGAAGCCCAGGGTAGATGTTCTCTAGCTAAGTTCAAGCTAATTAGCACCAGGAGCTTGCCGTTTGGCGGAAGCAGGCTACTATTTCTGTGCAGGAAGAGTTCACTGGCAGGCCGCTCCCGCCGGGATTGGAAGATTCTCTACCGCCTACATTGAATGAACTCTTCGAACGGACCAGAACTGGCGTACGCCGATCAGCAGAGGTATACATTAATTTGTGCAACCTCATGGATCGACTATCTAAGCGTAATGAGGGCTTGGCTGCTGATCAATTGAGACTGTCGCTCTCTTTGCAGTCATTGATCGACTCGTCAGCGGATACGTATGCCACAGATACCAACGATGTTCCACTCCTCAATGAAGGTCTCAATGCCAGTGCGAAGCATCTATCAAATAGCCAGACGCTGTTGGAGGATGAGGCAAGAGCCTGGGATCAGGGCGTGCTAGAAGACTTGAAGAGGCAACGTGATGCTCTGGTCAGCATGAGAGAAATGTTCGACAGGCGTGATCGTTATGACAAAGACAACATCCCTTCTCTTGAACGCCGTATTCAGAACAACGAAACCAAGCTCGTCACCATTCGACAAAAGCCTGATGGTCTGGTAAAGCCAGGAGAGATAGAGAAAGTTACCGAGGCCATTATTAAGGCAAGCTTGTGTCTTGTTGCACCCTATATCCTGTGCTAATTATTATATAGGATAAGGAATCCATTGTAGCCCAACATGCTCGCGGAGTGTTCATCAAGGAGTGTATAAGAGATGAGCTGGTATTCTTTCAGCAGTCACAGTACCATGTCGGCCGCTGGAATCAGGATTGGGCTCAAGAGCGAGTAAAATACTCCGAGTTACAGGCAGATAACTGGAGGCAACTTCACGAGGAGCTGGAGAGTATGCCATTGGGCGATTAGGTGTTCGGTGCTCTTACTGCGCGTGCATCATGGATAGCGGCATTCGAAGTTTGATTTGGAGGTTTTGATGGGCGCTTGTATAGGTAGTTGACAATAGCGAAGGAGTACTATGAGACTTGTGAATAATAATAATATGCTCGCAGATCGCCTCTAAATTCCTTCAACATGTATGCGTCTTGGAATTATGCTAATGCTTTTTATGAGTTTGGAGATCAAACCCTTGTGTTACAGCTCGTAATCAAATGTGATGTGTATGATGTGCATATAGTTCTCGTGCTAAGCCAAATCAAGCAGTACCGAAGCTGAACTCATCTTTGTTTACAATCAAGCTACCCCGCCATTCACTACCTTGGTACCTAGTGGAAACAGCCGCGAGCTTACGGCAAATCATCGGGGGGCGATTGGACATGAAGGCTATCGACACCAGCGAGATGAACTTCAGTACACACATCTTTGAGCACATCCTCGAAGTTCACCATCCTCAACAGCTAAGAGTCGCACGCCTGCGGTGCCGCAGCAGCACTCGAGATGACGACCAGAACTGGCCAGAAGGCCCTGATTTCCCAATTTATGTCCTTCACCGGAGCAAATGAGAAAGTGGCTACGAGAGTGAGTCCGCTGGAACGAACTGGAGGGAGAAAATAGAGCTGACTGCTTTCTTTTCATCAGGCGCTCAAAGGCTCCGGCTGGAAGCTTGACCAGGCTTGCGATAGGTAAGCTTTAATTCTTATTCTACTATGCAGTCCTGGAGTATTCCATAATGGGTGATCGAGATCGAAATCGAAACACCCCGCAGAGCGAACTCTCAAACCAGTCTGCAGAGTCAGCACACCAATTCCATATACGCAAAAACCGCAAAACTCTCTGTCAATCTACGCAAGCCTGAAGTCCTTTGCTGGAGAGTGATGGAAGTCTCTGTCAAAAGGCCGTAGCTTCTTGAGGATTGGCGGTCCCGACATTCGGAATCCGTATCCCCCTATGGACACCAAGAGCGATCTCACTTACAATGTCCTTATCAAGAGACTTCAGGATGGCATTATCACCGTGTGTGAGCAGACGGGAAGGGTTGTTTCGATTCGCTAGCAAGGATAGCTATATCTGGTTTATATGTACCATACACATTCCAGACCAGGTCGCGAGCACATCATGTCTATACTCCAGCTACCAACGCGCGACAAATTCTCACGTCGAATTAACAACAATCGTCAACCCTCTGTGTCTCTGCATACATGCGACATCGATATGGAGAATACGCGGACCAAGACCTCTATTGGCATATCGATTTCCGAATCCACAATGAAAGCCTGCATTTGTTAAATGCTGAGAGCACCGCATTATCGTTGCACCAGCAAAGGTCTTTCATTCTAGGAGTAAAGGGCCAGCCCAAACATTAATCTCTATTACTAAAAGAACCAGTTCGCCCTCGTACAACCTTCTCTAGCCTATTTCATAGAGTCCAGGTCACTTGGCTGTTTTTAAGGGGAGCGTCAAACAGAAAGTCTCTTTTTGCGCACAATATCTTCTGAACCTGGGCATGCTTAAGTTGTCTACGAAGCTTATACTGACTGTATTGCCTATAGTTACTTCTTATCGATTGGTTCAGCTCCATCCAAGGGTGACGACACTCTTTCAACGCTGTTCGAAAAATACAGAGGTTTGCAGAATCTGTTTTGTGGAATGGAAATAGGACTTTCTGACTTCTTGCTTTAGCACCAACCGACGATACTGGTGTAGTTACCGTAGAAGGTACGATGAGATACCTCGGAGACTTGGGTGTCAACAGTGAGAATGCAGAAATATTGGTGGCACTCGAAATCGTACAATCGCCTGCTCTGGGCGAGATGTCGAAAAATGCTTTTGTAGAGGCGTGGAAGAGAATAGGGTAATACCTTTATGAAATGAAAATCTTATTCTGAGCTGATCTTTTGGATAGTGCAGATACAATTTCTAAGCAGAAGACGTATGTTGCCAGCCAAATCAGTTTGCTTTCAACCGACATGGCTCTGTTCAAACGAGTCTACAAGCATGCCTTCATCTGCTCCAAAGAAACAAGTCAGAAAGCTCTTCCTCTCGAGAATGCTATAATCTACTGGCAGTTGCTCTTTGCTCCTCCGGGCATGAAATGGATTACTCCCTCCACCAATTGGTTACAATTATGGATCGACTTTATATCGAAAAAGTGGACGAGAAGTGTCAATAAGGATATGTGGAACCAAACGGCGGTCTTCTTCGAAAAGACGTTGCAAGATGAAACTTTGGGGTTCTGGAGTGAGGATGGTGCTTGGCCTGGGGTTATCGACCAGTTCGTGGAATACGCTAAGAAGGAGAGAGGAGACGTTCCTGACGCGATGGAAACGGATTAGAAGGACGAGAGATATTGTGGGTACCCTCTGGGGATGGCGTTGTCTTTACTTGCTCAGCGGGCTGCACGGCGGCGTTTTGAGGGACTTGGGGGCTAAGTTCACGAGCCTGATTGACGGCATTATCAATTCCTCCAATATCATATGGTGATATTCGTCAGATTCGACTCCAACTGTACATCTCAACAAAGAAGGTCCTACAAGTTCGCCGTGCAGTGCTCATCACATCCATATTTTACATATCGTGTCGCGATCAGAACTCCTCTCTTGTTTCCCACGGGATCTTCCCACCAATCCTACTCAACTTCTCCAGTGTCCCATTCCCAAGCTTCACCGAACTGAATTTGATCATCCGCGGATCCAACCCCAACGTATTCCTCACATCGTCCTGAATCTTGCTCGATGCGTCGTATCTCATTATGAAGTAGTGGCCAGTATTGTATTGCGCTTGATGCTTTCTCGTCTTTTTGGGCAGCATCCAGGTTCCCCAATTCTTGATTCCTCGTATCGCGCCACCATTTTTTAGGATGATCGAGCCTGTTGTACGTGCAATTCTGATATTCTGTTAGTTCATCAGGTTGGTTGAAAGGCGAGTATGGCGGCGCACTCTTTGACCTCCATAATATTATGGGGCCGGACCTATGATAATTAGATTAGTCGTCTGATAGATTAAAGATTTTTACTTACAATTGCTATGAGTTCGTACAACATCTTGACGGTGGCATTCGCGAGTGTTATGCACCCGTAAATGCTCCTGAAGTTGATATGACCATGAGTAGTTCACGGATGAAAGATCTACCGAAGCCGAGAAAAAGTTGGTGGGGTATTTTGATATTATCTATTTCTTGGAGGAAACCTCTTGAACGAGTTTCCGCAAGACTTCCACCAAATTTACAGGAGTATACTACGAGACAACATGTCCAAACGACCTGCAGAAGAATATGCGAATGGAGGTGTATCGTTGAAGGGGGGTGATCGACCAGAGAAGTCTGAATTGGAAGATGAGGTGGGGGAATTTGAGGATGAATTCGAGGACGAGTACGAGAGCGAGGACGAAATACTGGAAGCAGGAGTTGATGGCAGACCGGATGAGGAGAGGGAAGCTGAAGAGAAGGCTGGTGAGTCTACGCTGGAGCAGATTTAATGTTAGGCGCAAAGCTATGTCACTTGCTAATACCCTTCCTAGAAGCCATGGATGTGGACCAGCAAACATTTATTGTCGGGAGAAACAAGCTGGAACCAGGTCAAACGCTATCGCCAGATTTGTCAACATACGAAATGCTACACGCCTTAAGTACGCCATGGCCCTGTCTCTCCTTCGATATCGTCAAAGACAGCTTGGGAGACAACCGAAAAACCTACCCCGCGACGATGTACGCTGTTGCTGGAACACAAGCAGAGGGCAGACGATCAAAGGAGAACCAACTGATGGTTATGAAGTTTAGTGGTCTCAGCAGGATGGAGCGAAACCAAGACGATGAAGACTCATCCGATGATGAGGATGAAGATGCGGACCCTATTTTGGAATCTGCTTCTATCCCCTTCACATCTGCCACAAATCGAATCCGCGCACACCAGATACCTGCGTCGAATTCATCCAAACCCCCTATCACTCTGACTGCTTCGATGACTGAAGCTGGTCAAGTGCTAATCCATGATGTTACTCCTCACCTAGCTTCGTTCGATAATCCTGGAACTATCATCACCCCACAGCAAAACAAACCACTTTCCACACTGAAGATGCACAAATCAGAAGGGTACGGTCTCGACTGGTCGCCTCTAGTATCAACTGGAAAATTGGTTACTGGTGATAACAACGGAAACATATATGTAACCACGAGAACAGACGGTGAGCGCTGGGAGACCGATTCGCGTCCGTTTACTGGCCACACTGGAAGCGTCGAAGAGCTTCAATGGAGTCCATCTGAGCGAAACGTATTTGCTTCCGCTTCAAGTGACGGTACCATCAAGGTTTGGGATGTCCGAAGCAAGAGTAAGACAGCAGCTCTGAGTGTTCAAGTCAGTGATACGGACGTCAATGTCATGTCATGGTCTCACCAGACTTCGCATTTACTTGCATCTGGAGCAGATGATGGAGTCTGGGCCGTATGGGATCTTCGTCAGTGGAAACCTAATACTTCATCAGCATCTCCAAGACCCACCCCAGTGGCGAGCTTCGATTTCCACAAGGAACAAATCACCAGTGTGGAGTGGCACCCTACAGACGACAGTATCGTAGCAGTTGCTGCTGGCGATGACACGTTGAGCCTATGGGACCTAGCAGTGGAGCTTGATGACGAAGAGAGTAAGGATACGGCTGGTGTGACTGAAGTACCTCCCCAATTGCTCTTCGTTCACTATATGGAGAAGGTCAAGGAATTGCACTTCCATCCACAGATACCTGGTTGCTTGATAGGTACTGGAGAGGCTTTCAATGTGTTCAAGACTATTAGTGTTTAAGACACAATGAAAAGATTACAAACTCCAACCCCATTGGCCTACTGTTATACTTCGTAAAATCGATCATAGCCTTCTTGTTCCCTGCAAAGTAAGGGCTCCTACCACATCAGGCTGGTTGTATTAAGCAGCCGCCCAGTCAGAGAAGCGTCGCAGATCGAGGCCAGCCAGGTCCGTCTATCTCAGGGAAATTAAGTTCATCATTGTAGATCATTGTAGAAGTTCAAAGTCAACGAATATTTAGGCGACCTTGAAGTACAATAACGACTTGGAATGAACGTACTGAGATAATTTTGTGACTTTGGTACTAAGTTGCGACCTTGCGAGATACCTGGTTATTTTCTGTTCGCCAGAGACAAATTTGCCAGCCTCGAACAGTTATGTAACTCTTTGAAGTTCCTACTTCGTAAGTATACAAGCATAAACCATCTCCATGCAGCAGGTCTGAACCAAAGGGTCAACGCCTCCTCATGCGTCTCTCCACAGATTGGAGGATGGCGAGGTCGCCAGAAGTATTCCAGCCCGACAACTTGGGACAAAAGAAAACGAAATGCTTCCTTTACGTGAGATGATCGGCAGCGGCGAATTGTACAGCGGAGAGAAATGTAATCCAGCAGGCTTCCACGCAGCAATGTATGGTTTGCAAGCACGACCTAAAACGATCCATAGGGACAGAAGTAATGTACTGGACTATGTGCCGTCGCCGAGACAACGAAGCTACGAGGACGGTAATTCCGACGCCAGTACGTTCGTTGAGATCATGAGGTCCACGGCTTCGTAAGCTATGCATGAAGGGCGCAGATCCCCATGTATCGAAACAACTTCCCCTGAAGATTTTCGCCTAAGACGGAAACATTCTAGATTTCTGCGACTACGCAGCGACCTAGCGAGCTGTTTTTGCATTTTTGCAGGCAGGGGCGCCAAGTCAGCCTCAAGGGAAAACATAAGATTGGATTTCGCAGAAGGAATAGGGCGCTCTAAGGTCTGGATAGAGTTTGGATATGATTCGTCGATACGACGCCAGCAATTCAAGAAACCTTAATACACCAATTGAGAGGGCTGGAAGTCATCGCATAGTGAGGTGCTGGAAGACTCGTGACTGGCATCTGCCTCGAGCACAGGGATTCAATTGGCTAATGCAGTCTGCAGTCCCCCTGAAGAAAATCATTTCCCCGCAAAAGTTCGAATGTCTGTGGAACATAAAAAACGCGGGATATCAGATGCATCAATCAAGAGTGGTTGGAGATGGAAATGGAAGTGGAAGTGGAAATGGAGCACGAGCAGGCCAGTCCTATTGCGCGTCATTATCCCGTTCTCATGGTTAAGTATCCCTCCTCATGAGCTCTATTTTCCTCTCAACTCTACTCTTCTTTCTCCTCTTCCTCCTACTTTCTTGATCTCTCGGTAGAACAAACATCAACTGCTGCCAGAGCTGCAATTACCTATTCTTTCATCACCTCGCCAAATGAGCGAGTGCAACCAAGTCCTGATCTTCGTAGAGCAGATGAAATCGCCTATTTAGCAAGACAGACTGGAGATTTTACCTTATGGACTACAACATTCGACCACACGTGAGCATGACCATGGTACAAATATTCCGGGACAAATTGTCTTTCATAGATGCCTTTGCCTTCAAATCTTCCGCAAGTACTTCCCTCAGGTTCGCGTTCGACCGGCCAGTACTAGTTCCGGCTTCATCGAACCGACTTTTGAAACGCCGTCGAGCTCTGTCCGATGTGGATGGAGAGGGAAATAAAGGCTGGAAAAAGAGACGCTTGAGATTATTTCTCATCACATCCCGCCTTAGCCGACCATTCTCTCAACCAGCGTCAAACATTGTAAATCATGGCATGAACAAGTTCCCGATTTGGGGAGCGAAGAATAAGGCTCTCAACAAACCTTCTTTGAGGAAAGTTGCCATCACGAACCGCGTAAGAAGACGCATTGATGCGGCAAGAGATTTCATGCGTATGGAGCAGGAGAAGATAAGAGAGAGATTGTCATTGCGAGAGATTTTTGTTCCAAAGGCTCATTGTCATGACTTGCCACTTCCACCGTCTCCGTTAGGTGTTTCCAATTACGATGCTTTGGATCTTGAAGATGAGGACGTCGAGCGCGAGGACTCGGAGGAGTGGAATAATGGAGGTGGTTTGGACAGGATATCGACCATCTATAGCGACTTCAACATCATGATGCCTATGACTGATGATCACGGCGACGATGCTCTCGACGACCATCTCGATGCTCTTCACGGCATCTCGCGGCAAGATCGACCTGCTACGCCAGCTACAGCACCACAGGAAGAGTGTATTATAGGAATATTGAGAGAAGATTGCCAAGGCGAAGGCCTCTTTGTCCACATCAGAGAGTAGAGAAGTAAGGCCACGCACCGAAACACCCATCGAAAGTTGGATCAGAGTCCTGTATAGAGTGTGATAGGAGCAGTCCCTGCACAAAATGCCGGTTCAAGACTGGCTAGACGGGAGTGTAGGAAGAGTGTTGGCCACGAGAGTAGATTGTATTGATCGATTTCCCAAGGAAGATTCACCCTAAGATTTCGGCAGTCTACATAAGCTACTGTTACGGCTCATGGCCGTTTGTAGAAGTTTGATGTGCTGCTGCAAAGTTCTCTGACTTCATATGGATTTCAGACTTCAGTATTGAGGAACACGCACAGGTGAAGATGAACGCAATTGATGCCAAGAGAAATTCGGGACATACGGAATGCTCATGTCGTACGGTGTTTAAAGCCTGTGAGCATGCGGAGACAGGTCATAATTTCGTTGGGATTGAGTCTTGTGAGTGTGAATGCTGCGATGATGGAGTCAGAATTGAAGCTTCGTGAGGGCGACTTGATACAGACAAACTTGGTTGATTGTAAATACAGAACATAAATGATAGTTGTGATGATTTGTAGTCTCACTCAGATGAAACAGAAAGCTCTTCTAGACATTGCAATTGAAGACACGCGGTCCAGCCAGCCCATAGATGACACATTACAGTCGCCAACTTTGGCGAGGTAAACATATCATATTTTCAATTGGAAGTGCTAATTCAGTTTCGTGATTTTGACTTCTTTTTAGAGCCAAAGACTTATGAGAGTTTCATGACTTTATCATAAGAAATAAGTATAGTCCCGGGATCATTTCGCGACGTTACTTGATTCTTATCTCGCGAGGTGTCCCTGGTGATCCAGTCAGCCCCACAGGCCCCTTCAGCCTCATGAGATATAATAGCGCTAAACTCAAGAGAGATTAGCGTTTTCGGGATGTGCCAAAAGTTCCAGCTTGCTCAGGACGATGCGCCTGAATCAAGAACTTGATATTCAACGTAAATAAATATGTTGTGCTCAAGTATGTCACCTCGCGCAGTGCTCCAAACCCTGTGGAACGCGACTAACAATATCCAGTCTCCGGAGAAGCTCCCCAGCACCCTGTTGCTTCCACAAAATCCGGTCAGTCAACAGAAGAGCTCTCCCAGCCCAGAGGAGAACGCGAAACTGACAAGCTGAAGGCAATGTTTATGAAAAACGTTTGATTGAAGCATACATATCAGAAAACCATAAAGATCCCGTTACAGGAGATGATATCGAGCTGGAGGACCTCATCGACCTCAAGTCCAATAAGATTATTACCCCCCGACCTCCTACTCTGACCTCAATTCCCTCCCTCCTCTCAACTTTCCAAAACGAATGGGACGCTTTAGCACTCGAAACCTTCACATTACGCCAACAACTCCAGCAGACGCGACAAGAGTTGACTACAGCTCTCTATCAGCATGATGCTGCCGTTCGAGTGATTGCCCGCCTTTCAAGAGAACGCGACGAGGCTCGAGATGCGCTTTCAAAGGTCACAATTGGTGCAGGAAATGCTAGCAATGGAGATGCTATGCAAATTGATAGCCAAGGCCTCCCAGAAGATCTCGTAGTTAAGGTTGATGCTGCACATGATAAGTATGCATTGAAGTCTCTTGCCGCACTATGTCATATTGTTGCTAATACAATCGCAGACTTACCAAGAGTCGTCGGAAGCGTCCTGTACCAGATAATTGGGTTGACTCGGAGACAATTGAAAAGTTTGGCGTTGCCAGTGCGTCGAAAGAGCTCTATCCTGGTGCCACGTCTCTCGCCTTGGACGAAGCTGGTGAGCTGGTCATATTTGGTGGATCAGACGGTCTTGCAGGGGTATACTCGATTGCAGAGGAGAAAATACAACGATCTTTAAATACAGGAAGCGCTGTTACAGATGCTGTCTGGTATGGTAGCCAGCCAGTGGTCTCGACGGCCTCCGGGGCTGTGAAGATTCTTGGCCAAACAGAGACCACTTTCACATCCCATGCTGGTAGCGCAAATGGTCTGGCTCTTCACCCAAGCGGCGAAATTCTGGCTTCCGTTGGTGTAGACAAGAGCTTCGTGTTTTACGACTTGATAGCTGGAAAGGCAGTCACGCAAATTTATACTGATTCGGGTATGACTTTCCCTTTTCATTCTTGTCTAAAAATACTAATATAAAATTAGAACTCACAGTTGCCACTTTCCACCCAGATGGTCATTTATTTGCAGCTGGTGGCGCAGATGGTCAGGTCAAACTCTTCCACGTCAAAACTGGCGAAAGTGCTGCCAACTTCGAGCTAGGAGGCCCTGTACAGGATCTTATCTTCTCGGAGAATGGAATCTGGTTCGCAGCAGTTGCAAAGGGCTCTAATAGTGTTGTGGTCTTCGACATACGAAAGAATGGCGACGCTGCCAGGGCGAAGGTGCTGGAAATCGGTGGACAGGTAGACACCATCAGGTGGGATTACACAGGCCAATTCCTAGCTGCTGCCGGACCTGGAGGACTCACCATCTCGCAATACACGAAATCTGCAAAGTCATGGTCGGATGTCATCAGCACTGCTGTACCAGCAACTGCACTTGAGTGGGGACCGGAAGGGAGAACCTTGATCACTGTAAATGGTGACGGGATTGTAACAGTGCTTGGATGAGAGATAGGGTAATGGAGTTTGGGCTTTTGACTTGAAGGATTCCGGCAAAAGTAATCTCTGGACAGCTTTCTTGTATGTATTTCTAGACAGCCTACCTGCCAGGCACTGCAGCACCAAGTCAAGTAACGGAAGGATTTTTAAATTGAATGGGATCAAGGGACTGCCTGAAAGTTTGAATATGAGTTCAACCTTGTTTCTAATAACAAAGCGATATTTATGCTGAGACTCAAATGGGTCTTCCTTTGCCGTGAAACTGCCGTGCTGAAGGCAAGCGAAGCATGACTGATAATACTCTGTTTTTCTTCTTCTGGACCTCATTCAGTCTTCCTCGATATTGCTTATCCATGATCTACAGTTTCGAAAAGGAATCTATGTAGTTTGCGGGCGCCTCATGATATTACTAGGGATATAATAGTAAAGGCAAATAGCCGACCAGACGACCTGTTGCAAAACAACGAATCGAATGCTGCCTTCTTCCACTTGGGATATCAGAGACGATGGGAGTGGCGAGAAAGAAAACGAGTGAGGAAGAGACTCCTCAATTTAAAGTTTGCTAGTTATAATCAAAATCAAGATAAAGATCATTTAGAAATCCTGCTGCCTCCTATCGTACAGGTGTCTATGGATGCCCATAACACAGTGACCGATTAAAGCAGTCTGTATACCTCATGGTAGGAGAAGAAAGTCACGAATGCATTTTAGAACTTCGGTTTGATTGTTAAATGAATATCGTGATCATACTTGAAGACTCTGACTTGGAAAATATTGAGGTCACGAAAATGATTCTGTATATATCTATAATCTTACCTAATGTGGTAATACCTCTCCGCCAGAATTGGCCACTTTCATCTGACATCGATGGAGTGCTCTATCCGGGAGAAGGGCAGGGCCTCTTCCGTTTCGGCAGACTGACCAAATGATGAGAGATTCGAAATGAATACATACTATGAAACAAAGAAACCGTCTCTCGAGTGAATTTCATAAGATTCAAGTGATGTTACAGTATGGATGCGGATGTTTCAGTGATGTGGGTGGTCTAGGCAATAGCTTATCGCCGAAGACGTTCACCTCACGACTTCGAGCTCTTCGTTAGGTCACAGAAACTACAACATCGCGACTCACCCCTCGGTATTTGTTCTTGCCCGACAACTCCCGTGCCAGGGGAGTCCTCGAACTGAACCACCAGCCCAGCACTACCGTATCTGCGATCTGGAACTGCTGAGCAACAGAGGGCAAACCGGACGTGATTGCAATGGATGGGTGGCAGCCAGAACCTCAACGCCACAAGGTGCGTGCCTAGAGAAATGTCTATATATTCGAGCTTGCCAGCTCTTCTGGACTATGCTAACCTAATTTCACACTTGCAGAGACCTTTCACCGAAATGTCCCATTCAGCGACGCTGTCACCTTCACCTGCCGGATTTATGGGACCTGTGCCAGCGCGTTTCTTCTCGCCTGCTCGTCGATATCCTACCGCACCCGACAACCTCGAGCGAAGACGCACCTCACACCCTCATAATTCTTACCTCCAACAACGACAATCTGAAGATATGCCTGACGACAGATCGCAACCGCAACAACGGCCACGACTGGAACACAGAGCCTCCCAAACGATCATCGATCTCACTGATGAACCTGAGGAAGATGCTCCACCTCGAAATGTTCAACCTCGAAACCGACCGGCCCGACCTCCCCACCTCGATAGAAGCGATGCTGTGAACCTTGGTGATTTCATCGATCTTACAGAGGATAGCCCGGAGCAGGATGTCATCTTTACTGGCGAGAGATACGTACCAGCTCTATATGCTCGCCCCGGTCCTGGTCCACAATCTAGGAATGCAAGATCGGTTCCAGCTGTAGTGCTTCGTGGTCAAGAACGATCTCAATCGCCCTCTCTCTTTCTACCGCCTGTCCATCAACAACCTCCACCAGAAAATCGCGGGCTGATTGGTGGTCTTGCTGGTCTTGGTCCTATGGGATTGCATAATCTTCTTAGACCTGACATGGGATTTCGCCACATCCCGTTAGAAATTATAAACCAGCTCAACGCCGCTCGTAACCAGGCGATGCCCCAAGGAATGAATTACCAAAATGCAGCCTTTGTAGAGCAAAAGCCTGAACATGTCGCCCCGCCTCCAGCTAGATCGGGTTTCACACGATCCCCCAAGGAAGATCTTGTCTTGATATGCCCAAGTTGTGAGGAGGAACTCATCCAGAACAACGAGATCGAGGAGCAGGTAGTCAAGAAGTCTGGCAAAGCTCCCACAAAGAAGGAACGTGAGGAGCATCCATTTTGGGTTGTGAAGGATTGTGGCCATGTAAGTTATTCTCTCATTCTTGGATGACAATCGCTGATAACTCCAGGTCTATTGTAACACTTGCTTCCAAGGACGTACCAGTGGCAAGACCGGCTTCATGGAGATTGCAAAGCCCAAAAGCAAAAAGACCTTTACGTGTGCTGTTGAGGATTGCGAGACGGATGTCAGGGCGAAGGATAAATGGGTAGGAGTCTTCTTGTGATCATGTCAACTGTCATCTGTTAAGGCTGAGACACTTTTACAACTACGCGGTACATAATAAGGCATAGCGGACGGAGGAACTCTCCTGTATCACAGCATTGCACAGTTTGGGCATGGAGTTTCCGGGAGACGGGTGGAAGGGGCAAGAGCGCGATTTTTCACGCGGCGCTCATCATGCTATTTTTCTTCCGCGGGCGTCCAAGGGTTTACTGCGGGGAACGATGATACCATTGCGAGCCTCGAAAGTCTTTTCAAGAGCAGCAGCTCTATTGTATGTACCAGACGAACGAACATCTCGACCTGGATTCTTGTGTCATGCTGAGATGCATGTAGTTTGGTGACGTGTTTCCTGTGTCCTTCCTTCAAGCGACGTTTTCGAAATGGCCCTTGAATGGAATTTGAAGGACTTTGCACCAACTTTACCATTCCAGAGGTTAATGCCGGAACAGCATACGGTATGTGTTCAGAATCCACGCAGGAATGACGTATAGTCGGTACTTCGTTTGGTATGTCCAGCCAGGCGGTAAGTATGCCTGCGATCAGTTCTAAATTTTCGATTTTCTGTGAAGTTGTCTCTTTCCTGCTCTACGTTCTATGTTCGTTCCTGCCGCGCCTATTCATTCTCATTGAGGCGCCCCTGCACCTTTCCAAGCTAAAGTGCTACCAATAAGTCTTTGCATTGTACACAACACAAACTACCTTCATATGAAGCTAAAGCTTTCAGAACCTCACACATTTGATCACAAATCAGAAGATCTCAGCATAATTCCTCCGCAACCGTGCTACGAAGATAATTGAGGAGCCATCGCAGCTTTGAGAACCGGGTTGTACCAAGGCAGCAAGTAAGTACTCTGATTATATGGCAGATCTGTGGACTTAAATGAATTTAGAGGACATGGCAGAGATTACATTGCCGAGCAAGATGTCTCTTAAAAAGCTTATGGAGCAGTTCCAGGTCATGTTGGACCGGCGTGCGGCAGAAGATCTGGAAAGGGGTGTAGCTCGATTCATGGAAGACGCAGACTTCGAAGCCACGAAACGAATGAAGCTCAAATCACTTGAAGCTGAGGTTTCCAAACGAATCCCCAGCTACGAGTCACGATCTAACCAAGTGCTGAAGAATCTGAAACGAGAGCAAGAACACGATACTTTGGAACTACACTTAAAACATAAGGCTCAAGTGAGAGCTCTTCAGAAAAAGCACGAAGAGGAGATGGTAGCCTTGCCGGAGAAGTACAAGCGAAAAGCTGCGGATATTGAAAAGAATCTTCGTATGGACATGCAGTGGGAACTGGATCTGATGCTAAAAGTTGAGCAGAGTTCCTTGGAGCAAAAGCTGATGGGTGAAAGACGGCGGGCGCTCGAGACAAGAGAGAGAGAAGACAAAATCAGGGAACAAGCAAGGGCGTTGGTAGATCAGGATACGAATAGTCAAGTCCTCACGACGTTCCGGGAAGAAGCTGCCCGTCAAGCACATCCTCATTTAGAGGTCGCGGCCCAGATCCCGTCACAACGAACCCCGCTAAAGAGTATCCTGAAAAAGTCCAAAGCCCGTAGTGTCACGGTCAATAGCGAGGGTGCTATTACGTTTCTTACTGAGGAAGATGAGACTTTGGATGATCGAAAGACTAAGAGGGTCAAAGTGGAAGGTGCTTCAAAGAGAGACCGGGTGGTAGACGTCCTAGACGAAGAAGCGACCTTATTCCCATACCGGGAAAATATAGGTCCCTCGAACCAGAATCTACGATCACCGCGAACGCCGAGAACTCCACGGACCCCATGGGTTTCAAGCTGGACTCCACGTAATTTCAGCACTTCAGAGGAGCCTTGCTCCTCATCTTCTACTTCCCCAACATAATTCGATGGCATTTTCACTATCGCACGCTTGAAGTCAGTTGAAGCGGGGAAATGAGAACCAAATGGCGATGTTTGACGTCCAAGTCATTATCTTGAGCAAAGATGGTTTGGATTTGGTCCAAAGTTGAATTGCATCTTTATTCAATGGCAGTTTCAAGGCTGGGCCTAGACTACCTGCTATGATTCTGCTGCGAGGAAGTATAGTCAGTCTACATACCCGCAGGGACATTGAACTATATTAGCTAACCATGCCAACCAGATTTAGTCAGTAGTAGGCCATGCAATGTGTTTACGGCAACAGAGCTTCCATGGTTACAGTAGTAGAAGAGGATTCGTAGAATCTTGCATTTATCTACGATCACAGAATATCCATATTCGATAAAGGGAACATTGGTAGCACTGAGGCCTTGCGATGGATGATGTATGTACTTAGCTGCATTTCCTTCTTTGAAAGTCTTTTAAATTCGTGCAAGTGCCTGGCAAGCTGCATATTTTACAACTTGGATGTTCCTCTTGTAGAAAAATATCGAAGCTTATGTGGGCATGCTGATTTACTGCGCGCTTCTGCTTGCCCTGAATTCCCTTTCGTAAGCCAACAATTGAGGTTCTAAAGCTGAATATTGGGGGAACTGTTTGACTTCTCCGAGAAGTAAATGAGACTTTTTTGCTGCTCCAAGTTGTCATGAACTTATGCAGCTACGACGATGTTGATGTGATTTTCTTATCTGCGTTGCTATGGACAGCTCCTTCCCTCCTGGGACGTTTATTGATTTGATTGCCTTGCCTCGCTTAAAAACTTCCCTTTAATGCCGCCAGCCAGCGCGTCTCGATCAATCGCGGACTTCAACCAAAACGACATCCATACGCAAAAAAGCGACACGACGTTTGTATGCGTAGGAGGGTACATAAATTTCCTAGCGAATGCAAACTTTCGGTGATGCGAATATGCAAGTACACTCTTTTACAAGCCCTGCAAGTATCGAGGCTTCTATTGACCTCTCTTGCTACTAGGCCGACAAAATGATCAACCCCACTTCATATCAAGAGTTGGAAGAGCGGATGAAGCATCTGCGAACTTTGCAACTTGACAAAACTCGTATTGCAGATGAAGAAGCGCAGGAGAAACGGCGGAAGCTAC
The DNA here is from genome assembly GCA_900074885.1 of Rhynchosporium graminicola. NCBI lineage: Eukaryota > Fungi > Ascomycota > Leotiomycetes > Helotiales > Ploettnerulaceae > Rhynchosporium > Rhynchosporium graminicola. The sequence continues at coordinate 726,675 of FJUW01000016.1, read as the reverse complement.
AGGCTCACAAGAGCGACAAGCTTTCAACGGCGGGAAGCGAAGCAACAGCTCAAGAAAAATGCCTCGAAGAAGAACAAGAAGTCAAAAACCAGGCTCTCATGTTGAAGCAGACGGATGAGCTCAATGCTTTACGGCAACGACACGTAGAGGAGTTCGAGGAGAGACTGGAAGAGCTGAGACTAGCCATGGGGAATCTCGCTAGCAAGCACTCCGCCGAAAGGGAAAAACTTGAACATGCCTTTGGAGAAGAAAAATCGGATATCGATACCGAATTGGAGAAGGTCAAACGGCAAATACAAGCTGCTGATGAAGCCGAGATCAAGCAGATCAAAGATGATTTGGTTGTGTACTTCTTCAGTAGGGCCCGGCCAGAAGAACCTACGAGATTGGATACTGGTCTCGCAAAAGAGGAAGCAGATAATCCCGTCTACCTCACTACAACAGTGAAGAATCCGGAGCACAACAATGCAGTCCGGACAGCGGATAGAGCTTCTACTGTTGCCATGCAGCCAGTGCTGCAAACTACCTTGGTCCCTTCACCACAGCAGCAACCACACAGCGAGACTTCCAGTCCACATACCCTGATTGGAAGAGGAGACGAGTCACATCGGAGAGCCGATATTCAAGTCGCTGGTGAAAAGAGAAAGTCGGTGGATAATACTTGCCAAGAGTTTGGACGCATCATAGCATCTTCAAGAGCCATTGCACCGTCTGAGACGGGTGGTCTCAAGCGTCAAAAGTCCGCGTCCCCAAGTATTACTCTCGACCCTAAGAAGTATTTCGAGGTCTTGCGTCTCCGCCATACGAAACATTCCGTTCGAGGGTACCAGCATAGTATATAACACAGCATTTCACTCTATATTCAGTTATCCTAACAATCTATAGACATCTCGAACAAGTTATGGAAGCACACGAATGAGAAGCTCTATCTCGACCTGGGGGTCGAGATCTACAGGCCAGTTTCCATGAGGGACTATAATAAAATGCCCGAAAAGGCCGCGCACTGGTTCATTGACAGAACGGATGTTGTTAAAGTACAGTATGATGTGCAGCGTTCTTTGGGCCAAATCCGGTTGAAAGCTGGACTCGTGTGGATTAAGTTCAAGGATAAGGACATTTTGACTACATTTCTCGAAGTTATGATGGAAAAGTGGCCAAGTTTTGCTAGACCAATCGGATTTCCGCAGTTAGTTGAACGTTCTTGCACGCAATGCGACCATGGTTCTTACCTGTACCTAGGAACTTTACCGGGTTTCCTCCTGAGTTTGAGAACGAATGAACGAGGTCATCGTATCGCGAATCATGCTCCTTGTTGTTAGAGCTAGCCTTGCTTGGATGGCATCATGTCGATATTTGGGTGTCTCAAATGGAGCTGTACTACACATAGGTAAGGTATCCTATCCTTCGTATCCAACTTCTCTGGAGACCATGTCTGCTTCAGGCCCAGATCTCACTATAAGCTTACATACCAACAACTTAGCTTCCGAACTAAATTTTGATTAGAATCTGTCCGCGATCTACATTCTATGATACAAATAGAATGGGTTGGAGGAAGATCTGAGTTATTGAGACGCGTGTTCAGATTCTACGCTCGCACTTGTTGAAGCTTCTGTAATAAAATATCAACACACTTCATTTGCAAAAATTTTATTAGCTAGATAGATCTAACATCTACCATATGCTCTCTTGCGTGTTTAATGTAGGAAGTACGAACTGCAATTGCCTGCGAGTACCAACGGCTGCAATTCCAGTCAAAGTCGTCTTCTGTGAAAGTGAGAGATCACCCTGAGGATCAACTCTTACAATTTTAGATTAGCGTTCTTTAAGCTTACAAGATCCTTGACATGTGGACTGAATTAACCGTGCAAGACTGTCTGACTTGTAGATAAGTCTCGCTAATTCCGCACTGGTCTTGTATTACTTGTTTAAATAAAAGAAGATGCGTTATCGCCACACCTCCCTTGAATGCCTCAAGATGTTTTAAGCCTAACATAGCTATCACCCAAGTATCAAAACTCATCTTGGGGGTTTGAATAGGAAGGATAATCCAACGACAGTAGAGAGAGTCTTAAGCCCAGATATGTCATGAATCGCTATGTCTCGGGATGGTACGGATAGCTAGATATTCGTAAAGAGAATTGTCTCGGGACGCCGTTCCAATTTACTCAATCCTAAGACTTTTAAAGAACATGTCGAGTGGTAGAAAGGTTTTGAGGTCAGATGTGTCATCAATCACTGTCTCGGGATAGTGCGGATAGCTACATGTTAATAAAGGAAATGATCTCGGGACGCTGTTTCAAGTTCCTTAATCCTAGGACTTTTTAAGAACATGTCCAATGGTAGAAAATTATCTTTGTTCAGATGTGTCGGGGCAGTACAGATAGTTACATATTCGACGAAGACAGTTGTTTCGGCGCGCTGTTTTAGATTCCCAAGCTTAGAACTTCTACGGAACAGGTCTATCAATCAGCTGTTATGAGGGCACCATTTTTAAATCTGCTCTATATAACAGATTCGTCCCTCCTGATTTGTGCTGAAGACTGCAAGCTGCACGGATGCGTGCCTCTGATGAAACGGCAAAGTAACGCTATAACACACCGCACAAAACACGAAAGAAGTCCCATAGGACTCTAAGAATACTTCAAAGTCGCATATCACTCCGTGATAGATTCTCGCAGAATTCTAACTTTTGCTGGAGTTGTTATTTGTACCTAATGAGCTAAGTATTCAGTGGAGTGTTTACCCAGCCTCCTGGTGTATCCGCATACCAAATAAGCGAGAACTAAGAAAATCAACAAGAGACCCCTTCTAGGACGTAATACGATAAGATAATCAACGATTTGCCACCGATATTTCGAAAACAGTACTAGTCCGCTTGCAATAAGTGCTGCATTCTTTTCGTGTTACCTTAGTCTAATCTGATTTGTATTTATGAAGTAGTCGGTGTGCTTTTATATGTCTCGATGTTGGTGTGCGAATCATCCCGTACACCGGGATCCTGGTGATAGGGAGCCGGTGCTGGGAAGCCAGATGAGGTGCTGAGGAGCCTCAGCCTCTCGAAGGCTCCACAAAAAATATCCCTGAGGTAGAGGCATCTTCTGAGCATCAACAAATACAACTTGGGATTTCGCGCGATAAAAGTCCTTGCTCTCTTCAATTCGTGAAAGTTTCTGTTTATCTTTACCTCCGTTGAATATTAGGATTCAATTTCGTGGCACTACTGGGAGTAAGTTGTTTCTCCTTTGCGAAAACTTAACCAAGATCGATGCTGTTCTCGCATGGAAGCTCATCTGGCTTCCTCAAGACCCTCAACATAAAGTGAATATTTTGATGCTCAAGGGTGTCTTTAGAGCCTTTTAGTCTGCCATATAAGCTTTGGACTCTAGTCTTCTTGACGCAGACTGGACCGCAATAAGTCCTCAACCTCAACAAGATGGACAACTTATCACCATACCAGCGGCTGGAGAGCACGAGAAAAGCTACCAAGAAGGAACGGGCTCAAAAAGATATCCATATCGCAGCCCATATGCAGCGACATCACCCGAAAAGAGGCGGCTTCCAATAAGCAGAAAGCGAAATACGATTCTCTAAAATGTAGCCAAGATAAAGAGCTTGAGGAGCTCCTTGCTAAGCATAAGGATCAGAATGATGCTAGGATCGAGGAAAAAGACAATCTTCTGAAACAGCTTGCAGACATGGACAGAGCCGAAAGAAATCGGCTTTGGAGTTCCTACAACAACAAGAAACTGGAAATCGAGCGAAACTACGGGGCTTTAAAGAAAACGCTGCTAGGAGAGAGAGAACAAGAAGATCAGAAATGGATAAACGATTTCTGCAACCTGGCCGACGAGCAAAGCGAGCTTACGATCCACGTAGCACCTCCAACTGCTATTTCCACACCTACTTCGACAGCTCGATACCCCCCACTCGATGAGCAAATACCCAACACACAACCCTCTGTATCCGCCGCCTCGGCACAATTTGAAAGTCAAACTAAAGCTGGAGAACAGATCTTCCGCGGGCTGAGAACAGGAGCATCGCAGACTCCCCAAACTCGTGTTCGAGAAAGCAGCGTTACACTTAACAAACGTCCTATGCTTGACTCTAATGGTCAGGACAACACTCCTCCCGGTCTACGTAGAGTATTTTCTGGCTCCGGGCCAGTACAAGAGAGGGATACCTTTCGCTTATCCAGCTCCCCAGCCCCATTCATGTCATTGTCTGGTCCGGTGACATTATCAATTGGCTCTCCAACATCTCTAGTGCAAAGCACTAAGCGAACTACCCAACCTTCGACTCCAAAGCCCAATCGACATCAGCCAATCAGCGCTAGCAACACACCTGATGGAACAATTAAACTTCACTCCATACCCGTTGAATCCCAATCAGGAAGCTTTCTCCAGTCTACGGCGTTCACTACACCAGATAGATCCCGAATAAATACCTCATCTAAGACAGCCAGTCAAAGTCATACCTTCTCACCCAGCACTCCAAAATCCTCCTCAAGAACTTCTCCTTCGCTAAATTCTTCTTCTTCTTCTCCATCTGCGGGCCTTACTAAATCTCTCTCCAACAACTTCGAGATCGTCTCTGTTGGCTTTGAAAATATTGGTACGTCACAATTATTAGCTCTACCCTTTTCCACCTCTTTCAAGATCTCCAGAATTTGTAAAGCGGAAACCACTGTATCCACAAAATGCAGAATACACTGACATACAATCTAGGCGGCGGTACCTTCTCCTGGATGCACCAGCCCAATGACCCAACTAGGTACTATCGACTTCGTGCTCGATCATTCGTGCCAGTATTGAAGCAAGGAAAATCGACCGGCAATCAGGACTGGAACATCCTCTTGGATCGTATTTGGTCCCTCAAGTATGACGCTGATAGCTGCTTGGTCTACATGAAGAGGATTAAGGCGGATAAGAATAAGACTGGGAATGCGGGTGCCTCTATGTGGATTACATTCAATGATAGGAGGAACTTGGATGGGTTCTTGGAGAGCTATTTGAACCAACGTGCGGGTGGAACAGTTGGAAAAATTGGACCGTAAGTTAAGCTTTTGCGGATCCTCGGACATGGAACTGTATTCACTAACGTTAATTTTTTGCAGTGATGATGATGTTCCGATGTCTCTGCTAAGTAAGCGCTGATGAAAACTTAGATGCCCATGTTTGGTCTGTATAGAACATATGCGTAGGATCGGTGTCAGACAACTGAGTCCAGTGGATTGTTTGGATTGTTTGGCTTGTTTGAATTGTTTGGATTTACACTGTTGGAAAGCGAATGTGTGATGTATCGAGGGTAGATAACGACGTAATGAGAGCGATGCCAGTACTGGGGACGATTGCAATGATCAGAATTGGATAGAGCTTCTTAGAGGAGTATCGCTGTAATTTGTAGATATTGTAAGATCGAGGCTCTTCTTGAGTATAATCAAAAAGAGAAATAGTATAAATATCAAATGTATAAATATAAAGCTTACGCCTTATATACAGCCTCCTAATTAGGATATCTCCTGAATTGAATTTCAGCTTGCGGTATATTCTGCTGCGTTAAAATCCTTGACCTAAAGAATAATAACTTTATCTAGGCTGTCCTTTTTATCGAGAAATCCCCGACCGATTTTGATACGCAAGAACAATCCAGCCTAAGGTAATAATCTTTTGATGCTTGACATAACGCAGCTTGAAAGTCACGATGTAAGGCGAAGACATCGAATGATAGGTCAGATCCGGCTGGAACTATTGTAGGATTATTTAGTCATTCAAACTCCAAAAATCAAATATATTTAGTAGGTTTCTGCAGTTTGTCAATCCCGGCCTCCTTTTTCTTCCATTGAGGGGCCGTCGTCGCCAATGCTAAACTTCCTTTTGTAAACTTGAACTAAGCTAGCGGCCGGAGAATTCCTCGAACATCGAGAGATACAATTCACTATATAAGGGACAGAATCATACCTGCCTGGTAAAGGGCTTATTGTCCTCAGATAAGCCTCGCTAGTCTTAGGATCGAGTGCCGCCGCTGATGATTTTATTCTACAGACTGTCGTGTATGCGAGAAGAGGCAAATGGTGTTGGACTGGAGTTCACAGCGGATTGGAGACCTTCCGAAGAGGAGCTCTGAAGGGTAGTTATTCTATAGTGGTAGGTCTTCCTCCTTCCCTTCCCTAAGTTCCCTTCCCTTCTCCCATCATTCCTTACTAAAGTCAACAGCTGAAAATGATATTGGAACCACAGTGCCTAGACTGGGGAGAGTCTAAGCTCGATGTCTTCGAGGTTTTCTATGTCGTTCTCGTCGGCGGTTGGGTCTTGATCCCGCGCTATTGAGTAGTAAGTTCCTTCCTCTATTAATCTACTGACCTCACTGTTTTCTACAACAACGTGCCTTGACCAACTTAATGCAGGTACTTTGAATAATCGACAATCGACCCGCCTTTCCGAATGTCGTTACTTCAAGGTGGCACATTGAGTAGTAAATCCGTGGAATAGCGGGGATGATACAGGTGGCGATTTGCTCTTCTTGCGCTACTTTACCAGTCAAGTTGATACACTGCACCGATAGAAATAGATAAAATTCAACATGAATCAATGAAATGACCTGAAACGATTTTGTGACGGTGACACGTGACTGTAAAATGTGACCTTGACGATTCCTCATCATTTCACTGTTGGAGACTTCTCACCTCTCAAGAGGTAGCATTGAATACCAATTCATCAATCGCCGTCGCGTGACTTGACTCGGCCTTTTCCCGATATCGCTCGAGTGAATCGTGGTTGGCGGCCTAATTTCATTCGAACCAAGTTCTCGCTTAGGAAGTCAACACCACTACTTCACTATTTTCGAATTCGAAACTTCCTCCCAAACTTCGAACTATTCAACCTCCCTCCCACACAAAGTTGATTAACATCATCGGTACATCTACCTCAACTGCAATTGAACTTTTGCTTCATTCCTCTTCGTCATTACATTTCTGTTCAGTCTTGAGCACCAAGTCTCGTACGTACTCACTTTCGGAAATTTCCAGAACACTTCGTCAAGTCTGGTCTCCAACGCACTAAGTAAGCATTACAATGAGTTTGAAAGTACTTCGTACCCTGGCGGAGAGCCTGGAGAGAGACCGCGAAATTCGCCTTCAGAGCGACTTGAAGTCTGTTTCCGAAAAGGAAGATGAGTACCGGAAGCTTCTGGTGGAACAGACCGACCAAGAAGTCCAAATCAAGATCGAACATATCATTCGAAAAGGCGATGCCACCGTTGACATATGGAAGAACACCTCAGTCCCGTTTGGTCTCACGCAAAATGGTGCTAGGAGTTTTCGTGATGCAAAGTTGGCCGAGTTGACCATTGTTGAGGATCGAGAGCTCAAAGCTCTGAAAGATGAGTTTGAACGTGCTAAGAATGAAGCTAATGCTAGGAACAACGTAGCCTCTGCCAAGGTTGAGAAGACGAGAGGGATCGAGGATGCAAAGGTTGCGAGGTATATTTCACGTCTGAGCGACGGTGTTTACCATGCCAGCCAAATGCTTGGGCAAATCATTGAAGTCGAAAAGATGATTCACAATCTGCTCAACCCACATGTCCCTACGTTGGCTCCTGAATTTGAGGAAGTTGATGGCGAGGGTAGCGGAGGTAGCATTGGCGTCGAAGCTCCCACTGTCGAACGGTACGGCCTGAAGACTCACACTAGCTTTGGTCTTCCTACGCCCGAGAACACTCCCCCCTCGTCCTCTGAGTCCCGCTTTGACGCCTTTGAGCAACCCGCCACCCCAACACCAGCCCCAAAGAAATCACAATCCTATCGTCGTGCCTTACCAATTACTGGACAGTTCCGGGTAGGAGGTGCTTCAACTGTTGTCACTACTAATCAAACCAGTCTCCTTGCCGCCAGAGTCACGGTCTCGGGATTCAGTGGATCTGCCCTCGGTCAAAAAGTTGTCATCGATCTCACTTCTGATACTGAGGATGAGACTCCGCCTTCAAAGCGTCGTCAGATTACCTCCCCATCCAGTACTACTGCACTTAGTCAGGTTGGTCCATCACCATCAACTCCTCTCTCCGAGCGACAGGTCCAAACCCCAAAGAGACAAGCAAAGAAGCCCATCAATCTCGCTACCATCAATAGACAAGTCTCCCCGAAGTTCATCTCGCCAATCCTCCAAACTCCCGTCAAAAAGTTCTCTACCGTCGACAAGAAGCTGGAGCCGATTCCCGAGCATGACTCCGTTCCAGCCAGAACCCCGAATGTCTTCGACTCAGATAGTGATTACTCCGAGACCGAGAAAAACAACGGCAAGAAGCGCCACCGCACCAGTTCCCTGGAGCAGCCACGCATCCGATCAGGCAAGCTCTTGAAGGGTGAACTTCTCGATGCCCCCGGTTCCGAACTCTCTTCTACCAAGGGAACCGCTTGGAACACTTGGGCTCATCGTGTCTACAATCCGCAAAAGCTTCTAGTCTTCCATGTCAAGACCATCTGGTCCTACAAGGTAAATGGTCCGGTGTCGAAGTTTAACGATGATGCAGATCCATTGGGCTTCTTCTATCGTCGCCGCGCTCATATGTTTGTCCCTGTCATCGGCCATGCAGACAAGGAAGATGAGAAGCCGGAGTTTGTTCTCGAGGAGCATGAGATCGTCCATGTACAATACAATTCCGAGTTCGCTCTCGTGTGTGTTACCAAGAACATTGGAGGACAGTCGGATGTCGTTGTCCAGTTTGGCTCAAGGGCTGAACTCTGGGATTTCCTTGTCGTGAGTAAGATGGAAATGGACATTCGTATCATCGAGACGTAAGTTGTCTCCTTGCGGTCTTGCAAGAAGGCGGTACAGTACTAACAATTTCATTTAGCCTGTCATTGAGGCCTATTCCTTCCTCATGGTTCAATTGAGGAATTTGTACCAGTCCCTGACGCGAGAGGTGGACTCGATCCCATCTCCGCTCCATCTCACCCGTCTCGGTTCCAAGCTGTGATTCCAACCAACCAGATGTACTCCTTCGCAGAACGAAAAACGTTTCAACTATGTACACTTACTCACTTTTCCCAATTGCCAATATGGTAGAGTACCCCCGATTCACCCCCTCCCTCCTATCCTCCGCCATCCTAGAGTCACGCACGAATCATCTGACAACCACCTCAAACAGTTGTTCTCCGCTCTGCCGCTTCAAACAGCCAATTCACCAACCGCACCCGCCACATTCCCGATCTACTCCGGCGCTGCTCCTTGCCAACTCCCCTCTTCAGCGACCAGGAATCTTGCTTCAATACCTTCAATTCTGTACACTTCCTACTCGCCACCGCTAACGAATCCAATGTGCTTGCTTCGCTTCTCTTTCCTCTTCCAGCTTTCTTGTACTCGTTGTCAGATTACCCAGCTCCTCAGAGATCGAGACCGAGATCAAGAGACGAAGATCTGCAGCCGCTGTGCGTCTACATTCCACACCCCTCGATATGCCATTTGTTTTTCTGTTGTTTTTCTTTCTGGTGGCCGGGGAGAGCATATCCTTGGTATGCTCGCGGGCTATGACTTCCTCACACCATTCGGCATCATTGCTTGACCAGTTCATTCAATTCATCACGAGTTAGATCATCTGATGGATGGATGTTACGCTACACTACGAGATGGGATGGGATGGGACGGGACTGAGTTTCCGAGCTGGTATGCTATGGTGCTCTTTTGTTCTGCCTGCTTGCTTTTCTTTTCTTTACTTTCATTTCGAATCCAATTGCCTATTGATTGATGGTTGGTGCTTGCTCGCGAGCCTGTCCTGCGGGTCCGGTCCGTCTGTCTGGATGTAGCCTTCTTGATATGATGGGGAAGATCGATTGATCGGCTGGTGCATGGGAGGAAGGATCGATCGTTGATCTGTACTGAGCAGGTTTGGGCTGATACGGCGAGGTGGGATGCCTTGCTCGGACGGGTTGGCAAGGGGATCTACCTGGTCTTTCTGTTCGTCCTCGCTTGGGGAACCAGACGTGTAAATAGAATCAATGAAATGGCACTAGCTTCAAACTGTACATCGCAAAACCCATGCGGGCCTCTCACTTCAAAATTCAAAAAGTATACCAGAAAAGGTAAAGCATCAAATTTCTAATTGGTATCCCTAAAAAACGAACCTACAATCTACAACTTGGAAAAAACAGTCCCCACAATCCCACTCCCCTCCACCAGCGTACTCTTCTCCCGAATCCAATTCCCTAGTCCCCTCCGTCCATTCTCAACCCCGACACCACTCTTCTTCCACCCACCAACACTCATCTCCGCCGGACTTTCGCCCCACGTGTTAATCCACGTAATGCCCGCTTCCATTTGACTGATAACTTCATGGCACTGATTAAGATCTTTCCCGAAAACACCGGCTGCGAGGCCCATTGGCGTGTCGTTTGCACGGGAAATCACCTCGGGGATGGTGTCGTAGGGTAAGATGCAGAGAACGGGTCCGAAGATCTCTTCGCGCGCGATTTTCATATCGTCTGTGCAGTCTGTGAAGACTGTGGGCTGGACCCAGAAGCCGTTTTCGTAGCCGGCTGGTATTTGCTTCGGTTTCGAAGCGCCGCCGCATAACAATCTCGCCTTGTCCGTATCGATGCCGTGCTGGATATAAGATAGTACTTTCTTGTAATGTATTTCCGAGACTAGGGGGCCGAAATTGCTGTTTGGGTCCATGGGTTCGAGAGAACGTATATATTGCATTTTCTCGAGAAGCGTTTTCTCGAATTGAGCTTTCAGAGAACGCGGTACGAAGACTCGAGTCCCGTTCGTGCAGACTTGGCCGGTCGAATAGAAATTCGCCATCATAGCCCCATCAACAGCATTGGAGATATCTGCGTCTGGGAGGACTATACAAGGAGATTTACCCCCAAGTTCCATAGTAATGTATTTCATTCCCCCAGCAGCTGAAGCGGCGACTTTCTGGCCCGTCGAAACCTGTCCCGTAAAACTGACTTTCGCAATTCCAGGATGGCCCGTCAAATATCCGCCTACTGCTCCATCTCCATGCACGATATTGAATACTCCTGGAGGAACGCCTGCTTCAGTGTAAATCTGTGCTAGTATCTGACCATGGAGAGGTGTGACTTCTGAGGGTTTGTACACCATGCAGTTTCCTGCTGCTAAACAGGGAGCTGATTTCCACAACGCGATCTGGATGGGATAGTTCCAGGCGCCTATGCCGGCACAGACGCCCAGAGCTTCCTTTTTGGTATATATCCACGCATCAGGCCGTAACTGCGTTGTCTCGCCATTAAGTCCTCCACTCGCTACCAAATTCGCGAAGTATTCTAACGCATCGGCACCGGTTACGACGTCGACGGTGCTGGTTTCTGAGAAGGCTTTGCCGGTGTCGTGGGTTTCTACTTTTGCGATTTCATCATTTCGAGAGCGTAGGAGGGAGACTGCTTTCAGGAGGATGCGGGACCGGATTATGGGTGGTGTTTGGGACCAGGAGGGGAATGCTTTTTGAGCCGAGGAGATGGCGAGGTCGATGTCTGATGGTGAGGCAGTGAGAACGTCTGCTAGGGGTTTGGCGGTGGAGGGGTCGATTGTCTTGAATGTTCTGCCGGACTTGGTGGTTTGGGCTTTGCCGTCGTAGTAGATCTGTTGGAGGGGATAGGATGCCATGATGGGCTGGCGGTTGATGTACGGGAAGGGACTATGGTGCGAAACTCTGGTATCGAAGGGATCAAGACGCTATTGAGATTAAGCAGAGTTACAGGCAATGATCCAGTGCCCGATATTCAGCCTTGAAGCAATTTCGCGAAGCTCTACCAAGTAGAAAGATGTAGAGATCCTCGTACGGGCAAGCCAAGTGGAGCGGCGGGGGCAATGTGGATGTTCTCCGGCTATGCCAAGCTCCAAGCTCCAAGCTCCGAACTAAGTACTTGCTTGTACGACTCAGACAGCGTCACTGATGTGAACGATGTGAAATAAACCAGCTTCAGGATTGGCGGGCAGTGAAGTGGAAAGTAACAGGGGAGGAATCTGGAAAAATCGCAGGATTCTTTGAACTTGAAACATCACACAACTCTCATCTCATCTCATGTTGCGTTGCAGGAGATGAAAAGGATAATCAGGGTTCTTGGTCCAAGTATGTTTGGCTCACCGCTTTCTTTCTGCCCAGCCGGATCCCATGTTCTGCCCGTTGGGCGGTGAGCCAAACCTTCCTTACCCCCCCGGCACCTCCGTATTGATTGAGATAGAACGCAAATCAAGAAGCTACTGAGTAGTTTCTCTGTCAATCCATTACATACAATACTATACTGTACTGTACGGTACGGGTACGGGTGAGTTGGAGCTTATTAAGCCATTTCGAATGAAATCTCCAGAAGAATTCTGCAGAGGTAAAAACCAAAAAAGGCTTAACTCCATCACACTTGACCCGACACCCGACACCTGAGCCCGAGCTTCTGCCAAATCGTGCATGAGGGACCTAGCTAGGTACTGTAGGTAGGTACGGCTTAATGACCCCGCTATATCCACCACATATGACGTGATGATTGGACAATGCACCGAGATCGAGTCCCGTCGGGGTCCGGCGTGAGGTGGGACGGGGGTGGGGTAGAGTGGGGTAGGTAGGATGGCCAGATCAAGATGGGTGGAGGGTCTGGTCTGGGATCCACTATCAAAGAAAGTCACCAACATGCGAAGATTCGAACCTTCTCTGAGCCCGAGGCGATCCTATCAAAACCGTTCGTCCCACTTCCAAGCATCCAATGCGATTGAGATACCGCCTCCTCTCCTACCCTATCCTATCCTATCCTATCCTATCCTATCCTATCCTATCCTATCCTATCCTATCCTATCCTATCCTATCCTATCCTATCCTATCCTATCCTGTAGCCATCGGCCCCTTTCGATGCAGGGTCTCTCTCCTAAGAACTCAGTTCAGATATTGATGGTTGGTTGGTTGGCCTTGGCCTTTGATACAGGGGCGCCATGGCTACACGCACCGGCGGAAGGGGAGCCATCGTGACAAGCTCGCACTTCGGGTGTATGGCGCACCTTTTTCTTCTTACCTGAACCTGGACCAATGTCCGGAGATTCTGTTCCAAGACCAAGTACCGGAGTACTTGATATTATACTTTTCGCTTTCTCTTCTCTCTCCTCTCCTCTCCTCTCCTCTCTCCACTTCCCTCTTAGACCGATTTTATCTTATCCCAAACAAGCGCTCCTCCATCGTTTCCGCACACTTCCCAACCCTTTGCAACCGTGGATTCTACGTCCGAATACTTCTTCAATCGCGACTTACTGATCAGCCTCAGGGTTCAAATCCTTATCTGCCGATAAGGACCAAAATTGTCAGCTCTGAGCCGCAGCTCACCTGCTACAAAGTACCTGCAGAGCATTCTGTGACGGAGCTGATTCGACATCCACTACCCGCCTACCCAACGCGACAACATGACTACCGACTTCCTCTCTGCACAACAAGCAAAAGACTTTGACTATGTCATTGTCGGCGGTGGTACCGCTGGCTGTGTGATCGCAAGCAGATTATCCGAGTACCTCCCAACCAAAAAGGTCCTGCTTATCGAGGCCGGCCCAAGCGACTTTAATAATGAAAAGGTCTTGCAGCTGAAGGAATGGCTTACACTTCTAGGAGGGGACCTCGACTACGACTATGGGACTACAGAGCAGCCCAACGGTAAGTCTTCAAGCTCCGATTGCTCTTCAATATGCTAACTGGATTATAGGTAACTCGCACATTCGGCACTCCAGAGCTAAGGTTCTCGGAGGATGCTCCTCGCACAATACTCTGATCTCCTTCCGACCTTTCGAATACGATCTGAAAATATGGGAGAGCTTAGGATGCAAGGGGTGGGACTTCAAGACCATGACGCGTCTTCTGGACAACCTCCGAAATCAGATCCAACCCGTCCACCCGCGGCATCGCAACCAAGTGTGCAAGGACTGGATCGAGTCTTGCTCTACCGCTCTTGACATTCCCGTTATTCGAGACTTCAACAAAGAGATTCGAGAGACGGGAAGTTTGCAACAAGGTGTGGGCTTCTTCTCCATCGCATACAACCCAGACGATGGACGCCGAAGCTCTGCTTCTGTCGCTTACCTCCACCCAATTCTCCGCGGCGAGGAGAAGAGACCAAACCTCACCATCCTCACCAATGCCTGGGTTAGCAAGGTCAATGTCTCTGGCAAGACTGTTACTGGTATCAACATTACCCTCAAATCTGGCACTAAGTACAGGATCAGCCCACGTACAGAGACCATTATTTGCGCAGGAGCAGTTGACACATGCCGTCTCCTTTTGCTCTCTGGAATTGGACCGGCCAAGCAACTACAAGATCTCTCCATCCCAGTGATCCACGAGCTTCCAGGTGTAGGCGAGAACCTCATTGACCACCCCGAATCCATCATAATGTGGGAACTCAACGCGCCCGTCCCACCTCAAACCACAATGGACTCCGACGCAGGAATCTTCCTCCGCCGCGAGATCAAAGATGCCGCGACATCCAACACCGATCCCGCCTTGAACCCAAAACGCATCCCAGACGGTACAATCGCAGACATAATGATGCACTGCTACCAAATCCCCTTCTGCCTCAACACCGCTCGTCTAGGTTACGAAGCACCACTCAACGCTTTCTGCATGACACCCAACATCCCTCGTGCTCGCTCACGTGGACGCATCTATCTCACCTCCTCAGACCCAACCGTCAAACCTGCTCTTGATTTCAGATACTTCACCGACCCCGAAGGCTACGATGCGGCCACCATCGTCGCGGGCCTGAAAGCCGCGCGCGAAGTAGCCAAGCAAGAACCTTTCTCCAAATGGCTCACCAAAGAAGTAGCTCCAGGACCCAAGGTCCAGACTGACGAAGAGCTATCCGAGTACGGGCGCAGAGTAGCACATACTGTGTACCATCCTGCCGGGACGACGAAGATGGGTGCTGAGACGGATAAGATGGCTGTTGTGAACCCTGACTTGCGCATCAAGGGATTGAAGGGTGTAAGGATTGCGGATGCGGGTGTATTTCCTACGATGCCCAGTATCAATCCCATGTTGACGGTCTTGGCTATTGGAGAGAGGGCCGCGGAGATGATTGCGCATGAGGCTGGATGGAGGGGCGATGGGAAGGCTAGGCTGTAGATACCTGCCCTCTCTCTCACTTCTTCTCTTTGAGCTCCATGTCCACTTGGCGGATCGAGTACGTTTTGCATCTTTTTGCTATTTCAGTGCGCTGCTTCTTTCGTAGAAGAAGAAGGCGGCAATTTTGGATTCCCCATTTGCATAGAACTAGAAGTACTTATCACAGTACATCTCACTGTTTCGATTGGAGATCTGGATACATGGATACATGGCGTTTGTAAGTGAAGGTTCAAAATGTTAAAAGGAATTTACCGCTCTATCAACCAATCGAAGATTCAAGCTTTCTGAAACTAAAGGTCGTCACTTTCATACCCTCCCTTTTCTACCTCGCTTGACATGGATGGTATGTTTGTTTACATCTCCACTTTGGAGAAAGTAGACTCCTCCACCCTAAGGCTCCAGATCAGATGTGAGCGTATTTGGAATCATGGAAAGATCAATCCTAGGTTCTGTGAATTAAGTAGATTAATTCCAGCGAAGAGAATATATACATGCCAGCGAGAGCGGCAGGGTAAACGCCGAGTTCCCAATCTGATCATTTTCCGATCCAACCATCCCAATTCATCATCATATCCAACGAATGCCCCAGTACACTGTATACATTACGATTCAAGCTGCTGTGTGGGAAAGACCCCTCATTCCCCACAATACGCCATGCGTTTTATGTAAGCCACAAACAAGAAGTGATCAACGCAGTTGATCGGACAAACCCGACCCAATAAACCAGACCCAACGCCATGCAAAAAGACGATCGTGTTATCGTATCCCAGACCCCAGGGGATATTAGGAGTTTGGTTGAATGGTTGATAACATGTACTCTAATAATTGAATCCTCCATAATTCGAGTTTCTCGTATGAGCTTGGTGATTATATGTGCTAGAGTAGTCGTCTTGATAAACTGTAGCTCGACGATCCTCTTCGGGAAGAAGTTCTTTGACTTCCCAATTGTTCTGCTTTGTACCGACGGAGAATTCGAGATCCTCACGGGTAATGGAATCCCAGTACTGGCGAATATGTCAGCAAAATACTTCCCTCCGGAATTCATGGAGGAAAACAAACTTTGTATACCATCATCACAGCCAATAAATTGCAGATGGTAGCAAAGAAAAGCCCATCCAGGTAGTGCTGCACCGCATTACAGATTTGCGAGCTGAACACATAAAGGATAACTTGACCAATAATCAAGAAGAAAGCGCCAAAAATCAGATCTCCCAACGGCCAACGATCCTGTAATGTATTGACAACCAGAATAACCTGCATGACCCCATAAATTACCAGCGATATCCCGGAAACCAAGTACAGCACCACAAACAACCCAACTGTTCTCGTAGGTCCTAAACCGGCCCAGGATTTGAATGTTGCGAGGGAGACAAGGACTGTGATGATGAAGAAGGCGAAGCTGACGGAACGGAGCAGCCAGACTGATAATGTAGTTCCGTCTTCATAGAGTTGGAAGCCTACGAATCCATTTATGAGGAGGCAGACGCAGAGGGCGGATGTGAGGCCGTTTTGGACGGCGGCGAAGTAGGGATAGGTATCATTTCCGGGAGAGACCACGCCGGAATCGAGGATGAGAGATGCAAACGTCAGCATCATGTAGATGTAGAAGAAGAATGTAATCTCCTTGCGGCCTGTTTTCGTCTCGTCAGCGAAAGTTCCTCCATGTTTACTTCCAATTTACAAATGCAGATTTGGAAGTTATCTCAGAGACATACCAACAGCAGTAAATTTACTGCGGACATGCAAAATCATTATGACTGTCATAATCAGTGCTACAATGTGCATGAATGATGCTGCGCCTTGAAAAATAATCGTGTTGGCCAATTCAATGTTGCGCG
Organism: Rhynchosporium graminicola; assembly: GCA_900074885.1. Classification (NCBI taxonomy): domain Eukaryota; kingdom Fungi; phylum Ascomycota; class Leotiomycetes; order Helotiales; family Ploettnerulaceae; genus Rhynchosporium; species Rhynchosporium graminicola. Next base: position 709,735 of record FJUW01000016.1, on the reverse strand, counting down.
CGTAGCACTCGGCCTCTATACCGTGCGAGCCAGCGATGTGAGTTATCTTGCCCACCACCGCACACAGTGGAATCGCCGCCTGCTGGCATAACGCATCGAAGTCTCCGAACCCCATCTTGGACTTCCAGAAGTATGCTGTGATTTCTGTATCGATGTTGGGGTTGATATTCTCGAGGACGGAAGTGGGTTGTGGCGGAGCCTTCCCAGAGGCGTGGGGATCGTAAGATCAATGCTGTATTGTCTGTAGTATGTTTAGTGATAGATCGTAATGATTAAAATGCTCCTTCTATCGAAATCGTGGATTGAAGGATTCGAGGGATTGCGGAAGGAGCGAGCGTGGTGTGTTGATTAATTGCTAAATGTAATGATGTTGCGAAAAGGGATGCCTCTAAACAAACAGTCTCAGACTCAATCTCGTACCGAGCCTTGGCGGATCGTCGTTAACCCCGAAACCAAGGCTAGCGTATACTGCTATATTTGGATGAGCCGTTGATCACACGTGATCAAACCATCGCGGATCACGTGTATGAAATGCTACACCTGCTTGCCTTTTACCATCCGGACGTTTATGCATGTTGAACGCCTGCCGCTGTGCATTCTACTCTCCGTTGCTGATTGCTGCTTCACTATAGCAGGCCGGAGAATTCAAAGTAACAGGTCTCCCTCAATCGAACTCTGCGATTAATTCCGCGGGCTGTTGTACAATAACATTATGCGATCACAGTGGCACTGTTGGTGTACATATTTTGGTTTAAATTATTGTACGAGATACAGGTGTATGTCGATGTGTCTCCATCCATCCACGTATTATGATTACCTAGCTCCAAACGCAGCGAACCTCAGAAGTTCGATCTGGGTCTTTGTGGTCGGCTCCTCGATTGACCACCTTAGGACTGTGAAGGAGTCCTTGACATTTATATATGGACGGTAGTTTCATGGCTTCCCTTCATAATACTTCGAGCAATCACAGTCGTGTTGGTTTAGCAATCCCCGTGCGAAGGAACAGCTCGAAATGCCTGCTGCATCCTCCACAGATCATGGAGGAATGGCTGCTGTTACAGACGGAGTTTAATGCATTGCTATCAGCTGCTGGGTCATCATGAGGGACATCTGACCCCTCGATGGTTCCGACATTAACGGCAAGCACAGAAACAGGGTTGAAGAACAGATAGGTTAAAAAGATCATGCGGTGAGGCCTGCTGAGGGGCCACTCGCATCCGACAGCAGCTCGACCCTTCATCAGGAATCAAATGCCACCTGAAAGCACCGAAGAAGAGATTAAATCCTACATTGCCTGACGGAAGGGAGTATGTGGCTGTCTGTATATGCGACGGGTAATCGTGCAATCACTCGCACTTCCTTGTGTTCATCCCTGCTGCGTCTTAAGAATCAGCATGTGCAACTTTATTGTAATATAGGCCATAGGCAAGGCATGGCTGTAACCTGCGGACAGTAAATGTCTTCTAGCACTAAGACAGGTATGCAGTGGTGACCCGCTGAGCAGCCGAGTCTAGAGACATTAATTGCAGTGGGCGGTGGTGGAACGCGATAGCTGGTAAGAGACTTTGGGAAGGGATGGAATGGATGACCGAAGTCAACTGGTATGCAATCGAATATCGAGACATAGGTTCCAAACATGCAATGTCACCATTCCTGCTTGTTTGAGCATACCCGGGCGCATTACTAAGATGTTGGCACTTGCTGAGATTAATTTGATCTTGCATGTGGTAATGCTCTGTGTTAGGATATCGACTTCTGAAAAGCAGACGATGTCCGAGCCGTACCCTCTTTGTCTAGCCCCTCGACGAGAGGTTAGTATGCAGCATGACTTTTTATGATATCAGAACCAGGACCTGGAATGGTCACACTGCCGCATCTCGCCCTGAGGCAGGAAAGGCTAGACAGCCTCCTGATGACAGGGAGGGGGTTGCGTAAGAGACATGATTCAAACCTTTCTCAACTTTATTGCCGATATGTTTCACTTCAATTTTCGCCCTAGATGAGCCTTGCAGAATGAGCAAAATTTGCTTTACATCGGGAATTCTTAAGGTCCGTGGAAAATTGCCCGTGCCTGTATCCGAGGGGCTACCTGGTCTCCTCATCTATTTCCGCTGCGACCGAATCACCAATTACGCCTCACGTTCCCACACGCCGATGGGGCCTCGCTGATGTATTGTGAAGTTCTGTCTCCGTGAGCATGCAGCTCATTGGCAGGGCAATGTTCACTGGCAATATGACCAATGGAGTAGGATACCAGGTGCTTGGTCATGATGATGCCTGGCAAAACATCATAGATCTGGATTTGGGTGTTGGATCCGTCTTCCTCGGATCTTGAACTAAGATCGCGATACCGAGGGGATCTCGTATTTGGGAGGAAAACGTTAGACGTTTTAGCTGGGGTATGTATTATTGAGCTAGCTTCCTCTTGCCGCCTTGAATTGATAATTCAGCCAGTGCTTAGTTAGCCTGATCCCATCGATAGTTCATTCGAGGGGGATTTGAAGATCCAGTTGGTGTCATATCAAAATGCAACCGGAGCGAAATCAAGACAGAGAAGCAGCCTTCGTCAAGTTGGAAGCCGAGCAAATTGATAGATGACTTGGCATACGGTATCTAGATTATTGGCGCCGAGGTGATTGTGGCCACCGTAGGCTCCACTCTTCTTGTTCTTTGTTCGAACTCTGAAGTGATACGGTATGGTACCTTTCGTACGATACCACCACGACCATGCGATGCACGCGTCCTGGTCTGGTGTGGCTTTTCGTTTTCCTGTGATGAGCTTCCTTGTTAAGCCCAGCCCGGCCCTGCCCTGCCCTGCCCTGGTGCGGAGCCTTGACAGCCTCGTGAAGATGAGAAACCCGAAGCAGCCACAAGCACCCAGCTGAAGCTCACTTCACCTCGATCGACCTTGTCCAGGTATGCCTTGGTGGGGGTGGACGGAACTCGATATGAGGCTTGTAGAGTCGCATGTTGAGCTGTCTGAGTTCGGTGCACATATGGCCCGCGGTTGACGATCGATCAAATGAATGAAAAGATCGGAGGTCTAACGGCACAGACGGAGATGTGCTTTTCAACTCCTTCCATAGTTCAGTTGACTCCGACTATGCCTCGTAATCATCATGATTACGGATACGGAAGCGCCTATAGTGTGCAGGCAACCACGACATGATGGTCATGTAGATGAGGCGGGCGGCGCCCAGCCCAGTTAGAGCACTGCTATTATTCAGTTGTAATTTGCGAAGCTGAATAGCAAACCATGAAACTGAAGTTAAATTGTTGGAGCCAGTTTGCTGAGCCAGACCGACGCTGTTGTCCAGTACGACATGGACTGTCTGATGGAGTAGAAATGACTAGAGCAGCATCCAGCGGGGCGTTGCACCGAGGGGATGATTGATATACACACACCTACACCTACACCTACACCTTCCCTTCCTCCCTATCTGGCTACTTATATCTGGATAGGAATCGAACTTTCACCGCCCCTCCAGCCTCGCCATAACCTCCAGGAAGAGAGAGCCTTTTCTGCCGGTCATAAATAATGCGTGCCCTTCAAATACCTCAAACCAACAACCACACGAGCTGCAGCACTGACTGACTCAGTAACCTCAGGACTTGGCTGAAAATAGTCTTGCTACCTATGCAGTCATGCAAAAGCCAACAGCCCATTCGGGAGAAGGCGCCGGCTTGATGGAAAGCAATAAGAGTTTCATTGATTGTCTCTACCAAAGGTGTGGCGGTTGGTTCTCGTGAAAGAGTACCAAAGAGACGCTTCACTTTGATCATTAGGTCCTTGTGGATAGATACTCGCTCGGCTCGTATGAAAAGGCTGACATTCAACACTACGAGACAAAGTCCACTTTAAAGAACTTGCTCGCTTCTTCCAAAGTCAAAATGAGGCCAGGATATAGGTTTTCTCGTCCTGGGTCGCTATCCACCGAACATATTGCGGCGCTGCATCGTCAGTCAGATTGCATCACTAATAATGGTCATGGATCTGGCCAACGGTGTGAGAGTAGTGCCAATTCTCATGCATCTCTGGTGTTCTGACGTCCCGAAAACCAAATCTGTTTTGTTCGGCGCAAGTCGCACTTCCGGACTCAGCCTGATTTCGAATATGGGACGATTGCTGGAACACTTAGAAGGGCATAAATGTTTGGCTGCAAACTCCATCACCAGACACTGATGTAAAACAAAATGCCACGTCACAAAAGAGAGAGGGACTCTCAAGGAAGTAGCTGGGTCATCTCGTATCATCGTGGATTCTGGTAGTACACCCCCACCAGGCAGCGGTGCGGACTTCCAAATTTTAGCGGACTGTTCTCCACCTCTTTTCCATATCCTGGAATACTTGGTATAACACGAAAAGATCCGCCCATGCAACGCAGCCGACTTACAGTTTCTCTTACGATCCTTAGAGCAGCCCGGCTGAAAGTTCGTCGGGTCAGCTCAATTCGAAACACTTCGTGATTCGTCCCTGGAGTGGATGTTTTTATTTGGCTGCATCTGGAAACGCACCTCCGCGAATGCTTTCAGTGAAAGAACAGTGGTGGAGAGGCATCTCTCGCTCGGGCTACCATGAATTCAAACTGCAATTCCGTCAAACGACGGCTGATAAAATAAATTCGCGGATACCCAATCACAATCACAACAGCCCGAAAAAGGAGGAACCCTGCTCGGTCCCAAGCCTTGATTGTCCTCCGATTAGTAGAAGTATATCAATGACCTACCGGTATGTCAGCGCAGCAAGGCGCGCGACTTTGCAATCAGTCCTGGCTGGCTAGTAGGTTTTGGCATGCCAGGCTGCGATGCACTTTCATGCGGCATCTACTGGACTGCCTGACCCTCGCTTTCCGCCAGTCGCTTAATGATATTATTTTCAACGGATAGTACGAGTATGATTGCATCCCGGTCCAATCCCATGCCCTGGCTCCATCTGGGAGCGACGGAAGCAAAAGGCGTCGTGAGGATCGTCGTCAACTGAAATTTTCTCTTCCTTGTAGCATGTATACCCTCAGGTGGAGGGAAGACTTTAAATTCGTTAGTTAGCTGCTCCAAGGACGGACGGCCTCTCATCTTCCCCATCTTCACGATCTGTCATAGCGTTCGGCATGGCTGTGGCTCGGCCTGATACTGTACAGCAATTTTGTCTGCTTCCAGATTCCACTTGCTCTGACGCGTAAAGGCATCCGATATTACCGTTCAATTACGTTTGAAGGGGAACTGACCTTTGCCTTCCAGTAGCCCGACTAGAGGGTACGAGGTCAAACAGTGTTGGTTGCGAGGCTTGGCTTGGATGCTACCCAAAAGCCTCCCCTGATTTCGTGCTTTGTTGTGCTAAGCGAAAGACAAAATCCGGCTTCTGCTGCAGATTGAGTCGACCAAGCTGGGCTCTGGAAGACGAAGGAACCACCATAGCCCGCTCCGAACGGCCAACCTGGAACGAGCAAACGACCTTTACTCTGAGGGTCTCAAGTGCAACCATGATTTTTCATTCACGCTTCACTAACCGGTTACCCAAATATCCGACCAGCTGCCGAAGTACTAGTCTGTTTCTATGGCTTCCTTTTCCGTGATGAAAACTTTCCTCTCAAATGATCATGCAGGACGATGTGGAACCAGTACAAAGAAAAAACCGAGAGTCTTATTAACAAAGTACACCGTATTAAGCGACAGGCCGTGCTGAGCGAGAGGTTATCACATTTGTATCGATAGTACAGCCACTTGCCGCATGCCTAATAATCACAGCGGAATGCCAGTCAAGTGTGCACATCCAGTAGGAATGTAGAGTGGACTCCACAAACAGAGACTGGTAAGGCTATTATTGAGCCTTGATAATCAAGTGCAGGGTTTGGCACGTTTTCGATTCGCTGAGATGCAGGCTTCTCCAGCACTGCAGCGAGTGCAGTTGATAGCCCGATCCCTCCGAATCGCAGATTTCCGGAAGGAATCTCCCCCCTACTGGAGCCCAGCCCAGCCAGTCCTGTTTTAAGTGGTCGCCGTATAGGTAGCTTATCCCAGCGGCAGAGTAGCTCGAGAGTAGTTAGTGGTCGTGGTCCAAGCAAGGCAAGCAAGGCAAGGCTCGATCCTTGGACGCAGCCAGACAAAACTCAAGGCCATTCTAAACGGAACGCGCATCCATTTCTCGCGCGTTACGGAGTATGCTCTACCAAGAGAACAAGGAGAGACTAACAGGCTAACACGCCCACGCCTGCACGCTTCTCACCAGTGAGTGGAACTCAACGACTTGCCCTGTCTCGTCCTCGTCTTACCTACAGATTCCCTCACATCTCTCTCTCTCGGTCTAAGGCTTCGTATCATCCTCCGGAACCAAATTAAAACAAAGCATGCCTGCCTGCCAGCTTCCTACAGCTTCCTGCCTGACTGGGCATTAACTGGGCAACAATCTACACGATGATCCGTCCCATGCTTGCAGGACCACCCGCCCTTTTACACTTCTTGTAGTTGCAGTGATGACTTCTTAGCATCACTTTGATGTGAAGTTTTGCACGGCACAAAGGCACGTTGGATGATTGCCTTCGGTATCAAGCCCCACTTGATTGGCCCTATGCAGCAGGAAGACTGTGGTGGCGGGTTGAAAAGCCAGCTTTGACCAACAAACTTGAGAGGGACAAGACGAGACTAAGTGAAGCCGCGGCCCAGCAGGGGTTTCCCTAGGAAGACGGTTGGTGCATTGGTATCAAACACATCCACTCCCTGCTCCAAACGTGTCTTCCTGCTTCCTCATCCTGGCAGCGTGCGGCGATTGAAATCAGCTAGCTGGTGTTGTATTGCTACGCACACACCAGCTGTAATGTACGTGACAGGCAATATTCATGTCTCGCCTAGCAACCACTATTGTCACCGACTGGTCTGATAAGAAACAGAGAAGAAAAGAAGGGAGGGGAGGATATGAAACAGGAAGTTCACGGACGACAGAAGAAATTACTGGCAACAGGCTACCTACTGACCGATGGTTGAGCCTGAGCGATTCCTTCAAGATCCCAGAACTCGTACAATAAGTACCATGTCGTTGCCATACTTACTGCACTTTCCTTGTACGCGCTGGCCGGACCCTCTCTGCGTCCCATCACTCTGATTGGCAGCCAGCCATGATTCGATTTGATTTAATCAATCAAACACTCGAACGGAATCTACACTACATGTACATACCGAATTGGTCTATGGCTCTCACACGCCCCAGTGCCGGTGTCTTTCTCGCGAGCGCACGCTCTAGCTCTGGCTTGGGCTGGACTGGACTGGACTGGACTGGCTCGACTATCAGTCATTTCCACTTTTCTACGCCTTTGAGTCTTGCTCTCCGACTCCGAACTCTTCTTTCTGAGCGCTCCACTCCATTACTCCGTAATCATAAGTATTAAAAGAAAGGATTTAGTTTAGCAACTCGCTCGCTCATAATGTAATGGTGCTTGACTAGACAGGGTGGGGGCAGCAACTCCCAGTATCGTATCCCTTCTCTCTCACCAGTATGCCTACCTACTGTACTTACGCCTCCACCTGGACGGCCTGTGACATATCATGTACAAGCATATGGGAACCGTGACTGACTGACTAACTGACTACGCGATGGTACGTACCGATATGATTGATTGATTGCCTTGCTTGCCTGACTCTGTTTTCTTTCAGCTGCCACTCACTCTATCTGCTCTGCGCCCTCCGCAGCATGCCCTGTACCCATTGCGTGCGTGCGACTTCAATAGATAGATCATTACCAACCACTAGTTCGTGCAGATATTCACCCAACTTAACATTGATCGGCTTCTCCTTTCCTGCTCGGACGAGAAGAGAAAGTCAAACCAATCCAAACCAAATCAAATCTAACCAAATTGCCCTCGTACTATTCACCGGCGTCATTCCTCCTCCCCCACCCCCTTGTGTTATTTCCACACCCAGCTAGGCCACCTAGCGTTGTCTAGGCCTAGCTTCATATCTGTCCACCGCCTTCGCTTTGGGACTAGCTGGCTTTCGAGATTCCTTCCCATCCCTCACACCTGTACTTGATACTGTCATCACGAGAAGGTACCCAACTCAACTACATTTCCCCCCTAGGACTGTACACTATATCACTGGAGACTCCCTGACTCCGAGGAATTCTGTCATTCAACTATTCGATCGCAACTCATCACGATCCTATATTCTCTGGGTTTCCAACCAGCCCGTTCTCGAATCCCATACTTTAAACTCGAACTGATACAACCAACGGGTATCGGTCATTCCTCTATGTCGTTCCGGTGACAATACATGGTCTCAGGTGAAGAATTTCGGAAAATAACAAGGGAAGGAAGGATAGGAGTTCTGGAAGCTTTGGGAGTCCGATTGTACTGTGAATGGGGCTGCTCCAATTCGGTTGCTTGCTTGATTCACCACGATATTTGATTTCTACCCATTGTCACATCACCCTCGACCTCACCTTCACCTCATCCTCGACTTCCACGAAATTCAATTTCGATGTATCGAACAGCAGAAAGACCAGCTCCTCTAAATTTCCCTCTACCGTGCCCTCTCCCAACCTACAACATTGACAAAAGGAAAGAATTCCGACAACCACAATTTCTTGCCCAACTGCCTCCCACCTACCTCGAAGCACCTGTTAGGGAAGGGCTTCGCACCCCTCCCACCGACGACATGGCAACCGCCTACCAAAATAATAGCTATAGTCATGGGTTCCCAAGTCGTGGCCGAAGTTTCGAGTACCATCCGGTGGAGGGCACTCAAAACCACTATGGCGGAGCATACAATAACGAAGGACACGGACATTCGCGACAGCACATGGCAATACCACAGCCGCCTCCTGCTTCGACATCTACTCTGCGGAATGAGATCCAAGGGCCTATCGCAACCTCCCAACCACAGAGTCCCGAACCTGCCCAGAGAACGAGCTGCTTATCTCACCAGAACCCATCTCAAAGAAAAAGTACGACCGACACGATCCGTGTGGGAACGCAGATCCCAAAAACTATAAGTTCAAAAGGGGGCAGCCTGGCTGAGTTCGCGGCCCAGGTACGTAAACATAGCTATGATTCGAGGTTTCATCAGCTAACATTAGCAGATTACCTGTCTATTCTGGTTCGAGTCCACAGGAACCCTGGAGAAATCCGAGAAGGAGTTACCACCATCGGCCACAGTGAAGAGGTTGGAGAAAGAGGCTTCACCATCAACCGGCTTTCGAAAATGGGTTGTAACAATTCTCTCGACCACTCAGGTTACCGAGAATGTTATAATTCTAGCCCTTCTTTTCATCTATCGATTGAAAACTAGCAATCCAGCAGTCAAGGGCAGAAGCGGAAGTGAATACAGGCTGTTGACCGTGGCGCTCATGCTAGGCAACAAATGTACCATCCCTCCATCTGCAATATACTGTAGATGCTAACATATTTACAGTCTTGGACGATAACACCTATACCAACAAGACTTGGGCTGAAGTCTCTGGCATTGCCGTTGGCGAAATCCACGTCATGGAAGTTGAATTCTTAAGCAACATGAGATACAGTCTATTGGCATCGAAGGAACAGTGGGCAGATTGGCACAAAAAGTTGAGGAACATCCGAAACTATTGTGATAGAGCTGCGGAGGTCCCAATTCAGATTTCGCCCCAAGCATATTCGACTCTGCATCCAAACTTGCCCTCACCACCTGCCTCACAAACGTCGCCTCCAACCCATCCATACCTACCACCTTCGTCATCCTTCATGGACGGTCATCAATGGCCTGCCAACAACTCTCTTCCTCCTATTTCCTCGCCGCTTTCAAGCCTTCCGGAAGCCGAGTTCAAGGGATATTCTAGGAAGCGAAGCTATGATGGGGATGCAGAAGAACCTGTGACAAAGCGCATCACCAGACCTTCGACTGGCCCTCTTCAATACACTCCAGCTATTCCGCCACTGAGGCAGGAGGCACGCCGACTACCTGTTCCTGACCTGACTATCTCGACTAGCCAATCCATGAGCCACGGATACAATACCCCGACAGGCATGTCGCAGAACCCTCCCGTACTCCCTCCTCTATGTCAACGAACTATGCCCGCAGTGTATGCTCCGTCTACACCTTCGTCTTGGACACAAATTCCCGTGCTGACTCCGAATGGTCACCCCACCAGTGGCTATTCGACTCCATCACGGCGCCACAGCCCTCGTTCTGTACAAGACCTTCTTTCTTACGGATCTTCGCCCACCAACGCCAATTTCCCTAACCATGCTTCCCCCTCGGTCTTTCTTCAACAACGCTCGTCGCCCTACAAGCCTATTCGCCACGTCAATACCCTGCTGTACCCACCTCCATCTGCGTCAATGCACGATTACTCGATCAACACTGATCACATGCATTACCAACCCTTGGGAAAAAGACATGACTACCGCTCAGGGGTAGTGCCCGACTATTCTCACACTCCTCCAAACCAATGGCCGGTCCTCCGTCAACCAAACTTCAATCCCTAATGAGACGAACATTTTTTTCCCTTTTTGGAAGACTCGTCATCCACTTTTTCTGGCGTCAACAAAAATGCGTGCAGCATTTTGTCCTTTTGTTACTAAAATAAAACCGAGTCTTACAGAGACTCGCGTGTACTGCATAGCATCACATTGGCGTTTTTACATCCCTTTTTTTGCAGCGACTCTAAGATGAGTAACGCTGATATACCATTGCATGGCCGGGTGTTTGGGAGATCAGTACTTCGACGCTAGGAACGCTCGAGTACCACATGTATTTCTGCATTACATTTTCTTCCTTGAGAGGAGAGAGTTGAGAGGAGTCAGCTCGCGGGGCGTTTGAAAGTGCGAGCGCGATAGATTGAGCAAAGGGTGAGTGATGATTGCGTGGGGAATTATAGCACAGAACTATACTTTCACAGATAGAAAGTGGGACAATGGAAACTGTGTTCCCAACCATGATCTTTTTAGAGCAGATACCATCATGGAATTGATTCTCTCGTCTAATTCTGCACAAGTAAATACCCCTATGTTTGGATACATATCACGTGATCTTGGCAAACTCCACGGGAGTATTTGATACGTATGTGACTTTTTGCTAAGATACGCAAAAAGCAAAGCTTGTATCGAGGTTAGCTCCGGTATAGATAGAGCTCCTTCTACCGTTGAAACGCTCTATTGCGAGATTCCGAAGACGCCATCATATGTCTACTACTTTAACTGCTCGTATTAATGTCCCGGAAATGGGGGCGTGACTTTCTCCAAGGAGAACCTAAAACTATGAAACAGCATACTGAGAAGAATCTGTCTTTTCTACACTATCCTTTAGTTGTCATGATAAAGGTCCACTGTTGCATTTCCCTGATCTATCACCACGGGACTCACGTCTCAGATTACCTCGTGTTGATTCGCTGTTTGGACTGATTACTTATTGTCAAGTTGAAATCCTGAACTCTACCTTCTCAATCCCCTCGCTTCCGTGCTCAGTTTTTCCCCCGTACAGAACATCTAGATCCCTCAACCAGTGAAACAGACAAGATCCACATCCTGACCTGGCGCCAAAAGAGTTCAACTCCATCATTACACATTTTCCTTTCTTATTCGCTCTCACTCTCTCACTCCCGACCGGCTCTTCCACAAACAAAACATCAAAACTAAAGCCCTGCTCCAACAACAACCTATCCATCGCCTCTGCCTCTTCTTTCCAAGCCTCCGTCAAGATCTCCTCGTGGATACGCACTACCTCACCCATGATCTCCGACGTAACCTTCTGAACCACCTCTGTGTTTTCGCCAGAGAGGAAAGACGGTTGATGCCATCTATACTGCGAAACACCCGTGATCCTCCCCTGTCTCGGGGCGCAAAAAACGCGGAACTCCCTCCTCGTATCCATGCGCTCGTCACACGGCAGAAAAACCAACTCCATACCCACCGACACCGCACTACCATCCGCTTCCCCAGCATCCTCCTGAGCATTGCTCTCCCGATACTGATCTCTCCACCTAACCATCGCATTCGTAGCCCTATGGCTCGTGCTCAGCCTAAGGATAACCTCTTCCACCGATCGCAAAGCCGTAGTGCCTCCCACGCCGTCCTTGGCCGAACATTCATCTAACCTTAAAAACAGTCCTTCGGGTGGAAAATCCAGACTGTTGAAGTGGGCCGAGAGTGCTAGGGAGGCGAGTTCTTCGGTGTACAGACGGTTGGGCTCGCGCGTGTGCAGAGAGGCGAGGGAGGCGGAGAGGATGAGCTCTGATTGTGCGGGGGTAAGGGTGATAATTTGGATTGAGGACCAGGGGATCGATTGTGAGGATGCGGTGAGTGGGAGCCAGCGTATGAAGGATTGTGGTTTCTCCGTCGGGATGGGGAGGTTGGGCGCTTCGACAGAGGTGTGGAAATTGCTGTTGTAGAAATCGGGGTGGAGATCTACCTCTTTGAAGGGGATCTGGACGAGCTTCATCTTTTGATGTGGTGGTAGGATGCGGTGGAATTCTTGGTTGGTTGGTTTATTATTAGGGAGGTGATGATGCTATAGTGACATCTGGATTTCAGGTTGGTTAGTAGTAGGTACTTGCCTTATTTGGTCGGCGATTAAGCGAGGTTCTGATATCGTCAGTATAACTTAGCATATATATTTCCCTACGCTTGATGAATTTCTTCTTCGAAATCCTATCAATTAGCACTTACCCTATCAATAATAGAAATAAATAACGAACTAAAGCTACTTGAAACATATGAGAATCAAGTAAAGGCATGATAATTTCACAGGATAATGCTTACTTGACCTTCAGAAGAGAAACATCACGAAAACCTCGTGGGATATATATTCAGTAGTCTGGAAGAATATGCAGACCTGCGATCTCGATTTAACACTCCTATACTATAGAGGCAATACCAGCTTAGCTAATGCCACGAAATCCTTCTAAGATCCCGGCTTAACGAATATCCAAGTCACGGATTCGATGTACCACTCCTGATTTATACAACAAATCATGCTATTCGTAGCTTCCCCAAAACTAACCTGATCTCTCCCAGGTCTATTAGGTCGAACCTCTCAACTTCATGCGATATAAGCTATAAATGCTCAGCACTTAACATTCTCTGAACATACAAGATACCTCACTCGAGCCGTAGTCGCATTCGGAGATCGATTAATCATGCACCTACCTACCTTTGTCACCACCCACTCACTCACATACCTCCCTCCGCATTCTGCGAAATCTACCACCCATGGACTTTATTTAACCTTCCTGCCCGTCAGCTCTTCTCCCCTCTTGAATCTCCAAGTGCTGTCATCTCTCCACTATTACCTAATCCCTCTTTCTTTCCCGTACTCACTACTCCCTTCCTTACTCACCTTTCTGCTACCCCATCGTATCCTCCCTCCCCCTCCCCCACCCCCATCCTCAAACCACAAAGGCTACTCAAACCCCATCCATCCAGACGCACCACCATTTCCATGTCATCTATCTCATCTCATCTCATCTCATCTCATCTCATCTCATTCCACCAAGTGAACCAACACAACTTCACCCCCCCCCCCAAAAAAAAAGAAAACCCATAACCTCAGAGAGCCAGATAATTTACCCTACCTATTCATTCCATTCCAAGGTTTACATACATGCAGTATATACGCACCAAGTCGCCTACACAATTTCCTCCCCCCCTTCATCCCCCCCAAAAAAGAGAAGAGGCCTTGAAGAAAATACCAGCTTTTGTAAACCTTATCTATCAGATGAATTTTATTACGTCTAATTTCATTTCATCATATATTAAGTCTACTACCTTGGACTCCCGAAGAAAAGGGCCTCCAGAATTCTCTCGTATGATTTTTTTCTTCTTTCAAACATGTAGAGTACATTATCCTAAGCGTCGTCCATCGGTGAACAAGAAGATTATCGACATAAACTACCGCGGAGTGATATTTAATACAATGTCTATATGGCTAGTCTATTTACCCTGAGAATATAAAAGTGAATCCTTCGCGACAAATATATTTGTATGTATATACACGTCCTATGCTTAGCTCGTCTTCTCGATAGTATACCCTTCAGGGAGTCTGGATAGACCTTACCGGACGATAGTGAATATTATTATCATCAGCCACTCTTCCCTGACACCAAAAGGTACCTTTCATGTCAATGAGGTGTCAGAGTAGTATCATCAATATAAATGTAGATCAAGGACATGAAGGCTGTCATTATGGACATTCTCATTTCGTATACTCATTACAAATCATCAGGCCGCTTAGAAATCCGTTGCAAAATTCCCAAGGCAAAAAGAGACCCCAAATAAAGCAGCCAGACAATCAAAGTACATATATCGGCATACAACTTTCGTAGTGAACATCTGCTCTAGTAGTTGGTGCTGGAGTTGGGATTTTGAGCATTTGCGACACCAGTGTCATGACCCAAGTGATCCTTTCCTTGCTCAACAAAACGTTCTCTCTCAGCTCCACCAGCAGGGACATGAGCGCCAGTGCTGTCGTTTCCATATCCCTGGGCAGCTGGGTGACCAGCAGGAGGGTCTTTGTGCAGCTTGTTCCTGCCACTGAGGTCAGAGGTGTTAGAGCCAGTAAGGCCAGAAGATTCATGATCGTATTGACCAGTGGATGAACCGAGTCCACTTGTTTCATGGCCAGTCTGGTAGCCTGAAGTAGTCTGGTTACCTGATAGACCAGAGGATCCATGAGAACCGGTCAAACCGGAGTGCTGCTGGTTGCCTGAAAGAGCAGAAGGTTCGTGAGAGCCAGTTAGACCAGAGTGGTGCTGGTTGCTTGACAGACCAGAAGTTCCATGAGAGCCAGTCAGACCGGAGTGTTGGCCGGTAGTAGTGTCATGCTTTCTGTGCTCATGGTCACCGACGAGACCTGCGCCTCCAAGAGCTGCAGTGTCACGTCCAGTGTTGTGGTGTTGAGAAGTGGAATGGAGTGGCGAGTCGTTATCAGTATGAGTAGCACCGTGTTGTGAGTGACCGAGAGGGAATTCACGACCAGCTTGCTGCGAACCATAGCCTGCGCCAGTGGTAGCATGTCCTACTGGGTTTCCACTCTGATCCGTCGTGGCTTCAGAATGAGCGTGTGGGTGGGTGCCGTCACCAAACCCTGGCTCATTTGAGAACCCAGAAGCTCCTGTGACACCTCTGTTGCGTTCAACGCCGTGCAAGATATCTCCAATATCCCTACCAGCTGGCTTGAGAGGCAGAGGTGTTCCTTGTGTAGCAGAATCATGACCGCTGGAATTGTGGCCTGCCAACGCATTCTGGGTTCCTGCTCCGGTTCCGACGCCGTGATTACCTGGAGCAGTTGGAAGTGCTTTGTTGGTATCCACATCGTGATGAACATCAAGTGCCACACCTCCGACAACTGTAGTACCTACAGCAGCGTTACGCCCAGTATGAGACTGTAAAGCATGATGCTCCCGTTCTTGGCGCTCGAAATCAGCCTCCTCTTCAGCAGAGTACTTCTTGCTCTTGTCACGGTCTACTTTGTAAGCATGGGTTATTCCGGACGTGAGATACGGAATGTGAACTTACGGAGGAATGACAAGAAACCGTGCTTCTTCTCCTTCTCCACGTGCTTGTGGTCTTTCTCTGAGTGCTTTTCGGCACGTTTCTCTTCAATCTTATGGTCCTTCTCAGCTTGCTTCAAGTCATGCTTATGCTCCTTCTCAGCCTCGCGTTGGGCCTTTTCAAGCTCGTTCTCATGCTTATGCTTGTCGTGCTCATGAGCAGCTACTCCTCCGACGCCGGCAGCGCCTCCAGCAACAGCAGCATCTCTGCCCAGACGGTGATCGTTTGAGCGACTTGTAGTAGGATCAACTGTTGATCGTTGAGTAGAACTTGTAGAGTAAGCATCCTGAGAAGTTGTGGAGGCTCCGTGCTGGCCAAGATGGGTTGGACCCGATGTTGTGCTATGATCGTGGTGTCCACTACCTACAAAAGCCGAGGTCGCCCCTCCAGCAAGTGCTGCATCTCTGCCGTAGTTGTGTTCTTTCTCATGCGAAAGAGATGTATGGTCGGCATGATGAGACTTTTCATGATGACCAAGACCGGATTGAGACTGAGAGTGGCCTTGCCCCGCCGTTGGATTGGCCTCAACACGAGGGTCGGCTTTGTTCAACAGATCTGAGTTGTGTGGGCCAGCAGTATGTGGTGCAATTCCAGGCAACCCAGAAGCACCGGTAGCCGATTGATGGGTGTTGGAGGTATTTTGGTGTCCAATACCAGATCCAGTTTGATTGTTGTGGTGTTGACTACATATAATTTTAGTTTCAAGTAACGGAAAAGACTGGAGACTTGACAAACCTTCCCACGAGACCTGCAGCTCCTACTCCGCCTGCGCCAATGGCGGCGTCTCTACCGTAATGGTGTCCACTGGCATCGGTCGTCGTATGGGAGCCTGTTTGAGAAGTTGCTTGAGCACCTAATCCAGCCGCATTATTTGGGTTCACCCGTGGGTCAACAATATTGGCAATGTCTTTCTGGTGAGGTCCTGCAGTATGTGGTGCTGGGCCAGTCGAACTGCCAAGCCCAACTCCAGTACCAGTTTGCTGCTTGTTATGGCTATAGAAACTCAGCTTCAAGAACCTCATCAAGCAACCACTCGTTATCTTCGAAACAGAAGAAGAAATGTCCCAAGAAGATCTTAGGACATTAAGAAACAACTCACAGAGGATTGCGGCCCAAGGCCAAAGCACTTTCAGTCGGCCTTCCTCCATGTTGTGCATCCGCCTCTTCAGCACCGCCCCCCGAAGCTGTATGATGGTGCGCATCTTCGAGACCAGTAGTTGCCCGAGTGTTGACAGAAGGATCTAGCATGTTCGCGGCATAGGTGTTATGTGGCTGTGCCAATTAGTTTTGTGCGCAAATAGATAGTGACGAGATAGGACTAACTCCAGAAGTTGCAGGAACATGTTCTAGTCCATGCTCGTGGCCATGAGCACTCGCTCCTAGGGCGCCAGCCCCGACTATACCAGCATCTCTGCCCTGGTGGTTGTGGCCATGAGTCCCCGCTCCTAGAGCACCAGCTCCAACAATGCCAGCATCTCTGCCCAGGTGGTGGTCTGAGGCTCCTTGAGCGTAGTTGGGGTTTGCACCAGTCTGGCTGGTTTGTGGCAAATGGGATGCACCTGGGAGATGAGTTCCTATTGAGCGAGAAGTATCAGTATCATCGATCCATTCGCCAGGCATTTGTTGACTTGACGATAACACACCAGCATTATGCGTGTTTCCAGAATGCGTGTTGGAAACAGCCGATCCCGGAAGAGCAGAGTGCCCAGATGTTGCACCCGTGTGTGTATTTCCAAGCCCAGCATTTCTTGAATTGTCTGAATCGACTCTAGGGTCTGCGCGATTAGCTAGATCTGATGTGTGAGGTCCGCTGGTCGTCCCAGAAGAAATTCCGCTGCTCTGGTTGTGTCCAAATCCGGATCCAGTCGTAACTGAACCAAGCCCAGCATTTCTTGAATTGTCTGAATCGACGCGAGGGTCTGCCCGGTTGGCAAGATTAGATGTATGTGGGCCACTGGTTGTCCCCTGGTTGTGTCCATATCCGGATCCAGTCGTAGCTGAACCAAGCCCAGCATTTCTTGAATTGTCTGAATCGACTCTAGAGTCTGCGCGATTAGCTAGATCTGATGTGTGAGATCCGCTGGTCGTTCCAGAAGAAATGCCACTGCTTTGGTTGTGTCCAAGACCAGATCCAGTTGTAGCTGAGCCAAGTCCAGACTGATGTCCTTGATGGCCACTGCAGAGATACTTATTAGCTACACTCCTCATGAAGTAAGAAGGTCGGTACTGACTGCTCGGCAAGTCCAGCACCTGTAGCACCGGCACCCGCTAGGCCTGCATCTCTACCGACGTGGGATTGACCGGTATGCGTTGATGTCGTTGTAGTGGTTGTCGTTCCTGAGTTGTGGATTGGGAGAGTTGAGGTTTGGCCAGACGTCGCGCTTGGGAAATGACTACCTTGGCCCGCATGAGTACCATGTTGAGTCGACTGGCCAGTTGTAGCTCCCAGCCCTGGGTTGCCAGTTCCCGAGGTGTGTGGATGGCTCGACGAGACGGGATTTGAGCTCTGTGAAGAAGTGATGCTTGCACCTCCTAGATGGCTTCCCTCCCCGCTCACACCTCCGC
Organism: Rhynchosporium graminicola; assembly: GCA_900074885.1. Taxonomy (NCBI): domain Eukaryota; kingdom Fungi; phylum Ascomycota; class Leotiomycetes; order Helotiales; family Ploettnerulaceae; genus Rhynchosporium; species Rhynchosporium graminicola. The sequence continues at coordinate 691,658 of FJUW01000016.1, read as the reverse complement.
TGTGTGTACCGCTGTGCGCAGCAGTTGAGTGATCAGATCCATGCAAAGTCTGATCATCTTCTGTTTTATTGAGGTTTCTAGCGGGAATTAGAAGAAAACCATCGCAGGGAGAACGAAGACAAACAGGAGATTCTTGATCTTCTCCATGATATCGGATTTCGGATTAGTTTGGTAGGGAGGAAGTATTGGCGAGAGTAGTTTGAATGGTTGAATTGGTGTTTTAAGACTTTGAAGTGAGTGGTATGAAGAAGGGAGGGTAGAAAAGAAACAAGTGGTGGGAGAATGAGAATATATGACTTAGTGAAGCTGTTGTTGGACAAGGAAGGCACGAGTGAGGGGGAGGGGTCGATCGATGATGTAGTGTGGCGTAAGCTGCTCGAGTGGATATCCATCCATCCATCCATCCATCCATCCAGCTCCCCTTCCTTGCCTTGCCTTGCCCTTGCCCCCATTCCGATCATCTGCTCCACGAAAGACCAAGATCCCTCTCAATAGTCTTGCTCGAGACCTTGATTCGTGTCGATATTCTGTTATGATGCGGTAATACTGCATTGCATGGCAGCAGCATTTGGTGCTCGGTAGATAAATGGCGCCATTGCCATTGCAATTGCTGTCAGAAAACACGAGTAGCAGGTAGGTAGGTAGGTAGGTAGGTAGGTAGGTAGGTAGTTAGAGGTATTGGGTGCGGTGAGTAGGGAGAGGGGCTCATGGACAAGGAAGCCTGTATAAAACGCTTTCTTCTCGGGATGATGGATCATGGGATCTCCTCGTCCCTTTTTCGTAGGTAAATAAATGAATTACCTTACCCTTCCTTAGCTTCGCCATTGAAAAGCCGAGTAGTGGTGGTGGTTATACAACCCGAGGTAGATCCTCCGAACTTCCCGGACATGAAGGAAGGTTAGTTAGTTAGTTAGTTAGTTAGGTAGGAAAAGGTGAGAACAACCACCAAATTCAGATGCTGGACTTCGCCTCTTGGTAGTAATTAATGTAATCCATCCCTCTGTGCAGTTATGAATAATCATGTTGGCAAGCTTGGCAAGCGCAAAGGTCTCGATCGCGTCGTCTCATGGAGCGGAGCTACTCTACAGTAGAACATGAGGTACTGTACCTACGGAGGAGATACGAGTCGAGTAGAGTAGAGTAGAGTAGAAGCGTAGAAGTGGATCCGCGGTCATCGAAAGAAGAAACCTCTGAGGACCCACTCGCTCGCTCGCTTGCCCTGTTTGTAAGCGCCCTCCCCTCGCCTCACCTCAGCCCAGCCACAGCCACACGACGGCGATCCCCTACCTACTCCCTTACCATTACCCCATATTATAAGTATTTAAATGCATGACGCGGGGTCAATCAACATTTCATGTACTTAGTAGGTAGGTGCAGCTCACGATAATACACACCAACCTGCATCTTGGAATCCACGAGTAAGGTAAGGCCATGCGCACACACACACACACACACCACACCGTCTTTCTCGAGCTGCGGATCTGGAATCTTGGGGCAATTGCGTTCATACGATTCTCGATCCAAGGTAACTCGAGACTGAGGAGTCATGAGGATATCATAGGACTGCCCTAAGTGGGTAGTCCTTCAAAGTCACACTATATTTGGGATGAATGTCAGTTACAGTTTCTCTAGACTACGGTAAGGTAAGTAAGTATCTGCAGTCCTTTGTCTACTCGTCGGATGCTTGATGTATTTTGGAATTCTCACCGACCTGCTTCGCGCAACAGTTAAGGCTCTCAAATCACTTCACCGAAGACGAGATTGGCCTGGCATCGCTTCCAAGTGGCAATTTTGATAAGTTTAAAATTTTAGGCAAAGCTGATGGTGCGCAGGAGGAGTGCAAGTCGGGCTGCAGATTATCTTCTCGTGAAGCACATTCAAAAAGGAACATATAGGATAAACTAGCATTTGATCTCTCATAGAAGCTCCGGAATCAATTCATTGATAGCTACACGCATGCTCAAACAAAGACCATTCCTCAACCCAAACATCCCCTCAACTCCAGCAACCATCCAATCCTCACACATAATTCCTACAAAGCCCCTCTAACCAAGTGCCTACGCCCTCTAAACCCCAAGAGCAGCATTGAAGGCAGCAGCAGTCGAAGCATCCTTCGTTCCGAGTCCAGCAACCGTAGCCTGAGCAGTCTTGCAAAGCGCCTTAGCCGCTGCGTTGGCACCGCACACGTTGGTGAGCTGATCGCAGACTCGGTTGGTGATGATGTTGGGGTTCAGAGCGTCTTGCTGTCCCTTGGCGACGACGGGGTCGGAAGGCAAGAATGTACCCTCGGTGGCCTTACGTCCGGCACGGCCGAGTTGGAAATCGATGGCTGGGTTGCTGATGAGTGAGTTAGTATTTGCTTGCGAGGACATTCTTCAGGCTCGACTCACCAAGTACCGAAGTCGGCACCACCGGCTTGTCTGGCTGGGATAGTGGCAGCAGTGGCCGTCATGGCAGAGATAGCGAAGATGAGGATGGCTGAGAATTGCATATTGGCGGTTGATTTGGTGGGAGTGCACAAGATGGATCTTATCGAAAAGGTATAATATTATATAAAGGCCGGCTCGCGGTGTAAATGAAGAAGTATATGAGAGAAAGCAAAAGTTCACAGAACCTGTTTGGAATGATTGAATTGGGATGAGATGAGATGAGACGGAACGAATAACACAAACTGACAGCGGGAGGGGACAATACTTATAGAAAGCCATGAATCAGATCCAACAAACGGAAATACTGTCAAACCCGAAGATCGCCTATACTGTGACGGGTAACGACATGCTCCCCAGCATCTGTCATCCATGATGAGACGAAGTCATCTTTGGCCGACGCGTCGAATTGCACTGCCCGCGTGGGAGTGCGGAGATCTTCATCCTGCCAGACCCAGATTTCGACGTTTGACACATTTGTCGGCTCGTCGGAAAGGGTGTTGAGACGAACGCTTTGAAGAACCGGGAGACTCTCTAACGCCAAGATAGGACGGTTGAGACGAGGGGGTTTTCTCCACCGAGCTGGTTTCAGAATTGCCCCTTTTTTGATCACATGACGAAACTGCCGAGCCTTTTTCCAAGGTGTTCCGTTAAGCGATACGAGCGGGTCCGTAAATATTGGCCAGAGTTGCCTCCTGCTCGGCGAGCTAGAGTTTGGAGCTCGTTTTAGTCGATCACTTTTCGGATCTATGCATGCAGCGTTCGATTCCGAGGCTATTCGTGATTACCTATGGGCAGATAGATGCTCCGCCAGTCAATAAAATAAGCAAGACGGGATACGGAAGTGAATCGGACTGTATATCGAGAATGGTGGAGATTCTAGCGCGAGATATCTGCCTTGTTGAAGAAAGAGACCCCAGATTCCTGGATACGTCAATCGTTACATCGACGTTCCATATCACCAAATCGATCAGGGACAAAGAGGAGATATGTTCTGCAACAGATATGCCTATACTTTGATATATCATTATGTCGTAGAATGGAAAATGTCTATCTAGCTCTACACTATTTTGACTGATTAGGCAGTGTCCAGTTTAGTCCAAGTGGAATTGAGATGTCTAAAAAGCATATACAAGCGAGATTCCCGAACACAAATAGACCACTGCACCAACAGCTCCCCAGTATCCACTCATCTCAAACCCCCGGTCAGAAAGGCAATAATATCATGGATCTCCTCCTAATCCCCCATCCATATACAACAACATTCTTGCAAATCACCACACATCCTTCTTGACAAGATCCTGCCTCGCCGCCAGAATCTCTTCCCTCCACGCCCACATAATGCTCAGCGCCGCACCAGGCCCAATCACCAAATTCATAGCCACGAACGACCCAACGATCCTCGCCCACCCCGCCTGTAATTTCCCCGCCCTCTTCAAGTCCTTGAAACTCAAGAGCGTCCAGATTGCAGTTGCGGAAAACGCACAGATCTGGTCATATCGTAGGGCTTTCACCGCAGCTTCAATGAGCGGTAGTGCTGCGCTTGGAGAACCGAGATTGCCGAAGAAGACCTTGCTGAGGGGGATCGGAGATGCTAGATGGAGAGAGAAGTATGTGAGGGCGCCTACTGCAGTGGAGAATCTGTACGCAGCGCGCAGGTGAGGCATGTCGGCTGTGGGATTGCTGATGCGGTCTCTTTGTGTTGTGTCTTTGACGAACGTGGGGAGGATACGTTGTAGAATAGCTCCGTATACTGGGAAAGGTTGCCAGAAGATACCGTTGACCCATTGTCGGTTGGCTAAGCCTGGTATGAAGAACATCGTGAGAGTCGGGATCACGTACGACAGTACGACAGTTGGGATGATTGTCTTAGCTCCGCTGATTTGGGCCATACGGTTATCAGCCGCAGCATAATTCTCCAGTGGTGACTGGATGTAGTGGAGGAAGCAATATATGGGTGCGATGTATCCAATTCCTCTGATCTGGTACATGATGCCGAAGAGTGTTGGCCTGGAACTAGGTTAGCTAGTAAGACTTTGAAAGCGAAGGAGGAAACTCTACAATAGATGTGCGGCCGTGAACACATTTCCTCGTCGTAGTCCTTCGATATACCAGATGGTCTGAATGGACACCAGATCCGCGAAGAAGCCATACGCTTGTAACCTAGTGATCGGAGACCAGTCTCCAACAACCGGTGTGAAGAAGGCAACAAATTGGACTAAGAAGGCGTCAAAGCCCGGATTGCCAAAGTATTTGAGACCCACTGGCGCAAGCATACCATTGCCAAAATTGATGGTTTCTCCGACTGGCTCAACCGAAAGGATATTATCGATCGTGAGACCCATTGTTTGACTCGCCGCATAGAGAGCCAACAGGATCGGGAGTGCCCAGACTGCTCGCTTCCACTTGCTCTCATGTTTACCAGCACCGAAATTCGGATTCCAAGGCATCGTTGCTTCGAGAGATTGTGTAGGAGGTGGAAGGGCTTCGAGGATTTCGGCACCAACCATCGCATCACAAGTCATATCTATGATGAGATCTCCGAGATAGGGAAACACGTAGAAAGCCATGATTTTGTGCCCAAAATTCGACAAGGCTTCTACGCGAGTCAGTTTGTTGGCAGACTCGAGGGTCTTGTTTGCCCGGTCATGTCTTTGGTCGTAGAATGCTCGTAGTACATGTTGGATCTGGGGCACCGATAATGTGTGCTTGGGAAGAGTTGCTAAACTATTGGCCAGTGCCGCGGCGCTCTCGACTTAAATTTGAGAGTTAGCAATGTGGAGCATTATCTTCGGCAGTGGAGCAATTATGTCCGTTACTTACTCGCTGCATTGCCTCCTGCACCAAGATTAGGGGTCATCTTACGAATTTCAGCGTCATTCTGTGTGAATTTTGGCCATAGCTTGACTTACCTTGTGTATAGCGTCTCCAAGACAAACGAACCTATCAGCTGTCCAATTCGCATTCTTGGATTCTTCGATACATGTCATAGTCGCGTAGGTTCTGGTCTCCCATAACTGGTCAAAAGTGATAGAATCGGTCATGTGTAGCTTGAGAAAAGGTTTTATGGCCTCACCCATATCTTCCTGAGTATACTTTGGGATGTCCTTGCCAAAAAATTTCTTGTCAAGCTTGCTGAAGAGAAACCACTGTGTGTAATCAGCGGCTCATTCCACCAAACTTCATGACGTGGAAAGTTTCCGAGATGGAGAAGATGGATTTGCACATACAGACATCTTTCCGCCCTCCCCAACGAAAGTCAACGCCGAGATACCTTTGGCATAGGTGCGGTGAGACACTGCTTGTAGAGTTCCTGGTATCGATCTTCCAAGCCCGAAGATACAGTTGTACTCTGCTGAAAGACTGTTCCTGTCTTTATTGGCCTTTCCGGGAGATAGTCGATCAATGTGGTCTTGCATCAAAGACTTGACCGTGCTGTGAACCCCGTCTGCACCAACGACAATTTCTCCAGAGAACAGGGAACCATCCTTGCAGTGAACAACTACTTCGTCTTCAGTGTGATCGATTTTAGTGACTCGTTTGGATAAATGGATTTTGGACTTGTCAGGAATATGGTCGGAAAGCACTTTCAGGAGATGACTACGTAGGACAAGCGATACCGGATATCCTGTTCTGAGAGGACATCAGTATATTGACAAAGAACGAGAAACATTTAACTAACCGTCTTTTAATCAGAAGGGGGCCATCATCCTGAATAACGAGTTCACCATCTGCAGTCCATAATCTCCCGTGACTTAATGGTTCAGCGGCAGCGAAAATGTCTTGAAACATTCCGAGTTGGTCCATGACACGAGCGCCATTGGGCAAAAGAACAATTGATGCCCCGACTTCAGGTGCGATTTCTTTGTGGGCTTCGAGTAGAACGAAATCGATGTCGCTGTGGTGTAAACAATGTGCTAGTGTCAGACCTGCGATAGATCCCCCTACTATCACAACTCGCACTCGCTTCGATCTGGCCTGGTAGGTTGACATGGCGAGACTTGTCATACACTTACATGCAATAAGATGTCCCGAGTCCTGGAAGCTGTAGAGGTTTTAATTTCTTTACAATAACGCAAGCAAGCAACTTAACTTACTTGGAAAAATTGGATGGTGATCTGGAGAAACACGCACGTTATATGGAACAGAAACCTCCAGATATGGAGCAAAGTGCCTAATTTCCCATCGGACACCGGGCATCCGGGATCTGAATACCCGTAAATTTATAGCAAGACACGCCATTTCCTTCTACTTTCAACCCATAAAGTCAAATCTATACCTTATGGACTCTGCTCATACGGCAGCAAGGCTGATGTCAGATTGAGATTTGATATAGAACTGGTCTCATGGTTTCGCAGCCGCGTCCGAGTGTCCCTAATATTGGTCCCTGTATGCTGTCCCTACCAATCATTGCAATCAATGCCACTTACGATGCAAGGTGTCTAGGTTTCAATAGGCTCTATCGTACCGATGTCATCCCAGGCGGGTATTGGCCGCCTACCATGAGTAAAGTATCAGTCCAAGATGAAATTTGAGGTGCCTATTGGCATGACGAAACAATCGAATCCTTGATTAGCGACCTGGTCGATATATCATAATGTGTCAATCGTACCGTATCAACTCACCATAATTGTCGCCTCTGGAGAGTCGGTGTTTTGAAATGTCCGAATATTTGATTTGTCTGGTTGCCTGAATATCTGATGGAGACCTCGGCTATCGCTAAGGCTCCCAATTGCCAACATGATAAATTGGCGAGGCGAGTCTTCCTGCGTCAAGGGCACCACAATCGAGTTGGTGATGGAGGAGGTGTTTTCTAGGCGGAGTGCGAGGTAATACAAGTAAGGTAGGAGAGCTACAAGGAGGAGATGAAGGTTGGGGAGGTATACTAGTTATCGTATGAAAGACAATGAGGTAGGCGTTGAAATCGATATCATGTCGCCATTCCTGGCAAGAGTGAATTATATCTCAACATCTACGCGAGTTTAGTTGTTGGGTTGCGGTTATCTCAAGCTCAGGCTTCAGAGTAACTACTATGGTGACTTGGTGGCCGCAAGCCCGGTTGGAGCCGCATGGCATCCCTAGGCAACCGGACATTTTTCAAGCTATTCGGACATTTCAAAAACACCGACTCTCCAGAGGTGAAAAGCGGGAACCGACGAATATCCACGTGGTGCTAGTAATTCAACGTGGAATATCCTCTTGGGTGGGAACCTTACACCACAACACTTCAAAAGAACAGGAAGGAAGAGCGCACACTTCTTAATCTTAGTTCTTTCTATGCCAATACTTCCTAGCTCCCTACCCAAGGTATTTTCTTAGTATTTTGCCCTCAGCATTAATCAATCCTGAATGTTACTTTGCCTTAGGAAGTAAGTTAATCCTGATTCCGATCAGTTGAGTGGTCAGAATCCGGCGCTGAATTGCTATCATCAAATGAACATGGTGAGTTTACAAGGTACTATTGCCAGATAAATTCGATGGGATTATCTGAGAAATCACCAGAGCAAAAAGGGACTTTCTGAAACAGGTTCAACGCAATCAACTGACGATGTGTCCGCTTGACTTCGTGCATAATGATCTTCGATCTGTTACCTCCGATTGACCAATATTCGATCTTAGTCAAGTGTATCTCCTCCTTTAGAAAGATTTTCTCCGATACAGATTAATACATCGGAGATGAATTAGAATAATCAAATTTATATTTATAGAAGTTACTGTCGTCTTATTGCCTCCGTGGTAATTCTTATGCTTTAATATATAAAATATAATTAATTAAATGCAATTGATTGTTATCATCATCATTACCTATTCTTTTTGTTATATATACATTACCTATTCTTTTTGTTATATATACATAAGTATTATTGTGAATAGAACCAAATGTACTGGGCATAGCGCCGAGAGGGCTAGGATTATACGACCTTCCCGTAATATAATTAATCGTCAAATTTTCGGAAAGATTCCGAAACAAAGGGAGAAATGGCTAGAATAGAGGAAATGATACCTAAATCGTATAAATTAATTTGAAATAATAAAAGAAATAGATTCATATATGTAGCTTTCAACTGTTATATCATAGTTCTTATTAAATTCAAGCTCATCCTAATAGTACTTCTACGAAAATCGGCGAGTGTTTAAATCACGTGTACCCGATAGGCCAGCTAGAGTCTCCGATTCGTATCACCCGAAATTAGTAGCCAAGAGGAGGTAAATCGACCTCCTAATGGCCAAATGCAGGTATTGGTCAATCGGAGGAAACAGATCAATGTTTGAAAACTGTACAGGTCCAAAACTTTAATGCTCTGAGGCATGTGCCATGAAGTTTCGGCGATGACGCGTCTCATAACTTCGAGTCTTTTGACTCCCGATTTCAAGCTGGGCCATATGCCCCGTCCAATATCCTTCGGCTGTTGAGCAGAATTGCGCTTGATATGACTGTGTATCTTGAACCGCAATCAATTCCACGGAGAAGTAAAGAGGGCACAGTATGCGATAGCTGGTGCTGAATGGACATGGGATATGTGTTGGTGCCGGCGAGGCAACGGCTGCATATCCGGTTCTTCCGGTGCCAATCATTTCACACGATACATGAAGTCTATCTACCTATTGAATTTGGGTTATTTGGATTTCAGTAAGAGTATCGGTTTATTTTGCTTCGTCATTTCTTGCGGCTAGAATATTGATCGTAGGTACAGTCCCGGCCAACTGATATTAAGCGAAAACGCGTAAAACCGCGATTTTTTGCGCCCTGGATTTTAAACCCTCTTATTAACTATAACAAAGTGCTACTATAACGAACCCCTCGGGGCGCGATATCTAGTAATCGATTTAAAGGGTGTGATATCTTACCTTATATACGAGGAAAGGTAAATAGGATAGCATCTATAGGGTTTAGGCCTGCTTCGATAGCAAGGTGTCTCGGGCTAGGCGATTCCACTGTACGATATACCCTCGCGCAGGAGCGACTACGACATAAGGGTAAGTCCTTACCTCGAAAGCCTCGGCAGAAGTCTTACTCCGAGTACGAAGAACGCAAATTACTTCCACATGTACGCCGGCACCCGAAGGACACATATAAGGAGGTTATTATAGCGTGTGGGCTTACCTGTAGGGTGACTACCCTAAAGAAGATCTTGAAGGAGTATGGAATCACGACCTACAGGTATTAAAAGAGACCTGAATTAATAGAAGTATACGCTGCGAAAAGGCTTACCTAGTGTAATGCGCATCGAGGTATAACTATCGAGGAGTGGGGTTTAATCGTATAGTTAGATGAGTGCTCTGTCGAGCGGGGGAGAGGGGCGAGGCAGGAATAGGTCTTTCGAAAGCCGGCGTAGAAGTGGGATCGAGAGATAGTCTAAACCTACGGTACGAATAAGAATATGAAGGTCATAGTCTAGGGAGCCTTTTGGGACCTCGGGAGAAGCAACTTATATATTATAGACCGCGATTTCGAGTCGAAGAAATATAAGTACTCGGCTGAGTCGTATTTGGAGGTACTCGACGCAGAGGTTAAGCTTTTATTCCGTAGAAGAGGTTACCCTCTCGATCCCGGGTACGAATTCATGCAGGATAATGCCTCGATTCATACTACCGGGAAAGTCAAGGCGTAGTTCGCAAAGAATCGAATTCGATTAACGATTAACTAGCTACCTTACTCCCCTGATCTAAACCTAATCGAGCATATCTAGTAGCTCCTTAAAGTACGCGTGTTTGAGATGTTTCCCGATATTGCGAAAGATAAATCCGAGGGAGAATATGCTCGACAGAGGCTCGAGCCTTATTTATAAGCTGCGTGGGATACTTTAGATAAGGAGTTATTTGATAATTTAGGTACGAGTATACCAGCTAGGATCGAAGCCTGTATCGCGGCGAAAGGGTAGTATACGAAATATTAGGTAGTCTGTGCAGTATAAAGGGTTCGGGACTAGACGAGAAGAAAGAGGAAATTCTCACGATTAATTTGCGATATTTATAGCTCGATTTATATTAGTAGTTATCAAATAATCAGTAAGTGAAAGTAGTTAGTAGTTTTATTGTTTTGGCTGTCTCGGTTAAATCGCAGGTATCAGTTGCCTAGTACTGTACCTTTGCTGGGCGAAGTCATCTGAAATAAGTAAAGAAATGCTCTGGTAGTCACAGTGTCGTTATGAGAAGAATGAAATAAGTGCTCGTTGGTCTGAACAAAGAAAAGATCATGACTTGTGACTGTATATAGGCTTCAGAAGCTGGAAATCTCACTACTGAGAAATGCTGACTTCCACACGTTCGACTACACATCATCACTGCTTGAAAATATTGCAATGTTGATCATTTATTGGCTGGAGATATGAGACTGATTACGGCTTCGCTGGGTCGATGAGTCAGACAAGGGTAGTGTGAAGGTTAGTAAGCCCGTTTGCTGGTGAGGGATGGCGTTTGTTTATTCCCCGCGCATAAGCGAGTGTTTACCCACCAGAAGATAGCCCAAACTAGGCTCTACTCGGCTGCTAGATCATGTCGATGGCTTCCACATCATATGAAGTTAATTTTCAGATTTTTGGAGGACATTACCAAGGTACGACAATTAGGACTAATTCATCTTCCGATACGGAAATTGTTAGATTTCAATTTCGCTCGAGTACGTGCAAATATTACGAAGGAAGTACTTTCATATCGATTGCGTTTTCCTAGAGATGAATATGCCTAGAATCGCATGTTGAGATTGGCTATCTCGGATCTCCGTTCCATGAGTTGCGGGCGGCGTTGGGTATTGTAAGGAATGCCTATATTTCAATTATGTGTGAGGAGCTGGTCTGAACTGCTCCTCTTGGTAGTTTCGATGGAGGAGATGTATAAGAATAAAAAGCTTGGTCTTGTATAGACTCCCGGAATTTAAGCATTCAAGGTGCAGAAGTGGTATTTGCGCTTGCTGAGTTTCTATACAGAACACGGATAGTGGCAATTTTCATGTTTCTCTTACTCTACATGAACTGCCGTCACCTTCTCATTAACAGTCCGAACATCCTGCAATGCCGGCTTCAACAGATCAGCCGCGCTCTGTGAGAAATCACGAGCTCCAACATTGTGCTCGAAAAGCAGATCCAGTTCAGAGTATGTTAATCCCTTCGGCTCTGGCAAGCGGAAGAACACCCAAATCAGGAACAAAGCATCAATTCCGGCCCAAAAGAATCCAGCCTTGGCTCCCCAATTCCAAGCATTTAAGCCCATCATTTGCGGCATAAGTGCGTTGTTGATGAATCCACCAGCGTTGTAGAAAGCTCTCGCGAGGGCAACGGTCTTGATACGGAGACGGGTAGATGGAATCTCAGCGACCAGGGAATAACAATTTGGCCCAACTGAGAGCTGGAACACGAAAAGGAAGACAATGAGCAGACTTCCAGCTGCCCATGCGGAAGCATCGTTTTGCTTGAGACCACAGAATCCGATTGCCATCAACAAAACTCCCATTGCACTCAAACCCCAGACGTACAAAGTACGACGCCCGCACTTAGTCATCAGCCACCATGCAATGATACATCCAACAAATCCTAGTCCAGTCTGACCAATATTCATTGTGTACGCGCTTTCGTCATTGAGCCCTGCGCGAAGGTAGAATTGTGTGCTGAAACTCATGAATGGGATACCACAAAACGCTTGTGTAAGCCAGACCATCGACGCAATTTCAGTTCTTCTGAGATCAGTCCCTCTGAAACAATCCCAGTAATGGACGCCGGAGCTGGATTCAATCTCAAATTGATTTGTGATTTCCATCATGGAGAGCTGGGAATCGACGTCATATTCGACCCCAGAATTTCTGGAGGTGAGGGAAAGTAGGGCTTTCTTGGCCTCTTCGAGGCGACCTTTTCGTACGAGCCACCACGGCGATTCTGGGGCTAAGAACGTGCCGATCATAATCGGAATCGGCCAAACCCATTGAATGGCGAAAGGAATTCTATATCCCCATTCGTCTGGGCGGTTCAAAAGTCCACGAAGCATTCCAGAGGAGATCAGTTGACCTATGACCCAGCACATGTTGATCCACTAATTGAAGTTAGCAACAGTTGTACTTTGTGGGCTTGAATGAATGCATGTGCCTCACCGAAGTCATGTAAGCTCGAAGTGAGGTTGGGCAAATGTCGGCAGCGTAAGTTACTGCGAGAGTCTGGAAGATTCCCCAGGGGATCCCTTGAATTATACCGGCGGCAACGAACATTCCGAGGCTGTTCGCAAAGAAGGGAATGAAGATAGCGCCACATAGAGCAACCATGGCGTAAATCATTGTCATCCTATATCCGAACATCTCACTGACAATTCCGTTGAGAAAAAGTCCCAAGATAGATCCAACCTGTTTGTACCGTCAGTAGAATTCATGAAGATGGATGAGGCTAATTTCACTTGGGTAGAATTTCCGATTATCGTCTAGAATGAATGGGTTAGCAAGTCTCTGTACAAAAATTCTCCAGAATGTTTGTAGATATGACATCTTCAAAATTAATCGCTCGGACAATTTACCATGAAAAGCGGTTCAGTCTCAGGGAATTGTACGTACCTGCCACCTTGCGCTCACAAGCATACCCCCTTCAGGATCCACCTCATCGCCGAATCGCTCTTTGAATGATGGAAATGTATATAGGTTCCCTATGAGATTCGTGTCATATCCTGTGATTGGGAAGTCAGGGTAAGTTCAAATATATATTGAAGACTGAAGATCGAACCTTCCATAATAACAGCAAGAGAGATAATGAAGGAGAACATGATGGCTCTCGGATAGAGCTTGAAAGTGTCCTTCAACGAAAGGTCGCGTTCCAACTGAATGGCATGAGTAGCTTCGTCGGCTTGAGTGCCACGTTGATTGATGTGCACAGCTGTAAGCGTAGGAGCTTTTGGCTGGGATTCAGCTGGAGGAGAACCTAGCGAAGTCATGATTGGAAAACCTGAAAAGATTGCTGGTAGGGTGTTGGTTCCACCTCTATTTCGAGAGTTGCTCGAGTAGACTTGTAACTTCAGAATCATTTAATGGTGGGAAAGCAAGAATATTATATACTCCCACAATTTGCCAAGGTGGCTTTCATGCCGGGCAAAATGGGGTTTGCTTTCAAGGAAAAGTGCTGATCATCTACTAGTATCTTTGTGGGGATCCCCATGATATTGTAACCTTAAGGGAGAAGACATCTCTGGCCCATGGGGAGTGGGAAATCCAGGACTAGCCTTGTATGAAAGGCGGGATGGTTGTATACTCACTTTCCTCATGGGGCACAACTCCCAGAACTCATACATGGGGATAGCGGGTCATGCACTTGTGACATTGTTTTCTTTACCGATAATTCTTCTCCATGGTAGACTTGGATCTACACGCAGGAAAGGTAAGTACTTTACCTCGGTTGATCCAATGAACTTTGAACACAAGCTTCTTTTGATGGGGACCATCTTATGCATATTGTCGAGACCTAGGCGATGGTGTGTCAAGCACGTCTAGAATCGGCACAGATCCCTTGCTAGTCCTAGCCACATGAGCTTCTTGTCAGTGAGTTAAAGCTATTTAGCTGCAGCACGATTGCGTACTTGGAGACTTGTACGTGAAGACTTGGCCTTGGCTCAGGCAAAATCACAACCGGAACAGAGCCATGGTCAAGCTCGCAAGCCCAACCACCTTTGAATTTTGAGACTCAGCAAGAACGAGCAAGGTAAAATAATGAACTCATGTAGAATCTAAAGCACTGTACCGGTACTTCAATGATCACGATTCACGATCCACCGACGAGATTTTCATGTCGCCTGGTCCTGTACCCCGAAGTCGCCTAGGCTATATTGAGTTCTTAGCCGAAGGTATTAGCGGCGGTTTTGAGCGGGATACAATCCCCTTCCCCGTTTCCCCTCATCTCCCCATCACCACCTGCTCGGATGCTTGTCATTGCTAGCAAAGAGACCTAAGTCACACCCACTTCGGCTCACAACTCGGTGCTCTGCATATTTTAGAGCTGGAAGTGGACAATTCTCGGGGTAAATCGCTCTGACCGGCAATTCTTACTATTGGCTGTTAGCCCTAGCAAGTGCATAACTCTTAGTCTTCATTCAAAAACTCGTCCAGGGGCAATGAGAAAACCAACAGCATGTGAAGCTTGCCGGTAAGAATCGCCGCCCTCATCCTGCTCATGGAAGTGCTACTGACAAGTGATTCAGCAACCGTCGCCGCAAATGTAAAATTCCTGAAGGTGAGCGAGATTGCACGCACTGCACTGCTCGACATATCAAATGCATTCAGAAACCACCAGTCGGCGGATACTATCACCAATCAGTTCTGGCTTCTAAATCCCGTCAAATTGAGAATGAGCACGTAAATCAGCAAAGCACCCAGGAAGCAGACCATGCATATCCTCCGCTTGCTTTGCGCCTTGAGCTTGTACAACTATACTTTGACTATATTCACAACCAGTTTCACACTTTGTTTCATCCACCGACTTTTCTAGCAGCTGTAGCCGAGCATCGAGTAGAGAATGTCTTGCTGTATCCAATGTTTGCGCTATCAGCGAGGTCCGTATGACTGATACAAGCATTACCGGTCGATTCCATGCTCGACTGGCAAGTACCTGACAGCTTCCAGGTTTTCAACAGACGTATTCTTTGAAGGAACAACACCTTCTGAACGTGGTGCCGCATTTATCCCAAGAGCTGAAAGACTACTCCAAGTCCATCGAGCATCTCTCACGACAATTCAAGCCTGTGTGCTTTTAGGAGCAGCTTACATTGCTAATGGAGATGATGTGACTGAAAATATCTACTACGGCATTGCGTGTCGTATGGCGCAGCTTTTGGATCTTCCAAACCATGTCGTGTCTGATCCTCTCGAGAACGAAATCAATATTCGTGGTTAGTAATCCCCACACCTCAAAACATGGATCTAACATTTATCCTCCAGTATGTTGGTCTCTATGTATGGTCGACGTCTGGTCCTCGACAGCAGTAAAGCTTCCCAAGCTTATGCCAAATCTGGATATTCCACTTCCTACTGACGAACTACATTATCTTGCTCTTAGAAGTGACATGTCTCTCGCATCGCCGGTGTCCGATCGGTCCTCGCCCATCCTCGCTGAGATGATCAAACTCAACAGGGTGTGTGTTGTATTCCCCCATGCCTTGTCCCCGACCCTCTCTAAGTCCATAATAGATTCTCCTCGATATCAATGATTTCAATGAAATATGCGTACAGGAGCATTTGGAGGGGGCACAACTAGAAGATGCCGTACAGAGATTGAGTAAGCGCCTTGACGACTGGTATGAAGCACTTCCGGAAATCATGAGAGACACTCCCGAGAATTTTGCCGTATGTGCTTTCCCGCCCCCAGAGTCTCAGTGATATCAGATTGAGATCAATATCTGTTGATCCTGATCCCGATCAGATACTGAGACATTTTATTTTTGCCATACTGAATTGCTGAAGTGGTTTGCTTCTCATGGACTCGGAAGATATTTTGCAGCAGTGTATCTGGGATTTTACCATTTTGGGCAACTTCTGTTCTACCAATTTCTCCATGTTGAGCCATACAGCTCAATTCCATCAGCGGGGATTTACGCAGAAAAATGCAAAAACCACTCAGCTAAGCTCTGCGAGATGATCTATCGCGCGTTTGAGACTCCCAAGTCTGATGTACTGTATACAATGGTTGCCCACGTATTGGTAATCGCATCAACTGTCCAGGTACGCATTGGGAAAGCCCACAACACCTCTATCTATCCTATATTTCACGATTTGCTGGATATATGTAATATCTTACTCATGACAGCAGGAAATGCTAACTCTCTATTGTGTATAGATTCATGCATTACTTTTCTCATCGGACGAGGTTCGAATCAGCGTGTCGCGCTCTCGACTGGAGCGAAATTTTGGAATACTCCTACATCTAAAGCAATACTGGTCCACCCTGAGCAGGGCGATGAATCGACTCAGGGCCTTTCATGACACTTGCAGAAAGTCAATGGACACAAGCTTCGTTCTTGATCGCTGGATGTTGAGGTTCATGGTAGAGTTTGCAAAGGACGTGGAAGAAAAGGAACCTGATGTTCAGAGCCCGCTGTGGACTCTGGCCGGTCTCACTCATGGGTTCGACACATAAAACAGCACTAGCTCCGATTTTGGGTAGAGCTACAAACGAGAAGTTGCTTTTGGCTTCGTCTAATTTACCAGAAAGCCCACCAATCCTGCCCTTGATCAAAATATATTTACAGAAACTGATGCGAGCAAATATTTTCTATCCCGATATGACCAGATTCACAAAGATACCCCACACGAGACCAGCCAAATTGCCTACCAGGATTCGCTGACCAGGCGGTACCAGAACCAGGTTCGTCAACGTTACCAAGGGCCAAAATTTGTACGTTGACAGAACCATGGACCAAAAACCCTGAAAATATCGTCAGTAAAGCATCTAATGCGCAAAATTCGATGAGTTTCTCTTACAGTTTTGACTTCGTTCTCAATCTCCGAGGGCCCTTTCCCATTCAAAAATCCAAAGAGTAGGAGGAATATCAGAGTATTCAACCAGCAGCCCAATGTCTGATCAAGCAAGAGTTTCATAAAAGTGTTCGTCTTGCTCATGCGGCCTTCTGGGGCTTCAACTACATCAATTTTCTTCGATTTCTCTTGGACGATCTCTCTCCTTGATTGAAATTTCTTCTCTAGAGAATCCTGCCAAATGAAATTTGGTGGAGTTGTGACAGCGCCAAGAGTAGCAAAGCGAAGGATGTCTGCAACGTCTAAATTGAACGGACTCTGCAAGCGTTAGATTGAATCGGAATCGAATAAATTGGCATCTACCTGTGAACTATATGCCGAGAAACCCTGAGCGAGGATACTTGACAATGAACCGAGGACTACTGCCTGCGCGGTCGCTGTATTGATAGGGCCGAACATCGTGTGCTGCGTTATTCGGACTACGAAAGTGTCATGCTATTCGACAAAATTTCGCCCCAAATTTCAAGCAGGAAGCCGACAATTATATGGAAGGAAATATGCGAGGGTGGAAGAGTAAGTCGCAAGTTGATATTCCACAGCAACATGCCGGTCCCAGCAAGCAAACCAGAAGGCGCTTTTCAATTCCGCTTAAACATCAACACCTTCTGCTATGCGCAGCGGTGAGGGATACCCCACAAGCAAAGGAGCAGTTCTCCAGGTTTGTCTGAATCTTCGTTCGTAAAGGCATCCCGAGGGGAGTGTGACAAAAGTTCACCTCCACATTCTAGCGGCGGAAAACTCGCGGAATTGGAGAATGGGGTCTTCCCCACACCTAAAACCCCTCCTACCCTCGAACCCTCACTGCAATGCATGGCTTCCGCCTCATCCAGTCAGTGCCTGGCGCTCTATTAGCGTTTATTCATCAAACATAATAGTGACGATCTCCTCGAAGATAGATATAAAAGCACGAGAAGGGAAGTTTCTCTTCGTACAACCACAATACAAAGGAGACATTCTCATTCTCAGGAAGTAGAAACGACATCATTCATCATGGTTCGCTCATCCTCATTGATATCCACGGCACTCTCGCTACTTCCAACAGCTCAAGCTGTGAGCAATGGACTGGCCACCACCCCTCCGATGGGCTGGAATAACTGGAACTCCCTCGCCTGCGACGTCTCTGAAGACTTGCTTCTCAGTACCTCCAAGATTTTGATCGAGACTGGTCTGCAAGACTTGGGCTACGATCACGTGGTTCTGGACGATTGTTGGCAGGCTCCCCGTGGCGACGACGGCTATGTTACCGCCAACAAGGAGAAATTTCCCAATGGTATGAAGCATGTTTCAGATGAGCTGCACAGTGTTGGCTTCAAGTTTGGGATGTACTCTAGCGCGGGCGAAATGACGTGTGCGAGATTCGGTTAGTACTCCAGCTGTCCATAATTTTATTCTTTATTAACTGTTCCCAGCTGGATCTCTTGATTATGAAACCCAAGACGCCGAGAACTTCGCTGCTTGGGGTGTCGACTTCTTGAAGTATGATAATTGCTATCATATGGGCCGGATGGGTACTCCTAAGCTTTCTTTCGACCGCTTCAAAGTTATGGCCGATGCTTTGAAAGCAACTGGACGCAATATTGCTTTGTCACTTTGCTCATGGGGGGAGGATTATGTGCATACGCAAGTCTCTCTCTTTCGTTTGGTTCGCAATGGAATGTTGTGGGTTTGGTTGGGATCTTCTGGAGTGGTCAGCTGACAGTCAGGGGACCACCTTGGGACCTCAACAGCAACCTACGATAACATGAACTTTGGCTAACATAATATTAGTGTAAGAGTCCGCCTCTTCTTTGATTCATAAACCAGACTTTAACTTGCAATAGTGGGGTATGTCAATAGCAAATGCGTGGCGCATGTCAGGTGATATCTACGATTCATTTACACGTCCCGATGTACTTTGCGGGTGTGATACGAAGAATCCCGCAGATCCGTTTTGTATCGCTCCAGGCACTCACTGTTCTGTTCTTTTTATTCTCAATAAGGTCGCGCCATTTGCCGACAGGAGCATTCCTGGAGGATGGAGTGATCTTGACAGTACGTATATGGCCGTCCATCTACCCCTTATTTGCTTGAGACGAGTCTTGTTCCCTGCCGAAGACATCTTTGAAAAGTAATATATTAACCCTCTTCGCGTAGTGCTCGAGGTTGGTCAAGGTGGCATGACCGACGAAGAATACAAAGCGCATTTTGCGCTTTGGGCAGCCCTGAAGTCGCCTCTCATGCTCGGCAACGACCTACGAACTATGACCTCTTCCACACTTTCCATAGTCAACAACCCCGCCATCATCGCTCTTTCCCAAGATCCCCATGGTCGATCGGCCACACGAGTAGCACAAAACACCAGTGTTCCGAAAGACGAGTACGGAGTTGGAGAGACGCACATCTGGAGCGGGCAGCTGGAAAATGGCGATCAAGTCGTCATACTACTCAACGCTGCAGGCGAAAATCTTGAGATGAGTGCTTCGCTCGTAGAGATATTTACTGCATCCGGACCTCATGGCTCGGCTCCGCAAGTGAAGCTTGCTTGGGAGGTCTGGGATCTGTGGGCTGACCGCATGAGTGAGAAAGACGCGCAGTCTATCCTTGATGCTGAGACTGCGACGAAAAGAAACCAGATTCTTGCCAATATGAAATGGTATAATTCGACCGAGATATCTTATAAGGAGGGCTTGGAGAAAGGCGACGAGAGACTTTTTGGGAAGAAAGTTGGAGTCGTTCAGCCAAAGGGGAAGTGGGATGTCGTCGTTGAGAAGCATTCGGCCAAAGTCTATCGCTTTAGGAGTGTGAAGGGAAAGACTGGTAGTCATGAAGAATTGTGATGCGTTTATATGATAGATGATACAACTCAGTGAGTTGTTAGTCTACTGAGTAACTTGGGCTCGAAGTGCTTGAGCAAAACAAGTTCGGTAATATTATTTCCCTAAAAAGTAGCTTTGATTCTTTTTTATTGGTCGTTCTGTATTCCGTACCTGTGCCAATCAGCCTGTTAAAGACGCTATGAAGAGATTGGTGTGTAATCTGAAAACGCTTCATATGCAATCTCTCCCTGTGGATCACTACATTGATCCTCAGGGTTGGCTTGCGTTTGACTCGCATAGATACAGCGATTAATATGCCAGGTGTCTTACCGAAGGCTTACGCAGCTTCATTCGCTGTCCATGGAATTACGTGCAATGCTTGTTTACTTCACGGTACTAGCGAGAAATCTAAGCGAGGCTCTGTCTTTGCCTGCCGCTCGAAGTTGACAAGGAACCGAAAGAAACGCTTGTCACGACTGAAAAATTCCAGATGCTTCTGTTTAAAATTCAATACCATTAGTTATGGTCATTGAGTACGGCATTTTCGCAAGCCATGTAAGATAAGGATGGGGGTTAATGATCAAGTAACAGAAGGAGGGAGTCTTCTAAGTCGTGGAAAATCCTGGGACTAAAGTATGGCAGCCATAATTTTGATTAAGTCATCTACTGCGTCTTTGCAATATGATTGTTGTTGATGGCATTTGACGGTGCTGGATTACTCTACGGAAAGTCTCGCCAGGTTATCAACTCTGAGCTCCAAGAGATTTTCGCGTTACGAAATAATTGGACCGAAGTTCGGACTATGCTCTTAAGTATTTGACGAACCGGCCGTTCTATTGCGTAGCAATGTGTATGACATTGAAGAGTTTACGCAATGTAAGACACGTGTGTTTGTCGCAATCCGAAATGTTGGGCTCCACGTGGACACTGACAGTCGGTAGGAATAAGGACCTCGGTATTTTTATCGTCGAGTCCGTGCAAACATATTGTCTCGGGACAACGGGGGCTCTATCGCTGTTCTGTTTCATTTGGTCGAAAGGTTCAGAGTTGCCAGCTTCCGAACACAGGGGGGAGCCTGCATGACAAAGTCTACCTGCCACTTAGGGACTAGCGTACTCTGTTCATGGAACGCTTTCCCAACGGTCCGCTATCTGTAAATCGAACCTAATTGGCAACTGTGGTCACGATGTCTCTGACCGAAGTTTTTTTTTCAAGCACGGAGGAGCCGCTGGCATGTGCAGCTCTGAGATCGCTGAAGAAGTACCAAGTTGAGATGGACTGTCTCAGTCAGTCTATCATGTGTCCACAGAATTAGCTTGGTGGCTGAGAGAGGAAATCGATAATCTCGAAATACTCTTCAAGACAGTGCACTACAGGGCCAAGATAGTAACAAAACCAGGTTTTCTGTTCATCAAGGTGCCTGGGATGCTCCGAGCAGTAGAAGTCTACAACCATCAGATCGATATCATCAACGAATCATCCTGGCCATCTTACAGGTGAAATAAATTGCCATTAAGAGGGCATCGAAGCGAAGAGACACAAGCATTATTTAAGTACCAATCTCGGAACCAAGAAGTAAACAGCGAATGTTGGTAGTGATCTAAAATAAGTAGCCCCTAAAGAAACCTTACTTCTGAGCTACCTGATATTTCTGGTATCTCCGAATTTATCTATCTCTGGGATCAATACTTCAAAGAGCAGGTCTGAGCCCCCTTCCACTACCCACTGGAAAGATGGAATGGTGGAGCAGCAGATCTCATCTAACTTTCCGCTTCAACCACGGTCTTCGATTAAAGTGATGCCATCACCCGTTGCGATGTCTCGTCGCACGCTCTTATCGTCTCTTATGTCTTTAAAGATACCTTTATCTCCTGGATTTTTGAGACAGTCAATATTGTCTTAAGTGGAGGAGACATGCGATTGATACTATATTTGTTTTTTGTTCTGCAATGCCTATGGTCTAAAGCTGTCTTAGCTTCAGGGCTCGTGTTTGAACGAGATTCGATTGTAGCGGCGCCCAATTGCTCTGTAGGTACTCCAAGGGTGAAGCATTCGGACGTGAATGGCTAATTACTTCCAAAACACAGCTTTCTTGTCTTTCCCATGCCATACCCAAGTTCTGTGGCTCTCTGTCAAACACATATTGCATTTGTAGCAGCTCGGAGTTTACAACTGCCGTCTCTCTATGTGCATATTCAGCATGCCAAATCCCGGATCTCCTCCAGTTGAAGAAATATTCAGCTGTGACCTGTGCAGTCAAGAATGACAAAACTCGCTTGAACGAGGTCCTCAACACGGATTACATCGTTCCGGCCCTTACAGCTCTTTTCGTAGGAGGGCGAATTGCCGCGAGATTTCGATTACATGTCGGGCTCGGTGCTGATGACTGGACTATGTTAGCTGCTTCTGCGGCATATTTTATTGATGGTGAGTCTTATCGGGTCTTCACTTCGAACAGCTTCCTTCAACGTCCATTCCAATAATCATGTTTTGATGTGCATCATTCCAAAAAATTCTGGAATCAAGAGAATACTGTACTGAGATTTCGAGTTAGTCGGTACCTCGCTAGGATTGGTATTGAATGACTTCGGTCTACACACCTACTGGCTGAGTGTAGAGCAGGTGATCACAGGGAAGAAGTTCTTCTATGCCGCCGAACTGTTCTACATGGTTTCAATCACTCTGATCAAATTGGCATTACTGCTGTTTTTTCTTCGAATCTTTACCGACCACAAGCTTCGCCAAGCAATATGGATCACTGGACTTTTTATTTTCCTGTCCAATCTCTCGATCTTCCTTGCACTGATGTTCCAATGTGTAAGCAAACCTACTCCCTTGGTGCACCTAAATTAGAGTTTGGTTAAAAGCTAATATGGTGTTCTAGGTTCCTTTCGAAGCATACTGGACCAATTGGATGTATAAGGTTCAACCTGTGAAATGTCTCAATGGATTTGCAGTGCTTGAGGCTGCCGCAGTCTTTAGCATTTTGCACCAGTAAGTATTTCGAAAGTTTCCTACTATACTTTATCTGAAACCTGTCATTCCCCGACAATGCAACGTTGAATAAGCACTTACTAATCTGTCTTACCTGCAGTTCCATGATCCTCATACTTCCGATACCAACTGTCTGGAGGCTAAACCTAGTTTGGAAGAAGAAAGCAAATCTTTTGATTATGTTTTCCGTTGGATCGATCGCGCTTATTTGCAGCTTTATGCGACTACCGTCGCTGATACGTCTTCATCATTCGAGTGACTTGTCTTGTGAGCTCATGTTCCTAAATGCATTCACAAAAGATGGAAAGTTAATGTACTCGTACAGATGATCAGGCACCCGTCGTCCTTTATTCGCATCTCGAGCAGAGCGTAGGCATTATCTGTGCCTGCCTTCCAGCTTGCCGCTCACTACTCGAACACTACTTCCCTGCCATGAAAATGGACTTTGGGGAATCCAATAAGAATGGTCCCGGCTCGAGCCCACAACCCAATCAGCAGCAGTCTAGCAAGCCTCCACGAAGTCGACTAGAAAAAACCGAATCGACCATGAGCCTAGTGGAGCTTAGAGTACGCCCAGGTGGCAAGGATAATGGGAATGATGATACGATTACAAGACACTTGTCAGTTAATCATACTTCTGGAAGGAGGGGTAATGAGGATAAAATTATGGGAATGAATTCAATTGTAGAAACCGGATCTAATGTAGGGGCTGCCGACGGGAGCGATAATCACGGGATTTACACGACAAATTCCGTTGAGATGACTAGAAATAAGACTTAATGATTAACGCGTAATATTTGATAATTCCATCTTTCTCTGCCCTAACTCGTGATTGACGTGCTCGATAGTAATCATTCTCCATCTTCAGTTTAGCTGGCGTAAGCACTTGTATACTCACATTATGAAGTGCGAGAGGTAAGACTCTTTGTAGTATTAGGCCATGTAAGCGTAGGGAGAATTCTCCTCCGACCTTCATTGAGGTAGAGGACTTTACGGCTTGAGAGTAAGTCGAAACTAGCGAGGCCCATGAATGACTATCTAACGACTACCTCTGCCTACTACAACGTGGAAATATTTCTGGTAGATGTCAAAGCCAAGAAGAGAGAACTTTTAGCTCAAAGTTTACGCTCTGAAGCCTCAAGCTTGGCTCTGAGAATCAGGTGCATCAACTACATTGGAGGCAATAATTGATAAGCAGCATTGCCCTGGTCTGCTCGTCTTTTGGAATTTCATGAAGGGATCCAATCAGTTCCCACCCGTATTATGATCGGAAAAGTTACCTGAATTCAGATCAGCTTCCAATCAAGTCTCGCCTCATCCATACTATTCTCACCTCGACTGATAATCGACTCCCAACGCGGGAGATTTCACCGTTAGTCAAGCTGGAGCTCGTTCTACGATTTACCACATTACATAGGTGTAGAGTTACAAAAGCGATGGAACACATTTACGTGATTTGTATGGGTAGTTATGAAACCTCAATAAAAGCTAACTTTCAGGATGTTGTAAAACTGCGAAAGAATCACAGGACTGTATTAGCTTGTTCTAAACTATGATGAGACTTCTTCAAAGCGCTTGATCTTTCACTGGACACGACTTCAGAAATCCTTGTTCTTTCCGGCTCACTTCATCCATATGAAGTTTGAACAAATACAAAGCTGGGCTAGTTTGTGCACCCCGTCCTGAATTCAATGTGTGGGTCAGGAATTGCGTCCCCAAGTACAGATCCGAAAGTGGCCTTGTGACGTGACTCTTTCCAGAAAGATCCTTACAGTACTGTAGTGACCTCGACTGTTCCATAATAAGGCTTTTGAATAACCTCTCTAGTATAGTGTGTGATGTGAATTCTCGAGGTAAGCTCCTGTTCTACCTACAGCGAATAGTCCAGAAGCCAGCCTTAATGGCTCCTTCCTTTGCAGGCTATTGAGTATTCGTCTAGTCGATCATACATACTTCCCAATTCTTGCCTGATTAGGTATAGAAGGAAATCTTCATTCCAACCAAGTTCTCTAGCCACCGCGTCTCAACTTCTATTTCCCTCTTCCAAATATCTTCTCCAATTCTCTTCTTACCTCAACAGTTCCCCGCTGTCTTTCTTGCAATCCATCACATCTATTCGCCATCTTTCGTCTTTCTAGAGGCTATTTTCCCTGCAACACCTTCAACAGCCCATACACAAGAATCTCCTCTGCCCCATTTCTCTCACCTTCGACTGTCTTCATCGTACCTAAGATCTACGGTCACTCAGAGATGCAATATCTTGACAACTAACCTGAGGTATGTGAGGTTGTTTCATCTTCAGATCTCATTTTTCTTCTCCAATCCATCTCCAGTCCTCACTTCCTTCACGTTCAACCCTCCTCAATCTCCATAGGACAGATCAATGAGCACCTGGAGAGACATCACTCACCTTCCTACGATCGGAGTGAGCATAGCTTCTTGCGCTTGAAAACTTGATATGTCTTCGTTGTCTCTGAACGACCAAAGTCGTTACGATCACAATATCGTTGTAGTTTCTCACTCTTGAACATCATACCGAAGATTGAAACGCTGCCGTTTCTGACTGTTTCTCCCAGGTTCCTCATGTTTCTCCCAGGTTCCTCAAGTATAAAATCGCCCTGGATCACTACCAATATGGAGTCCCCCCCGGAAGATCCTTCAACCGCAATGGTTTTATATCAAGGGCCACCCACAGTGGATCGGACGTCAATCGAGAGTACAGACAACGAAAATATGGCGGCTGATGATAGAATCATAAAACACTCTTGGTGTTCTGAGATTATCCCATTTGCACGCTACCCTTCCCAAAATATCCCTAGACTCCAGCAGTGGTCTCCAGGATCGGCATACACTGATCAAAATGAACTTCCAATCTCTCGTCCGATCAAGCAGGAGGACCACAGCCGACATATTGCTGCCATCAAAAACGAATCTGATGACTCGATTTCTCTCAGTTGTTCAAATTTCAAGCAAGAGGGAAACTTCGACCAGCTCTACTGCTCTGGTAACACTACCCAATATTATGATAATCCTTTGTTCAAGCCAGGCAACAATCTCTCAATTTTACAAGCTTCGAAGACTGCCATCAGTTCAGAACTGCCTTTGGCCAGGGATATGAGTGCTCACAAGTCCTTGTTGAATTGGAGAATTCCACTCCACTCGTCCAGAAACAAGCGAAAAGACCTGAGTGACGAAGAGGATGTCTACGATGAGCAAGTTGATCGGACTCAACTCGATTGCCTTTTCCTCTATCCAGCTAACGTGTTGTCCATCTAGAAATTCATGGGACGAATTTGCAAGACTGTACCATGTCCATCATTACGAATTTCATCCTTCAAACCCATCGAGCTCGCAAACGTACCAGATAGGTGCTCCAAACAAGCGCCGGGCTATTGTAGCAGCGAACCAGCACACTGGAATATGTTCAGAAGTCTCGGGAATTGGTCGAGGCTTTTGCAATCGACAACTGAGTCATTCATTGACCGGCAAACTTCCGAGAACACCGGACAAGGAATCAAATTTTCTCAAATTTGTGATGGCTTCAAATATAAGCCACAGCTTGCCGACGCACGGAGTCACAGAGAAGGTGGCCAAATTAACAGCAAGCTCGAAAAAGCTGATGTTTGCCAGAATGCTTTGCGCATCACCCAAAACAAGCGAAGCGAAGCGAAATTTGTTAGATATCGAGGCTTTGAAAATGGCAGTGGTCGGAAGAAAGATCGTACTTGTTGGTGACGGATGGCTAATTAAAAGAAGATGAAGAGCCGTACGTCTTTGGCTATAAACTGATTAAATAAAAAAACGAAGATACTAACATCTACAGCACTTCTGCATCACCAGGCAATTGGATTGGCTTGTAGGTAGAGTGGAAACACTTCGCGAATATCTTGAAATATTCTTGAGACATGTCTACCATTCTTTTTAAACGGTCTTGATGTGGCCATTACTAACTCAACGTTTCCGCAGGGATGAACCGGCAGGAGCATTCTGATAATGCTTCGAAAGGTGGTATGCTGTGCGATTCTATGGTAAGTGGCTTTCTTGTGTAACGTGCTTGAAAGTCGCTTACATTATCATAGGGCTTGGGTAAGACAGTAGAGACTATTGCTGTAAGTGAACTCTTCCAGTTAATAGGTCATGTTGAAGCAGAAACTGACAGCATAGGCAATGGCAACAAATAAACCAAACAGGACCGAACGAAAGAAACATCAGAGAACCACATTGATCATTGCAGCTTCATGATTGGTAATTTCACCTCATCTATAAAGGCAATTCGACTGACAGTGGTAGCTTAAGCAGTGGAAAGCTGAAATTGAAAAGCATGCCTCCAAAGATGTTTTTGGCGGGGTCACCATTTACCGAGCAGCGAAAGGAGAAGATATTAAAGTCATAACTGCCTGGGAGGTAGTACTCACATCTTATGCAGAAATCGAAAACAGTTGCCCCTTTCCAAGCCGTTCGGAGATGTTAATTTTGAAGAAAGAGTATGACTTCTCTGGTACCGCTGGGGCGCATAATGATGATTCCAATGTCGTTGAGAGATGGATCGAGGAAAGTATGGAGTTTTGCGAGATCTTACATCAAGTGGACTGGTACCGAGTAAGTCCCTGAACTATCATTTACAAGCTATCACAATTGTCTGGCTTCGCAACTTTTGCCACATCCTACTTCATCTAAAAGATGACACAACAAGCTGAAGGCTAACACTTGCCAATAGATCGTTGTAGATGAAGCTGTATGAGCCCTTCCTTCACTATTTCCAGGTTCTGGACATATTTAACTTAATTTCTTGTCAGCACCGAATGAAGAATCACCACCTTCGCTTTAGCCACGCCGTCAATGCTTTGAAGGGGAAGCATAGATGGGTGTTGACAGGTGTATGATATATTTTACCGCTATCTTGCACTCCTCTAGTATTAAAGTGTTAACTGATTGTCGCAGACCCCGATCATGAATAGACTAGAAGGTATCCAATACTCAACCACCTTTCCAGCTCAAGCTCACGTCATACAGAATTATACGGCTACTTCAGATTTCTCAAAGAGCCGGATGCCAAGAGCTTTAAGATGTGAGTCTATGGCTCTGAGTTCATTAGCATACGAAGATGGCGCTAAATTGTGACAGGTTTAAGGCGAAGTTTACGAATATTGCGAAGGCGAGACTACACTTCGTCCACACAACTCAAAACATGTCAAAACGTGTACTAAGTGAATTTCTCTACAGAAGCCAGAGAATCTAGAAAGATTGGACTCAGTGATTGCGAGACTTATGATCAAGTAAGTCTACTATGGTCCGAACGATTTCCAGACTGCTACACTCTCTTTCTGTCTACCATACTAAAGAAAGCTTATTTTCTAGTCGCACCATGCAAGATCAATTTCTTGGTCGACCACTTGTAGACCTCCCTACCCCACATCACAAGGATTTACTTCTGGATTTTGGTCAAGAAGAAGGCATCATCTACCGAGCAATGGAAGCGAAATATGTCAAGTCAATTGTTGAAGACTCTGATATAGAGAAGGGACATCATACAGAGACCCGAGACCCATGGCTTTAGAAACAAGCGCGGGCATAGTGACACTATGAAGAAGGACGCCCAAAACTGCAAACCTGGATCAATGCTAGTTGGACTTCACAGTCTTCGGCAGTCAGTACTATCCTCATTAGAAAAATAAGAGACTGACAACGTTCGTGCAGGATGACGGCCCATCCGCTTCTGGCCGAAAGACACATCCAGGTTTGCTAATCGTCATTGGGTTTGGAAGACCGCTGAATATTTTTTAGAAAACCTTTGATATTCTAGAGCTGAGGTTACTCTACCAGCAGCTTCTTGATCTTAGCAGACCTCAACACTTGCTGACGGCTCGTAAGATACATCAGACTATGTCTTAACCATACAATACTAATAGGGATTTAGGCATTGGGATCTTACTGAAGCAAAAGGAAGACGGAACAACAGAATATACTGACGATGAAGACGATGGTCGTGCATGTCTCTTATGCTCGAATATAGCTACCGATGATTGTTTCATCCCGGTTTGCAAACATAATTTCTGCAGAACTTGCATCGAAGATTATGCTGAGAGCCAAGGTGAAGGTGAAGGGGCAGAAGAAGTGGTAAGTCACAGCGAATATGAGACTTGACAACACTAATAGTGTCAAGGGGTCTCAGTGTCCAGAGTGTGATTTGCCTTTCGAAGTCAAGTCTCTCAAATCTGCTAAGTCTCCGAAGAAGCTTCCCCAGAAGTTGTCAAAACAATCGAAGCCACCTAAGTCCAAGTCCAAGAATTTATCAGATCGTAAGACTGCTCGGCAACCTGGAGAAGATTCTATCGGAAACCTCCCACCACTAGTACGACTGGCCTGGCTGGACGGGCGAGGAGACTTGCCACCGGGAACGAAGCTGGAAGCACTGAAGAGAATCATTAAAGCACGCATAGCTACTAATCCTTCGGACAAACAGATAATTTTTACCCAATGGAGAGCGTTCGCTACTGTCCTCGGTCGTGAATTACAAAAAGAGAAGATACGATTCATTTATCTTACGGTAAAGTGCCCCGGCCTTGGGACTTCAGACTGCTCTAGCTGAAGTTCGCAGGGAGACATGACATTACACAGTCGGGCGGAGGCAGTTTCTAAGTTTATAAAAGACGGAACTATTAATTTGATGGTTGCAACACTCAGAACAGCAGGCGAAGGGTTGAATCTGGAGTGTGCCAACGTGGTATATTCAGTGTATATCAAGACTGCTTTCTGCTTCAAGGAATTTATCGCTGACAATGATTCTAGAGATGCTTGGTGGAACGCCGCGGTGTCTGTTTTTCGACCATATCCCAAATTGAAATGTGTCTGACAAAGCGTTTCTAGCGAGCGACAGGCATTTTGCCGCGTCTACCGAATCGGCCAAAAGAAAGAGACGTACTTTTACAAGTTAATCATGAGAAGTTCGGTCGATGAACGCATGATCGAAAGTAAATATACCCTACCTTATTATCCCTATTCACATATCTCATGCGTTGTACAGTGCAAGACAGAAAGATTGCGATGGTCGAACACACACTGAAGCCATCTCGCGGTGACTTGGCGCAGCTTCTTGGCATATCTACAAAAGGTAAATTTTTGATACCGAAAGCCTTGAAAATGTACTAACATTTACGAGATTGCGTGCGCGCGGAAGTTGGCGGCAGAAACATGGGCAAGAAGCTCGATTCGAATGACTCGAATGACTCAAATTCAGAGGGTTCAGAGGACGAGCACTTTGAGCAGATGACAGGGTTGGATTCAGATGAGAGAGAGGAGGGTGATATCTCAGATTGAGCGTCATCGAGCATGGTTATTTGTGAGGGCGTCTAAAATTTCTTTGAGCAGATTTCTGCACTTTCACCCATACACAGCAAATATCTTTAGGCTCATGCTATCGGAATGGTAAGCTTGGCCTTTAAAAGCTCATGCTTCTTATATCACCGGTACTCATGATCAATCTATGATCATTTAGATCTCAGTTTCAATGTACAATACATATTCAAGAAAAGGCAATTGGCCAAGATTATTTCCCACTGCTCTGATGTGATTGGCGTGTCCCATCATAAGAAAGACTATGAGCAATTCTCTCATGATGACAGAAGCCAGGTTAAGAGCTAAAGAAATAGCTATATCAGAAGCTGATGGGGGCTTGATCATTCAGAGCTTCAGCTCCCCAACTTGCAGATTACGACAAAGGGGCTGCGCCGATTATCATACTAAGAGTAGTGGCTCTCAAAGGAGCATGAAAGAACAAGCCGAATTATCGAGTCTCTACTGAAGTAAGAGTGGTGTAGTAATACACAAGCAGAAGTCAGGAAACTAAGCCAGGGCTTTACTTCATGGTCCATTGGTCGTGGAATTGTCACATGACTTTCCTCCAAAAATGACACTTTGCATCCGAAATTTTCCCAAGGTCCTCCGGGGTTTGTATCCTGGAACGAAATAGCTGGTATCGAATGCTGCATATACACCGCAATAGGTCCTCGCCTACATCCAATTATAAGAGATGTAGGTAAGCCGCCCATCACAGCGGCGGCTTTCACCTCAGATATAAACTCGCTTAACCATCAACATCGCTTAAAATGATTAGTGGATTTCTAAAATTGTTCTAAACAAATTTTTCCTAGCCATGAGAAGAAGAGCACAATACAGATGTTGGTTCTTCTTATCAAGCCCGCTAAACATATCTTCACTCCCAATCCTCAGTCTGCTAAATCTAATCACCACACCAGTACCAACAGCATATCCCCCCCCTCCATCTCCCCGATCCCCTAGCGTGACTCTCATATCTTGACAAAATATGGTGCATTCCAATCCATCCATGCAGAAGTCAGCAGAGGGAAATCGAAAGTACTGAATTTCCCGACATGTACTCAATACGGAGTCTAGGGCTTGGTGCGTGAGTGTCAGTTGTGTGTGAGATGATGGCCGCGATTAGGGAGGAGACGAGCATGATGATTATGGTGAAGATGAAGATGGAGGTCTAGACCCAGGAATTTGAGAAGACTTCTATGATGGTGCGAACTTTGGAGGGAGGGTGAGGTTTTTTAGGAGGCTATATAATTGCGCTAGGAGGAGGGAGGAGGCACTGGCTATTGTGGATGCTGGAATTGGAGCAGTGTCGTATCTGAGGTAGGATGGTCCGTTGAGGAGACTATCCTGAAGGGACGAATTCCTGATCTTAACTAAGACGATTGGTGATGTCTTTGAGAGCAAGGGAAAGCAGCCGACTTTCACTGTTCTCGGAGGCGAACACGGGGATTTGTGAGATAGTGGGTGCAGATTGGATGAAGTCGTTTTATAAGGATTTGGTGAGGCAATTCTGCATGAGGTTGATGTTGTTTGCAGAAGGCATCGTGAAGGGCAGGAGAGATGTAAAATTGAGGAATGTCGAAAGTATTAAGAATGAATCTAAATGTGATGGGCTCATGCTGGAAAAGTGAAAGCCGTTGCGCGGTCACGGCGCATTGGCTGGAGTAAACGTGGACAACTCCTCACAGCAGACAGCGGATTCGACGTTATACTTTTGAAGGTATACAGTAGACAGAAGTAACTTCCTGACGATCATTGAAGTCTTGGTACACAGAACTACCGGGGAGGTAGGCTTCTAAGGTACGGATGAAAGATTAATACAAGCGAATGGATGCTGAAGAACTTAAATGTGGTTCGGTAAGGAGAGCAAGCTCCATGCCAGATGTAAAGTGATAAAAAGAATGCTTGAACTACAATTGCTCGCTTGAGAAATGAATGCTCTTCGTAACATGTAAATATACAACACTAAGAAAGTCAGGTTCTGACTTTTCAGCTTCACCGGTGATGCTGGCTGGTATTGACAAGTATGCATGTTGATGTGAAACTTCCCTGCTTTCCTACGTGATGGTATTGAAACATCTATACGTCGTATTTAGCAACAGTTTTATGGAAAATAAATGCGGTGATGTCTCTTTGTTAGGGAGATGATCATTGCCAGTCAAGTAATAGTCAGTGAAAGATATTCATGAATCGAACCCCGTATTGTTGCACATAATCCGTTCTTTCTTGGGATCCGTGTTTACTGTACAAGAAGTAATGAAGACTTGATATTTTCATATAACTTGAAGATAAATTCAATATGGTCGGGCGATCACTTGATCTTGTCAGGACAGCCAAAGCGAACAAATTTGCGCCATGTCGCACTACTGTATTGCGAGGATAGTTGACAAGAAATGTGGGAATCGAGTATGTATTCTAAGCCGCTGCAAATATGCTAAATACTACAAAATATGACCATCACAACTCATCATGCTTCTCCTCAGCGGCGCCTTCTTTGGGAACTTCCCCGGCTGCTTCTTTAGCAGCGGTCTCAGCCTGGCTCTTCTTAAGGAAGGCCATAATGTCCTCTTCACTTGGCATCTCGCCGTTCTCGCCGACCTTGAATGAAGGCGTACCATCCTCAGCGAAGTCGAGAACCTTACCTGCCTTCTCGGCTGTGCCTGCCTTCGATGCTGCAGTCTTCTTTGACTTCTTCGCCTTTGGCTTCTTGGGCTTCTTGGGCGTCTTGGGCGGCCGGGTGGACTTGTAGGGTTGTTTCATGCTCTTCATGATAAGCTCTACGTGAATGTCGGTGAGGGTCTTTGTCTTGGCCTTCAAATCCTTGGAGAGAAGAATAGGGTCGTCATTTAACTTGAGATCCTCCTGCTCTGCAAGTTTCTCCGCGAGCCATTTGGCAACAGACTCGTGCATCTCTTTCAAGGAAGTCAAATCCGACTCCTGGTAGGTGGGTGGCGCCAAGGTCTCTGCCTCAACTGGAGCTGAGGTTGTAGGCGAAGATTCGTCATCCTCGAGGTCTTCGAGGTCTGGAACTGGTACTGGTGTAGATTTAGCAGCTGCCGAAGCCGATTTAGCAGAAGTGAAAGCTGCGTGATTTTTAGTATCGTTGGCGATTTGCTCGGTTATACCATTAATCATCGATATTGTATGATTCAGGGCATCTTGAAGCCCTTTCAGCGCTTCTGGTCGTTCCATAGCCTCGGTCTTACGTAGCTCGATCGGATTGGCGATATCTTTCATCTCCTTAAGCTTAGCCTTGAGCTCTTCACGGCTTGCGTCTGCACCGCCAGAGTAGATCCAATCGCTCGCAGCTTTTGCCTTGGCCTCCAAGTTCGTGCGCTCGTCACTCGTGGAAGCTGCAATGAATGCCTCATCCTCTAGAAGGTCACGAGCCTTGTAAGTAAAACCTTCGAGCTGGTTGAGCGACTCTTCCCGAAGGGCTCGGGATCGATCGGAGGCAGCGAAAGCAGAAAGACGTTCCTTCATCCGGGTAATTTCAGTTGCTGGCAATTGTGGTACACCACCAATTGTGGTCGTGTATTTCACGGGAATGACTTCCATGCGCTTGGTGATGACTGTTTTCCCATCCTTTACAGATGATGATGCTGAAGCTGAGGATGCAGAAGAAGTGGTCGACTTGCTGCTAGTGGCAGTGTTCGTCTCGGTTGAAGAGCTAGAATCTGAAGCTTCGTCATCTGGAGAGAGCGGAACTTGGTCCTTCTTACCAAAGCCGAAGAGGCCCTTGACACTATCGACCATGCTCTCCTTTCCTTCAGCATCATCAACTTCGCAGTCAACAACAAGCTTGACGATCTCAAGCTCGCCATTGACAACGGACAAACGAGTGCTCAACTTGACGTTGATACCACTATCAGTGCAGGCAAACTTTTCTTTGAGCTGTGTTACTGACTCGGTCAAATTTTGTGTTATGAGAGTCAAGAGCACTTTCTCAGCACTGCCAGGCGATACGTTCTCGACAGATCCAACGTGCTGATAGAACTCAAGCGCAAATGGGTCATCTTGATTCTTGAAACTATATTGCTTGACTGCTCCGAGGAAGGATGTTGGGTGAAATAGCCTTTGGTGTTGCGGCTTCTCATGGATGTTAATCCACTTCACACCCGCTGCGTAAGCAGCTCCCTCAGAAGCACGAATCTCCTTGACTCTGAAAGATGGGCTCAGGCCGGCACCTCTGAATCCTGCCCCAAAGACAGCCGCCTCATCCGAGTTGACGTTGGTACGGATCTTTTCTGGATTTCCGATGAACTTCTCGAGTTCTCTTTGGACGAACGGAGTGCGGATGGCTCCACCATGGAGAATTACCGAGTCGATATCTTCAATCTCCAGTCCAGCCATATCCAAAGCCTTCTGCATTGTCGCACCGACGCGTGCAGCATGAGCCTCGGTAAGCTTCTCGAAGTCTTCACGGGTGATCTTGTATCGGAAATCAACATCCTCGTAAAGACCTTCGAATCCAGACTGGGTGTTTTGATTTGCGCTGAGAATTTGTCTCAGTCTCTCGGCCTCCTTCCAAAGCTTAGCTGCTGCTCGACCGTGTCTTTGAACGTCTTCGGCTGTTGGTGCAATGCTTTTGGCTGCTGGTGAAGCAACAAATTGGGCGATCATATCGTCAACGATGACTGCATTGAGCGCATCGCCACCAAGTGTTCTGTCCCATCCACTGCCTACGACCTGAACCTCTTGGATTGTCTTATTAAATTTTCCGATGTCCTTCACCGTTCGGCCTTGGAATTTCAAGATCGAAGCCTTTGTGGATCCAGCTCCCATGTCGAAAACCATGTGATGCTCTGCTTTTCCACCTTCCTGAATGCTCTTGAAGGTTCGAGATGTAGCGTAGTTGATACCAACAGCCAATCCATCGCTGATCAATTCCAACACCCTCAACCCAGCCAAATCTGCTGCCAAAATTACAGCTCTCTTTTCCTCTGCCGAAAAGAAGGCGGGAACCGTAATGACCAGATCTTTAACGCTGCTTCCCTTTCCTGCCAATGTCTCAGCGTTCTTCTGTATGCTCTGGAGCTCCATTGCCAGTATTTCCTCAACAGTCCAGACCTCCTCATCCGGCGCAAATGCACCGCTCCGGAACACAGCTGTGCCTCTTGTTTTGTCGGATTTCAGCTTCAATGCAGGATGCCTCAATGCGTATTCCTGTACCACCGAGTTGTCGCTAGGGAGACCCAATAGCCTCTTCAGATTTGGGTACACATCTCCTGGAAATCTTGCTGCCAAAGCCACTGCGTCGGATCCGTATACTCGTTCAGGGAATTGTCCACTCTTGCTAGTTTTCGCAGGCTTGAATGCCACCGCGGATGTCTCTTTTCGTCGGGAGTCTTTCGTAAGGACAATGTCAAGAGGAATTCCTGGCTTCACCAGCGCGGCTTTGATGTACTCAGTGCCCAGATCCACGCCCAGTACGGCAGACGCAGCCAGTGCGGTAGAGCTGAAAAGATAGAAGAGGCAAAAAATAGAAAAGAATTGCGAACGCATCTCTATTGAGGAGATTCGTAATAAAACCATGGTGGGCGGTTGGAGGGGAGTTCTGGTTTTGTGAGGCTGCGAAAGGAATGCATGCAACAAGCAGCAGGACACAGATTATATGGAGCCTTCAGTCGTCCGCATATATCTGTCCACAAGTGGTAGGCGCCAGATCGCAAGAAATATAATTGAATTGGGTCTATGGCAGAGATATCCTTGTCCGAGCCAAAAAGGACACTTTGCGGCTTTCCAGAAGATGCGAATTAATTCGGAGGAAATTGTAGAACCCGGAACATTGAGCGGACCAGGAGCTATCTTAAGCTTGAGGCCACAGTTTAGTCTTGGCAGCGGACAGGGGAATGGGAGCCGGCGTGGAGATCAGATCAGACGAGACGGGATTGGTGGAATTCAGGGACACTCGCATGACATGACGGATGACATAATAATCCCCACTGTTTCTGATAGAAGTCGATGTATGAGCTAGAGGTAGAGCTCGAACGGGTGCAATCTGATGCAAGCGATGGCACTCGAATGAACATGCATCACAGGTGAAGATCGTTTTATTCCATGCTCTTGTACGAAACCATTGTTAGCTTCGCTTCCAAACCCGAGGCTCGGTATTTGTTGTCTTGCAGCATCCTGTCATTGCCACGCAATGAGTCGGCAGAGGTGCCTCACTCGTACAGACAAATCCAAGGTAAACTGTCTCTATTGCTATAAGCACTGACAGATCGACGGCAGAATTAACAACAAAGTCAAAATTTCTGCTACATTTCCAGATATTCTGCTAAAAAAATCTCCTATTATCTCATCACCTTATTGGAAACACTCTGGTGAGTAGAGAAGCCAACAAGCTATCTATCTATATACACAGAGGAAGAAAAAGAAACCAGCCGCAGCAGAGGCAATACAATACTATCATCTACGCCGCCCAAGACAAGACCAGCAACGTTGCGAATTACAGCTCTCAACCACTACACATCAAATCCAGCAGGAGCAAAATGGGAACGCCTTTCATAACCTTCCTAGGGCCATCCAATCTAGATGGCTACGACTCCAAGAATCGTTCATCAACTCAACCAGAAAACATACCCAAGACCTTCATCGACGCCATGGAAGTGCGAGAACAAGTTTTCGTAGAAGAACAGCGCGTACCTCTAGACAACGAGTTCGATTCAGATGACCACCGAGCATGTCACTGGTAAAGATACACCTCCTCATCTACTCTCGCCACTTGCTTCAGACCTTTGCTAATCCCTCCCCTCCAGGGTCATCTACGCCTCCATAAACACAGTCACAGACCCCGAAGTCACCTCCTCCTCTGGCGAAATCATCACGCGCAAAAGAAGCACCACGCGCTCAACACCCATAGGAACCATCCGACTCGTACCATTTCCTCACCCACCACATCCCGAACCAGGCTCATCCTACACGGCCGACGCGCTCGAAACCTCCCCCATAAATGCAGACTCAACATCCCCACCACCCTTCATAACCGACCGCGCAACCACCCACCATGACGGCAAAGAACCGTATATGAAACTTGGTCGTCTAGCCGTGCTCAGAGATTTTCGTGGCTCAGGTATTGCGAAGATGTTAGTTAGCGCCGCTCTGACATGGGCTCAGGCGAACCCGACGTTTTTCAATCCGTCGATTGCGGAGTTGGGGATGGAAAAGATTACGGTTGCTGGATCGGACGAGGAAGGCATGCCAGAAGTGCCTGTCTGGAAGGGATTGGTTTGTGTCCATGCTCAAGAGCAGGTCGCGAAGGTCTGGGAGAAGTGGGGATTTCTCCATGATGAAGGAATGGGGCAATGGGTTGAGGAGGGGATCGGACATGTGGGAATGTTTATGAGGATACAATTGGAGCCTTCTGGCCCTTAAGACTCCGAATAGCTTCGCAACTACTTATGACCTATTACGGATTCTAATTACTGGAACTGGGTTCTCGAGTATCTGTTGACACCTTCAAGTTGGGACTCCGCTATTTTGTCCCTGGTAAACACGGCTTACGTTCAAGTTTTCAAAGTGCCGAGACTTGTTTAATGTGTAGATTTGAAGTCACATGAAAAATACCTGTCCATTGACTTCGTTCTATTCTACAGCACGAACTCATTTTGGGCCTCTGAATATCAGCTAGCTATCATGACTAGCTTCACCGGACAAGACCTGAGTTTATCTCAATGGTCAGCCTTTCGCGTGCATGATAGTATATCCAGTTTTGACTGAAAGTTTAAGCGAAACTCCATGTCAATCATCACGAAGATGGAACCGCTTTCATTACTTCATTATTATCTTTGTGGCGTCATCTTATGAATTATGCCTTCCTATTTATAATGTCAAATGTACCAATATACCCATCTATCTACGATGCGCGATCACATCCTCGGCCACCAAGGCAGATCAATAGTCTAGGCCTCGAGTTCACGCTGCTTCTTTCCGCTCTCAGCTATGCCTTGGTAGCTTTGCTACCTTCTTCCGTGATATCTACACCCACACCCACGAGGAGCCAGTCGGCTCCACGGACAGCCAGAAATTTTCTACAACAGCCGGGTCACCTCTCACGTCTTCTCAACACCACCCTTGTAGACAGGTAAGCTGGCGATTGTATCCGCAAGTCCCTCCTGCTCTATGACTGGGGACAGAATGGCCGCACTAACTTTCCTACTGATACTAGCCGGCGTGCCTTCTGGCACCGACATCAAGCTCGCATTCGGCAGAGAATATTCCAGCATAGCGGGACGTCGGACTGGAGTTCTGGTGACGTTGCAGCGTCTGCTCTCGTCGAGGTTGGGGAACTCTGGAAAGGGTTCGGGCTTCTCTTCTCTCTCTTTGCCCTTTCCTTTACTCTTCTTGCGCCATAAAACTCCGCCAGTCTTCAATGACGATACAGCAGAAAAGTCTTTCTTTCCAGCTAGCGAACTTCCATCCCATTCTCCTAGAGCGGTACTCATGAAGACCCACATAACCACAACAGCGATCAGCATAGCAGCTGTGACAATCCAAGCACCGATCACGTCCTTCTTCTTGGCAGGGACATGTCTCAAGTCGAACGGAACAGCACTCTGGTTGAACCCAGCATCTGGATTTCCCACACTTGTTCCTCCTCCGCCGGCAGTAACAGGCGCACCGACATGGCGTATCAGCGTGCTCTGAATGACCTCCAACGCACACATTTGCTGTCCAGGCCCATTGGAACCATCCCACGTCCCATTCAACCACCACTTGATGCCACAGAGTGTTCCGTTAGCTCCACCATTACATTGCTCTGCTGCAGCTGTCGCGGAGGAGAGTAAGAGCGGATATGAAGTGCTGTATGTGAATGGGGCCATTTTGGTGGATGCTGCCATCCAGCGAGCTAGATAGGCTTTAAAGGACTTTTGATCGGGGTTGCACACTTCGCGTTGTTCGCAAATTTCTCTCATGATGCCTCCGGGGAAGAAGTCAGAGGCGAGTTCACTTAGGAGACTGGTGGTACGGTTTTTCCAGAGTTCTGACCCATCGGTCTAAGATATTGTCAGCAGAATATCTGGCGAGGGTACGATTTGGAGCCCACGAACATAGTTATACATAGTCGCAGCGCCCATGAGCATGGTGCCTGCATTGTATGTCCATTGATTCCGATCCAGCTCCGTACAATTCAATTTCTGTGCTTCGGCATTGTCGAAAATATTGAAAGTCGAGCTGATGAGTCCGATCCTCTCCATCCAGTCCCATATCTTGACAGCCCAGTCAGCGTATTTCTGGTCGCCAGTGTATCGCGCAAGCCGTGCTGCGATATTGAAAAGACAGCCGTTCGAGATCGTGTTCTTCAGATCGTAGCCAGTCACCTCGTATATCTGCCAACGAAGTCCACCATTGCAAAGACTCGTGTCCCATCGGCCGACTTGCTCGTTGAAGACTGCTTGTACGAGTGATAGCCAACCCGGGTGTTTTGGATTAGGAGGATCCGGGAACTTACTCTCCGCCGCGGACATTGCTGCTAATGCCCAGAACGCCTGATCATCATTCCCAAGTGAGGAGCGTTGCTCTGGTGGCATAAAGTCGTTATGGGGGCCAACTTGCGATTGGAGTATCTCGATCACGAAATCGTTATAGCTACTGTCACCCGTGTATTTCCAGTAATCGATCAAACCTCCCATCAAGGCGCCGGCTTCCCACCAATAGTAAGGTCGAGGTAAAAGGAGAACGCCTATGGTTCCATCGCTTTGTTTGCCTACGAAATAGCGGATCACTCCATAAAAGTTAGTGATGCTGTCCATGCAGGCCTGAGTAGAAGCTTTGATTTCAAGACATCACTTAGGTTGAAAACCATAGGTCCCCGAGGGATTGAGTGACCTAGTATACATACTGTCTGTAGCAGTGACTTTGGCGGCTGCTTTGATAGAGTCTGGGAGATTTCTATCAGCATTGTGATCAACGCGGGGTACTTCTTGAGCGAAACGTACCTGTGTTCTCCCAATCAACTGTAATGGCCGATATGATCTGCATAGAGCAAAGCCATACCAACGCCAAGCTGCTCAGTAGATGAACCATCGCGATGCTTGCCTTGAGGGGTCCTGAAGTCGGCGGGCGCTTCAAGGGCAATTGACCTCAGTGGATGTTGTTAACAAACTAATAAACGAGTGTAGAGATCGGAAACGATAGCGATAACGTGATTTCAATGCTCAACGGATAGGAGACTTCGATATCGAGACGACGATACCCTCGAGTAGATTCCCAAGCCCACCATCCACAACCAAGGATCACAACGAACTCGCGAGCAGATAAACAGCATGCAGATATCTCACAGAAAAGACGCGGTCACGACAGGTCAGATCACTACAAGACCGTCATGGTGTCCGGAAATGGCAGAATAAACTTGCATACACCGAGTCCAACTCACCGTTACAGCCACAGCGACAGCTTATTGAGCATGTCGAGAGCCGCGTCACCCAGCCAGGATGAGAGAAGGAGGAGACGGCACAGCAGAAGACATTCTGGATGAGCAGGGCCGGCCGACAAATGGTTCTAGCCGCATTCAGCATATTGCACTGTTCCTGCACCTGCCGTGGGTGATACGGGCTCTTGGCAGTATAATAACACTCTCGATCAGTCAAGACGTCTTGAATGTGATCTATTTGCCCCCGTTAGCCTGTCAGTTGTATTTAGATGCCTACCTTAGGTCCGGTTTTCGATATCGATGCTCTGAGAAGGATCACGTTTGAATTCCGTGCCATTGCCCAACTGGCATTTTAGGGATCCCTACAGCTGCTAGCTGATATACGAGTCCCACGACTTGTGGGTATAATTATGAGCTTAATCCCGTCATCGTAAAGACATTTTCATATGGATGGGTATGAGCTACGACAATGGTGGACGAATGTTACCTGGAAGGGGCCCAGCGCAGGGGCAAAATCACTAGCCATGCTCGCGCGGTAGAGTGAAAAAAAACATGTCGTCTAGAGATCAATGATCAAACGATGTGACAGGGAATCTGTGGTAAAGCAATGGCTCTCGTATGTTGCTATCTAGGCCACTGAGACCTACTGTAGGTGAAGATCGGATTCAAGTTGTGTCAACAAGATTCGCGGCAGATGGCCATTATGAGCATGTGACCTGACCCCTTACTGGGCGAATTCTTTACGCATCGAACAATTATCCGCGTAATACCGAAGTCGCTTTCCGTTGTACAAGTAAAAGTAAGTAAGCACATGGACGAAAGCAGTGGATCCGATATATATTTCGTCACGTGATAACTGGTTCAGTCCATTACGAAAATGAAAATTTCTCCAATTTAGTCACTTCATATGCACACTCCTCGTATGGATGCGCGAGAACGACAAAACAATCCATCTGTAGAAGTAGAAGAAGATGA
The DNA here is from genome assembly GCA_900074885.1 of Rhynchosporium graminicola. Taxonomy (NCBI): domain Eukaryota; kingdom Fungi; phylum Ascomycota; class Leotiomycetes; order Helotiales; family Ploettnerulaceae; genus Rhynchosporium; species Rhynchosporium graminicola. The sequence goes on along the minus strand of FJUW01000016.1, from coordinate 650,267 downwards.
AGAAGAAGAAGAGGAGTTTATCAGAATTTGACTGCTACATCTGCAAGCGAAGCTAGCACGAAAGGCTGAACTGGGGGTCCATCAGGATCGAAACCATTAGAGCTCTGCACCCCAGATCTCACTATCGACCCCGAAGTCCTTGTTATGGAACGTTCCTTTGCAGTCAAGCACCTCGGCTGTGCGAACGCTTGTACAGGTATCATCTCGGATGTGTCTTCCGAATGTCATTTAGACGGGCAAATCTGATTTCCAAAGATCACATTAATGTATTGAGACTTCCCTTTGATTTTGCCTTCCATGTAACGAGAGGGTCCGACAACCCCACAATCTCCCAGAATAACAGCTCTCGCTCTCCCAAAAGTATATGTCTTCTCCATTCCTCGATCCTTGCCAGAATTGGGCTTACCAATAATCTTGTTTCTTCCATACATGACTTCTTGCCAAACATCCTTGAAAGCAGTGAGAAGGTGTTTCTTATCATCTTCAGAAACATCTCATCAACTTAACTCGAGACCGTATTCAACTCAAAGCCGTAAGTCTCGTAGTTGAAGTGTTCCAAACTCGGTATGCTTTCAGCCCAGCCATCATCAATATCTCCTAGCTGCCAGTCGTCTCCAATCTCAATCATTCCCGTCCTTCCGGCAAGCACATCCTTCTGCCTTGCTTGGTACTCGACCTGCATGGGGTACCCAAACAACCCTCATCCCAGCCCGTCTTCCAGCCTCTACCCCGGCCACACTATCCTCGAAGACTAAACATTCGTTGGGCATTATGGCCTTTGTGCCAGAGTCTACCGTTGAGTTTAACGAATGCAACGCGACTATATATATGTCAGGTGCTGGCTTCCCTCGGCCCTGTCATACTCGCGGGTCATCACCCAGAACCCATCTGTCAGGCGGAAGAAATCAAGAAGCCGTTTCGTGCCCGGCTTCGAGATTTGCAACTTGTAGCTATGGCTCTTGGTGCTAGATGCCAATGCCAGCTCGAACCGATCCCCAGAAGAAGCACAACGTGCACGGCGGAGGTTTGTCAGAAGCTTCTCTGCGCCAGGTAGCGGCTCGCAATCCTGGTAATACAGTTACATTTGTTCAGGCGACTCATGAGCGAATTGCTCGCGAGGAATGGGTAACTTGGCCCACTCGTGGAACACTTCGCCGTTTGTCGAATCTGGGACACCCATGAGCTGAGCTCGAATCGATCGAGTAAAGGCAGGCCTTCCACGCTTCTCAAGAAGGTGGTTTATAGCCAGAGTGATTATGTCCTCGGAGTTGATGAGGAGCCCGTCCATGTCGAAAATACAGGCGCGGACTGGTGGGAAGCTGGCGGCAGTCTTTGTTAGCTTCGGCAATGACGGTGCGCCTCTGATGTTCATGACTAAAAGTGCCCGTCCTAAAGGCTAGGTATACGTTGATGTCTCTGTTAGAGGGCACTTGTTCTGTCTCGCTCGAGGGAAGCCACGAGTACTGATTAAATGCTGGCACTCATCCGGATTGACGGTATCGGTATCGAAGGAAGTCGGGTCGTGGATTCCAACCTGAAGTGTGTTTTAGAGGGGTGCCCAGATACGTTTGGGTAAACTAGGTATGGCGGTGTGCCACAGCCGCCGTGTGATTCTTTGTTACAGTAAGGTAGATACAATAACCTAGCTAGGTGTTGTAGTTTCACGCCAATATAAGTACCGCACTACAGGAGAAGTCCGGGCCGTCCCGTCGCGCCGCCACGGCCTAGACAGAATTACCGCTCCATGCTTGATGTGTGAAGGAAAGCATTGCATTCTCGTCCAGAGTCTTGCAGAAGCTTTGAGAATGATTGCAGCGCTATCTCCGATCGTCTCTCTTTTTTGGCATTGGTGCAAGCGTTCGAGCCGCGCGCAAGTCTCGTCCTTGACTTACATCAGGACTCAGGACTCAGGACTCAGGACTCAGGACTCAGCCCCTTTCTTCGCAATCATATTATAAAGACTCTCTCTCGACCGTGATGCTGTGCGGTATAGTCCTGCCATATCAGCCTCTCCATACTCGCGATCAAATATGGAACGCAGAAAGCCCACGCGTAAGATCTCATCCTACCATCTGTCCACAACCAACCCATGGCCTCGCTAACGCTGTTGTTTAGACAGTCACACCCGAAGATTACACACCCGAGCAATCATCTCGCTCTCAAGAAGATATTCGAGCAGCTCTGTCTTTCCGGGAAATAACTATGTCGACATTGGAGAATGGTTGCTACAAGACCTTGGTCTCTTCAACTCGGCGAAAGCAGAAGAACATACCAGCCTCTTCACTTCCAAGTCCAAGCAGCCTCACGACTTAGTTGTGGTATACAATAGTGGGGAACGCAAGTGGGATATGCAAAGTTATCGTCAAGAGCAATATGAGGCCTTCTCCGCTGCTACCTCTGTTCCAGCAGAGGGCTCAGGGCAGTTGGTGTTCATTCGAGGCTTCATGTCACCGTCGTGGGTATCGGTTATTGGGAGCAAATATAACATCGACCCGGAATTCTTCAGGCGGCACATGGAATTTCTTTCTACGAGCATAGATAGACATGCATACAGTTTCCCATCACTTGCCAATTCGTGTCAAATAACATATTTCAACTTTGTGTGAGCACCCTTCTTCATCGCGATGATTTTGGTGGACAAGATCTGCAGCTGCAGCGGTCAGATCAGGCCACCGAGCTCGGGACATACAAGATACTTATACAACAGCTGGGGTCTAGCAGAGTCTGCTGTGGAGACTACTTAGTGCGCGTGTACTCCACTGTGTGCTCATGCTTGTCTATGGCAGAACAATGGATCTCACTTTATATCACGAAAATAGATAAAAGCTGGGCTGATAAGACATAATGCTACAAACTATGGAGGTTGGTTCTTTTTTGCTCATATGAGCATTTAGTCATCGCTTGATGGACCAAGGCAGACCCTTAGAAAACTCTCCTTCAGGTCCATGGACAAAGCACATCGAATCCAAGGCTACAACACTACCTATCCTCCAGTATCATCACAAGATGGTATTTCGAACCACCGCTAATCGCCTATACATAGATGCGAATGCTTCAGCAAAAGTTCAGCAAACCACAGCCCGTCCTTCCCCTGCAGTACGATTCCTTGATCGCGCTTGTCGATCTGGGCCGTCGCGCGCCTCAAGATCCGCTTCCCAATGTGCATCCCCCTATTCGCGCATGCGGCTTTCTCCGAAGTTCAGTTCTTGGATCTTATGGAGTCCAGGATCAAAATCCAGATAGAAATCGTAGCCGAAGGAGTTCCCGCTGGTGCGTTAGGAACTTTTCAATACTTCTCCACCATTCTCAATCGACATGCCCAGCAGCTGAAAGATAGCACTCGTGCGCTCTGCAGGCTGGCCGAGCGAAGTAATCAAGTATTGAATGGACTCAAAGCAAAGACCCCGACGCCAAAGGGTATTGTGCCGCCAGGTATCGGTATTGGTCCACGCCAACGATCCTCAGAGAACGCGACGGTCAGAAATTTTGTGTACGGTGGTCGTGAGGGTTCATTCACAGCGGAAGGCCTCCTTGAAGATTACGAACAACTCCACCTTCGTTGCATCGATTTGTCAAATATGTGTACTCAGGGCATAACTCTGGCAATGAACAAAGCTACGATCGAGGAATCTCGCAAAGCCGTCGAGCAGTCTGAGCGACTCAAAAGGTTGACTCTGCTTGCGACACTCTTCATTCCTATTAGCTTCAGCTCCAGCCTATTTGGTATGAACGTTGACCTCCTTGGACAGAGCACGGTAAATTTTGGGTGCTTTTTCGTTGTATGTCTTCCAATCACGCTTTTTGCCTACATACTATATCTTTGGGATTTTCAGGTCTTAAAGCGGTGCTGGGCGAGGTTCTGGAAAGGATGTCACGGTGCAAGGCGAGACATGACGCCTGGAAAGAGCGAGAAGGATCCGAGTCACATTGTGTGATCTCATTCTTTCAATGTTTGAAAGGTACCAGTGATACCAATGCCAATATTACGAAAAGGTATTGATAGCACCCTAAGCAAGGAGGAATGCAATTTTGCACAATGTACCGCACCTATGAGCGTGAAACCGCTACTTGGCAACTAGTGGTCCGCTGAAATTCCTCGAAGAAAACGGCTTTTTGAGAGCAAGAGTACCTAATCATGGAGCTAAACGACCAATCGGTGCCGAAGAATTCTAAAAATCCTCCATCGTTCCACGGTGATCACGAGAAATGGCTGAAGCACCACGGGGGTTGGATGGCAATCGGCTTCCTTTTACAAGATAGCGAGGGTAGTCATGCGTGCAAAAGGACGCTCAGATTAGTTTGGAAGGCGAAAGGAAAATATAACAACTCATCACACGCCCTATTCTGCTGTACAAAAATAGAAGGGGTCTCATCAACGAGCCCAAAAAGCAACAATTTCGTCAAAGTCTTCTGACGTCAAGCTCTTCACACTCGATCCTCGCTGGTAACCTCCTTCCTCAAGCGACAGGCAACTCCAAGGGCAATGGAAGATTTTTGAGTCTTACCCATCGCCTCAAATAAAATGCCCTTAAGGAATGTGGTGCGAGCAATCATGTTCTTGTGTACATTTGGATCAACAGACCAGATGTCTAAAGCCCCATTGATCATGGTACTATGAGAAGTAAGGGAAATGTTTAGCTACTTCACGGATGGTGGCAGCACTCGCATCGCCTCTTCGTTCCGGCCTGAGCGAATAAGGTGCTCGGCAATCTTATGTGCGACGTTTGCAGTGTAGAAATCTTTCTCGCCCACCGTCGCACGCATATGGCGCCATGCTCTTTTTTGGTATTCAAAACTCTCATCCCATTAGCTTTGCGCAAAACGGAGGTTGCCAAGTGCATAAAGAATCAGTCCAGTCCGGACAGATTCTCTATCATCCTTGCCCAAAGCCTTTTCTCTACCTGCTAGACTTTCCAGAAGAAGTCTGTTACACTCTTCAAGCTTGTCCTGCGCAAGAAGAGCCCAGCTCAGAATGGCCTCGCCTGACCTAGGGAGGTAGTTACCGAGAGCTTTGCGCATCAAAAGCGCCTCCTTGAGATCAGCCTCACCTTCGTCGTACCTTCTATCCTGAATACGTGAGATCCATCGCTCTGCGTAAGCGAGGTAGAACCTCTCATCGGCAGTTCCCAGCTCCTTGCAGATATCGGAAACTAGAACGAAGGAAAGTTCCTTGTAAAACCGGCTTTTATTGTAATCGCTCGCATCCATAGCGATAGCTCCTAAGTAGACATATATGTCTGCAAGTAAGGAATCTCTATCTGTGTGCGTTGAGGATTCGCAAATACTGCGAGCTGTTTCAAAGAAGCCGTCAAAGTCCTTTGTTCGTCCACGCTCTTTTTGATACCTGGTAATGTTAGGCTGGGCATGAAGGGAAAGGCTTGTGCTTGTGTATCGTGTACGTACCATACAGCCTCATTCAGTAACTTCGCAAAATGCAAACTGGTGCCCTCCAAAGGATGTAAGATGGATGTCCAGAGCTGATGTATCCTCAGAAAATGGGGGTAGATCGCCGCACAGATAGGCCACCTTCCAACATGTAACCTGCCACCAGTTGATTTGGACTGAGGTAGCTCTGGCTCTCTTGAAGGCTTAGGCATAGCTGATGGCCATTTCGCCCAAAGAATTCGGACAACTTGGTCAAACATATACTGTTGCTTCGTTTTATCCATTGTTACAAAGATTGCATCCTGTACTGTACGATGGACCGATATTTGCTGCTTCTGCTTATCTCTTTAGACAAGAGATCACTGTAAGAGATCGGCTCGAGCTTCAATGTAGTTACTCTTCTTAAATGGTACGCCCTTGGAAAGCAGTTCCGCCGAAGCTTCCATTAACAAGTTTTCTCCAATGACACCTGGATCAAGAAATGAAATCAGCTCTAATAGCTGTCAGGCTTGAGTCTTAAGCTTCTCAAATGCCCACACAGTGGAGAGAGAGTGACGGTATGTGACCAAACTAGTATCGAATTTTGTCTCATAAAGACTGGCATGTTCTTCATGATCAGTATATAGCTCGAAAAACTCTGACAAGGTAAGGTCCCGTCAACGGATGATACCTGCCATCTGGGATATAGCAAGAGGAACGCCACCCAGTGCATCAGAGAATCGTTGTGCGATATCACCCTCTGGCTCGTTGAAAATCGAAGTGAGATTGTTGTAGAGGGATAGGCTGTCTTGTTGCGTAAGTGGACCGAGATCCAGGCCTGATTTTCTTCTGGTAAACATGGTTTTAGCCAAGGGTCGCGGCTAGTAACAAGGATTGAACCGCTGCCCTGGGGCCAGTAGTCCGCCAGGATCATTGGTTCATCTGCGTTATCAAATATAAGCAGCCATGTTGGTCCTGACCTCGCTTGACCGGGCTGAACACTATCATCCGCCCCCGATAGATACTTTCGAGGATTAGAGAGCCATCCTTTGACTATTTCTCTGCTGACCACCTGGTTCTTGCACTCGGATGGATCTTCAAGCCCGAGCGCCAAAGAGATTTGCTGATAATGGTGGGCAAGTTTCGAAATATTATCCGCCGCGACCCAGAATACTGCATCATACGAGGCTTTGTGACGTCGGGAGAACTCGCGGGCTATTTCCGTCTTTCCAATTCCTCCAAACCCACAAAGTGCAATTTGTTGTAGAGCGGTGCCCGATGCTGTAACAGTGTTCTTAGAAGGCAAGAGCTCGGCCGCAATACGCTCCAGGATATCTTCGCGACCGCAGAAATCCTCATTTGCCGAATGCGTGTTGTGAAGGAAGCATGGTAAGTGAAGGGTTTTCCGAATCTCAGTGTTTTGTCTTGTAGAATATACAACCTCAAACCCCGATTGAGATGTTCCTTCTGTTGTTTCGTTCGATGGCCATTCGGTGAGTTCCAGTTGCTCAACTGAAGGACAGACATTAGCATGGCAACTTGATGAAACATGGAATTTAAGCTCACATTGGAGTGGTGGATCACTTAGAGTAGGCGAATAAGCGCTTATTGTTGCGTACTGGTATTCCTCTGAAACTGTTAACACCATTCTGCAGTTTTCCAATACCTTCACAACCTACGGTCCTCGAGTCGAAGTGCAACTAGGTGCACAGCGTCATTTAAAGTCTTGTGAATAAACTGATTGAATTCGGGTAAGCCTTCACCACCCATGCTTTTGGTGAAAAGACATGTATCGTGATGATCGAGGTTGAGGCCAATAATTGTTTCCATTGGGGCATGAGTTGAATAAGCTTCACGGTTGACCAACTACAATCCTGATTAGTTTTCATACCTAAATAAAAGTACAAAAAGATGAAAGAAAAGAAGGGGCCCTGGGACTGACCTGTTGGTGCTTTGGGCGCAAAGGTGTTGAAATGTTTTTTGATTCTCTCATTTCATAGGCGGATAGTATGGGGGTACGGAACGAGATTCCTTCGAATCTATCTGCGAGGTCGAGCAAAATGGCACCTTCTTGCTCGACATTGATGTTTGGAATCTTCAGGTTCCTACCGGTCGTTGCTTCCACGATGTCTCGAAACCGTAGAAAGCTCGTGGTCTTGTCACCACAGCGATGTGGAGTGCTTAGAAAGATAACACCAGCTATAGCGTCAACAACTGATACATACCGAGTAAATTGTTTGTTAGCGACGCACAAGGCCTGTTTAACTACAATACCCCCTAATCTATGGCAGACTATCAAAATTGGCTTTGTGTTCTGGAGAAGATATATCAGCAAGCATACATACAGCTTGAGGGAATCGAACTAGACCTGCCTCACTCACGAGATCTGGACCTGATTGTGATCGAGCGTCAGTTAAACATTGGAGAAAGTTATAGCCCAACATCAAAATCGACCCCCATGAAGGCTTGGTGCCCGCAAATGGTGAAGTATATTCATACGCGAGGATGCGTGCTCCAGCACCCGAGCTAGGTAGGGTGGCGAGCAATTCCTGGTAGGCAAACGGCCATTTCTCCGGTGAGGCAGTACCAGTGCCAGGAACGAGGACAATACTAGACTTATAGGTAAGTGGAAGTACCGAATTCCTCTGCCTCTAGTGGACAGCTTCTCTCACTCTACACCATCCTAACAAGTATCATTTAGACCCCTTGGTGGTCATGACTCCAGCCTTCTCAGCCTACTGGAGAGCGAGCAAGACGCTTCGGGATGAGAGGAAGAGGAACCTGGTCTTGCAGAGCTGCACAACAGCAAAATAGCCTTCAGCTTTGAAGATGTATCTAATGTTAGTTCATGATATTATCCTTTCGAAGCGACCTCGCATCTCGGAACGGATGATCATGTGTGACCCGGATCGCTAATCGTATCTACCTATTTCCGCTTACCGTCGTAGTAGACTGGTAAGTAATAAGTACCTACCTAGATAGACAGTTAAGGAAAGGATCTATAGTAAGTACCTAGGAATTTACATGTTTCTTATGACGCGCCACTAGGCGCCAAATAGCTGATTGTGAGCCGTGAGTCACGTGCGTTTTGCTAGCTTGTGTTACTTTGGTGAAAATGAAGACTTGAAAAACATCACAAACAGCGAGAACAGAATTTTTCGGAACTGAGCAACGATAGCCACATCTAGCAGCCCTCATTCAGGCCAGTTGAGAAGCTTGCGCTTGTGCGCATTGCCCAGTGTGACTTAGGCAGTGCGGCGATACCGTGGCCTCAAGTCAGATAGAGGGTTTCTAGCATTCCAAGAGGCGGACTAGGGCATCGAATCTCTCCCCATATCAGTGAATGTAATATCATCATACTATTACCAACCACAACTGGTCCAAATTATGAACGCTCTATCCGTCCGACACTTTCAGCGAGCACAAGTTTTGACTGCAGTCTCGAAGCATAGATATTTACTCACCGAACATGCTAGTAGTTATCATCAACATGTTTGGCTTGCTCACTCCGAGAGGTGAGGGAATTCACTGCAGTAACTTCCGCTTTGAATTGTTTAATTAACAAAAGCTAGTGACAAAGGCCAATTCATCATCAAGTCTCCTTTGCGTGCCAAAGACAGCGAACAGACAAAAGCTTTGCGCCAGCTGTATACGGAAGTGAAGATTCTCAAAGGTCCACTTAGAAACGCTGAAGGCATACGACAACTTGTCGATCAGATTGATTTGACGGTAGGACTTGATGGCCAAATACGAGCAGGCGTCTTCGAACATCTAGATTTTGATCTTCACAGGTACCACCTAACCCAGGAACGTCAATTTTCACGTCTACAAATCAAGTCAATCGCGCGGCAAATCTTGAAAGCTCTATCAAATTCGCATAAGCAAGATATTGTTCATACGGGTTAGAAGTTTCATTTACAATCAAGTTCGCAAGGGCTTATTATTTTGGTATAGACCTAAAACCCGAGAATATTGTATTCTCGCAATTTGCAAGCTCGAACCTACAAGAACTTTTAGTCAAAATCATCGATTTCGGAGTTGGTATGTTTTGTAGCACACACAGAGAGCTCAGGTATACTGAGGCTAATATCATTTCAGCATCGCAGCGAGGAGAGGACCGATGTCGCATGATCACAAATCCCTATTGGCGGAGTCCTGAATCTTGGGTCGGAGTTCCCTGGGGTCCTCCGGCTGACGTTTGGTCTTTGGGGGCTATTGTAAGATTTGTAACATCAACCTCTTTTACTATGAGCACTAATCTTTTCCCTGCTGTCCAGATTGGCTCCCTACTTATGGAACCTGGTGCAAAGCTCTTCCAACCCATGGGTGGTCTCGCAGGTGTACCTACCGAGGAACAAGATCGAGAATTTTTACGGTCACTATGGACGATTATTCCGTTTCCGAGAACATTTCTTGAGCGGATATCCAGGAAATGGCAAGACGATATTTCGAAATTTTCACCAAGACTAGCGCCCACTGGAGTACCTATCACCTTGTCTTTCATAGGAGATCTCTTTGATGTCCCGAAAGCAGACTGGGCATTCGTTAGAGACATTTTGCAGGTAGATCCTGATAGTAGACCAACTGCCGACGAGCTTCTTCAACACACTTGGCTAAAGTCATAAGACAGCAATATGTATATTAATACCCATTTTTGTTATCTCTAAAGGTTACAGCTAAAAGCTCGTTGCAATAGCAGCTGTGATTATGGGGCATTTGACTCTAGCCAAGCCACATGAAGAACTCATCTCGCTGGAGGGAGGCTGCTTGGCCTCATTATAGGAATTCCATATTTGGTTCCCTGACGATAGGCAAGAAAACAGGCTTCTTTGGTCTACCAAATCCACTCGTCGCCGTGAAAATTGTGTCACTTAGGATAGAGGTATGGAAGCAAATTTGTATCAAAATCACAAGCTGGCTTGCTTTCTAGCCGTTGCTGCGTCTTGGTGTTTCCAAAGTATGGATATCAAGTATGACACCAATTGGCACATGATCACTCCCACCTCTATCCAAAACACTCTCCCAAATTTCTGCGCCAACCAACCCTTCTCTATCTGCAAGTCCTTTACTCACGATTCCCAAGTCAACTCGATCGCAACTCCTCCCCCAATCCTCAGCTCTCTCCCCATGGTACGTGTAACCCTTCTTCTCGCCATGGACCCATCTCCACGAATCTACACCTTTCATCCCAACCTGGCTCTCAAAGAACTTCTCGTTGAAATGCTTCCTGTTCTGAACATGCTCTGTGCCAAGTCTGATGCCAGGATATCCATCAATAGCAGAGCGTGCAACATTCATATCTCCGATAAGAACCACATCCCATTCATTACTCTCGTAGCCTTTGACTTCTTCGAGCATAATAGAATGGAATCGTCGTTTCATATCATGTCTTGTGCCTTTCATAGCCCCAGTCTCACTATCTTTCCAAGCATTTAGAGTCCCATTCGGCCAGTAGCCATTGATGACCACCAACTTCCACCCCTCGAACTCTGTGCTTAAAACGCGACCTTCTTGGTCCCACTGAACTCCTTTAGTCTTCATGTCCCCTCCACTCTTTTCCTGTAAATCATCTCGAACAAGTGTACACACACCATAAACTTTCCCGCCCCATCCACGCGCATTGTACTTATCTCGTGGTAATTCGAAAAACGCTTTATATTTTGGTCCTCCTCCCATATTCGCGGCTTTTTCTACCGCTCTTCTTGTCATCTCATCTTTTGGAGATATCTTGACTTCTTGAAGACAAAGTAGAGCTGGATAGGCATGTCTCTTAAGAAAGCTGCGAAGCGGCGACGTGCTGCTTGAGATATCTGTTTTTGGGTTGGATGCTGAGTCCGCATGAGCTTGCGGTGAAGGGGGACTGAGAAATGACTTGATCGATCTTTGGGTTGGTGGTAAGAGGTGTGAGATACCATTCACGTTCCAGCTCATGAGATGTAATTTAGCATTTGGAGGAACAAGACGAGACTTTGAAGAATCCGAGCTTGTAGTGGGCGGTGCAGGATTGAGTTTGCGACGGAGAGGTGGTGGGCTTATGGTCCCGTCTCTACTCTTCCGCCTTTTGTAAGAGCTCATCATGATTTGGTACTGATGACTCGGTGGGACTTTTACTGTTGCTGTTGGAAAGTAATGACCTAAGATACCTACTGTGCCTGATGACGTCAACAAAGGCAATAGCTAAGCGATAAAAACATAGACATTCACTCATGTGATATCTAAAGTCACGATAATGTTGCAAGCCTTTGCATGGAAATTGACTCAGAACTGTGAAATTTTACACCAGACTTTAGCTGGCCATTTGTTTAAACATAGTCCAACACAGGTGCCTATCATATGCTGCTTGATCTCTTCACTGGATAAAATTCGACTTTCGTTCTCCCCATATCGCCACCCAACCTCAACTTCCTCTGAGAACAGACATAGGAAGCAGGTTACTTATGGTCTCTGAATAACCTAGTTGAACAGCTTTTCGAGGGTCATTATATACAGTTGAAGACGGTGTCGCTCACGAACGAAGCAATAATCTCAATCGATCCGCTACCTGAAAACCAAAAAAACCAAACATATATTAATTGCAACAATGCCAACAAGCAAATCAGCAAGCCAGCAGCCAGAGACCCAGAAAATAAACCCTCCGCTCTGAATTCTTCATCAACTATTCTTTTTCTTATACGACCTTCTCAAGCCTTATTCGCGCGGCATTGTATCCAGTGGCTTCAAATTTCCCAGAGGACTCGATGGAACAGAGATAGAGCATCCCACACTTTTCCGAGCATAGAACTCATTCTTTGAGCGCTCAATAAACTCAGCTAGTTGCTTCTGTTCAAGCTCCTTATCAGCCCTGATTTTCTCTGCTTCCACCTTTCCTTGTTTGACAAGAGCGGACCACTCTCCCAAACCGATCCCAGGGTGAATAGGGATGATCTCCACTTGTCGAGTTGTCTGCATCGGATCAAAGCTACCTGGAACGAGAAGATGGCGTTCGGCTGTAACAACTTGCTTCTTTGCGATGATTCGTGGGAAGAGGATCTGAATTGTATGCTCGGTATTGCAATCTGTGATGGCTGGGGGTTCGATTGGCATTGGCTCGAACGTCGTAGATCGCCATTGATCATGGTGTGTAACATCGAGAACGTCACAGATGCGGATATCCAGCTCATCCTGCTGGGCTTCATCCCAAAGACTGATCGCAGCTTCGGCAAGACTTGAGAGATCAAGCTCGAGCTTACTTCGCTGAGCTGGAATTACGAGTACTCGGAAGACATGGAGGACAGCTTGGACAAACTTCGCTACTTGAGAAGACTTTTGGTCCACTTCCAACAGAGAAAGTCCTCGGCAGGTCAATGTGGACCAAACTCTGGCTCTACGGACTCCATTTGCCTTGTCCTGTTCCTGGTCAGCTAGGCTAGTTGCAATTTCCGTCAAAAATGTAGACAGTCTTGGATTCTGAAGCGTAGTCTCGGATGAGAATGGCTGCCAAATAACAGAATTGAGTCGCTCTGTGATAACACATTGCACATGAACTTGACGTAATTTTTTTGATTCTGCACTGTCCGAGAATGGCACGGATCCGAAGGAGGGATCGAGTTCCAGAATGGTATCTTGAGCCTCTCGGAGATCCTATGAATTCTTAGCCTCGACGCACGTTGATATGGAGGATGTCCTTACATCCACTTTCAAGTGTGCGAAGTAACTATTGGAGATAGACGCAATCATAGAAGATATTTCGGAGAACCCTTTAACGCTGCGGAATCTTAGCAATGCCATGATCAGAGTAGGTGGACACGGACTAGGATTCCGGTGTATTAGCTGTCAGCTTGAACTCATTCTTGACTCTGTTCAATTCATTGCTAACTCTCAGCACCTCATTGTCTGAAAGTTCTCTTAGTTTCTCCATTTTCTGGAGTTTTTGTTGCAGTACTGTCATGTCAACAACTTGCTTCCGAGCCTGCACCTTGCAGTCATCGAGTTTAACAGAAAGCGTTGTCACCCGAGTCTCCAATGCCGTGATGGTTTTTTTGTCATCTTCCTCTCGCTTCTTCGTGGTCTTCTCGAGGTTCTCCTTCCGCTCTTTGAAGGACTTGTCAAGTACAGCCATTTCTTTTTTCAGCTTGATGTCGTAGGTGCGACTTCGCTCAGCTTCCGCGACTTTTGCGTTCATTTCCTCACTCTGCTTGGATCGCTGGAAATTGCTCTTCATATGTTCGAACTCCTTCCTATCTTCAGCGAGGCTTTCTTTACCATGTTCTACTTCTGCCACGTCTTTCTCGTTCCTCTCCAGCATAACCTCAAAAGCATGCTTTCGCTTCTCAATTTCTCCATCTTTGGTTCGGCATAAAAGTTCCAACCTAGCAACATTTTCCCGATTCTCCGCTGCTTCGCGTATATCCCGAGCATAACGTTGGTACAACTCAAGAACGGAAGCCATAGCTTGACTGGCTAGGTCGCCAGCGCGTATGAGCTCGCCAAGACCATGGTGCAGTTCAATGTTATCAGTGCCTTCAGAAGCAGTGTACGGCGAGGCCAAATTGTCACCATTCTTATTCTTCTTCCGACCTGATGAAAATTGACTGCTGGGGTCCTCGTTTCTACTATTAGGGTGAGGCATTTCCTGTAAAAATTTCTGCGAGGATGTGATGTCAGATCTCGAATCTCGTCGAAATCTGTTTACTTACCAGTCGGTGGTATTCTTCTGCTTTTGGTAAGCCTTTGGAAAATTTCAATCGTCTGGTGACAGAATCAAGAGTTGATTCAAAACCAGCAATCTCGCGATTTCTTGCGATCGAGAACTTATGGTTTGGGAGACCGTTCATCAGATATGGAGTTTATTGACCAAAACTGCTTGACGAAAACGGAAGAGAGATATGATTGAATCGATGGTCAGGACTCTCGCCGCTGACTATCATATATATCTGATGTATACGTGTTGTTCTACACGTCAAAAATCTATTCTACTGTTTGAAAGTCAACTCACATGGCTTGCTGCATTAAAAAGAACCCCAACTGGGCTCACCCACAATGAGGACTCCACTCCACTCGAGGAAAATATGCATGCAGCCACACCGATCTAGAAAGATATCTCATAGCCGAGTGTACAGGGTCCCATTGCACGTCGATAGAGAATCCTAGCCTATCGGGTAAACTGATGACGAGCTTGAATCTCACACCTCAGGGACATTGCATTCGGTAACAGCTTCGATGGCTTGCAAGAACCTGACACTTATCCGCCTTGCATACGAAGCAACAATATTATTGTCTAGACTGTCCACTCATAGAAAGCAGAAGATGCGGGTTGCTTTATAATGGAGAGTAAGGCTTCCTTCAAGTGGCCAATCGAGTTGAAGAATTCCGTTTGCAGCCCAGTCACTCTTATTGGTCGCGAGGAACAATTTTGGGAACCTACACGATTGCAATTCCAGATTCATCTTACTCCCCGAGGGCAGGAAAGTTCGTCCCCGGCGAAAAAAATATCTTCGAAGTCTAAGTGTAACAATCATCAGATTGTTATGAGCCAAGCCATCAGATGGTACTGCGACTTTTAAAGAATTGCTTCTAGTAATGTCCTGTAGTATCTTTGTGATTTTGGAAACGTGGCACGACATTGATTCGTACTGGCGAGATATCTCGTCACCAGAGATGAGGTTTCCTGGCCTGACTAGCAGACGATCACCCTAACTGGGTGATCCGATGTCAGCAGCCCCATCCCATTACCAATGTGATTTGATTGTCTTGTAAAAGATCTTCGACATAAATCCCTAGCATTCTATACTTAACACAACTTTCATATCGTGATTAAGCAGGTTTATGCCAACGTGGCGAAGTGAGGAAGAGAGCATGATGAATAGTTTCTTGGGGTCGCGTCTTCAGAGGCATGAATACAATGACCATCAAGCTAAATGAGACTCATGGTATCAGTATGGCTGCGCTAGCAACTTCAATAGCAACAAAACTAACATGAGGCACGGGGGTCAAGATTCAACCATTTTGGATTGCATGAGAGACCTAATGAACAACCTTCAAGCCTTTCTATTCCCTTCCTGAACGCCACGCTTTCCTCTGATCTGTACGAAGCGTATAGTAATAAATGAACGCAAAAATATTGAATCCTAGCTACTGG
Source organism: Rhynchosporium graminicola (assembly GCA_900074885.1). NCBI lineage: Eukaryota > Fungi > Ascomycota > Leotiomycetes > Helotiales > Ploettnerulaceae > Rhynchosporium > Rhynchosporium graminicola. The sequence goes on along the minus strand of FJUW01000016.1, from coordinate 634,786 downwards.
ATGATCAGTAGAGCACAAGTTTAAGCTCCCTATCAATCTTACATAGGCGCTTGCTCCACAAGACCCGAACGAAGCCCAGATTCAAACTGCTTGAGATCTCGAACAGCATCTTCACAAGCTGCAAGCATGTATCAGCAAAATTTCAAGCATTCCAGATTGAACAATAGAACTCACTGAAACAATTCCAATTGTTCCATCTCCGCTCATTTCATCTCCTCATCCAACTTCACACCACCTTCCTCGCTCTCATCTCCCTTCGTTGCCTCAACCTCCACATTCTTCTTTCGACTCGGAACTCCACCACTTTCCTTCAATATGCTTCTAACTTTCCGTGCAGCCTTCCTCCGCTCATTTCTCGAAGCATTCTTAGCAATCTTGTTGCCCGTTGCTTTCACGACTGGTTGCTGGACCTTGGGCTTTGGCTGAGGCTTGCGAGCATCGCGGAATGCTGCTTCTTGTGACTTCATTTGACAGTTGTGAGGTGTGAAATTGACGATTTATGGTTGCACAGGGTTTTAGAAACTGAGATGCAGTGTCAGAGGTCAAGCTTGGTTGATCGGTATTTCGCTGGAGATGGCGAACTTGGAGGAAATAAATTTTCTGATGTGAGTTTAAGTGGAGCACCTAATGTGAGATCAAGCGAGGTTTATATCCTGGGCAACAACAAAACTTGAGTGATTCGGACTAGTTCGAAGAGTAAAAGTTGACTTGAAAGTACTAGAGCCAAGGCAGTACTCTGGAAGTGTTTCACAATATTGCTATCATCTGATCTGACTTCAAGGTAGAGAAGCTATGAAGCACTAGTACACGTGACTGTTCTGCCCCTCATCACCTGATAGCGCGATACGCGCCATTTTCGCGTTCTCCAAGATCCATGCCAATTCTAAGCGTCGCAACCAACTCGCCAAACAAACACCTGCTGACGCAACCTCTCACTCACGCAACTCTACCCGCTTTCCACGACCTCAAATCCAAGGGGCAGAGTCCAGAATATCAAACAAACCACCAAAATGTCAGAACCCATCTCCACACCCCGCATCACATCATCCTACCTCGAATCCTTCACCAACCGCACCATCCGCATCACAGGCAAAGTAACGCAACTCCGCGGCGACCAAGCCACTGTTGACAGCGACGGTACTTTGACTGCACATCTGAATCGCGATGCGCACTTGACGGTTGGACATGCGGTCGAGATTGTTGGGAAGGTGAATCAGGATTTGAGCGTTAAGGTGTTAATGGCTGTGGACATGGGGAAGGATTGTGAGTGTTTATTTCTTGAGAATTTGGAGACCTTCTGCTGTAGAGGGAGGCTTTGGCATTTTGGCATGTAGAGGGAAAGGGGCTGCTGGAAGAAAAGAGAAGAAGATGGCCGCTGTTTTGAGAAGTTTGCTAATATGGATATTCACAGTTGATTATGGGGTGTACAAAGAAGTCGTGGAGGCTACGCACCGATATAAAGAGATTTTCTACCAGGAATAAGGAGTGATGATAGCTGGATGGGTCTGTAGGTTGGAGTAAAGTGCCTCCTTAGAGGCAGCCTTCCGGGCCGATGAATGACCAAGAAACTACAGTGGAACGAACGATGATATTGATGAAAGCTGGAGGTTCGTCTGATATTGAAAGACTTAGCATATTATAGCGAAGGGTGTATATTAGAAAGGCCTAGTGTTGGAGACACTTTTGGGAAAGGGAAAGCAATTATGATACCAAAGACTACGACCTAAGAAGTATCTTCATCGTTAGACGTGTCAGAAAACCGGTGAAATTGATACTCAAGCATTGTATTAATTATGTAACGGTCCTATGGCCCGTTTCGGATACATATCGATGCCAGAATTTACAAATCTGTAGCCACAACCTCCTCCGTTCAGCCCGAACTTCTTGTACTCCCGAGTTTATCTCCCAAATGCTGATCTAGCGGCTCAGAACTCCATATCCCAAATGCTATCAAGCATGTCTCTGTATCCAGACAGTAACCTAAACACCATCGCTGTGCAAAAATTACAAGAAATAGAAAGAAAAGAAATCTACCATTTATGAGCGCACAACTCCAGCAGACTTCTGCGCAACATCATTCTCCTTCCCAGCTAGCTTTACTGGAGAATTCGCTGGCTCTTCCTTGATCACAATCTCCTTCTCGGCAGCAATATGCTCAGTAGCAAATTTGCCGAACTCAGACCAGTCGAGATTGTTCATTTTACTCATCGTCGTGGCTGGATCTTCGTAAATTTGATAGTTTCCCATTCTGGGCGGAGAACTAGGCATTGGGACATCCGTGGAAAAGAAATCTTCCATATTGAAATTCATATCTCTATTATCTTGACCAAGCTGAGGTAGTTCGGGTAAATTGCCAAAGTCAAGCTCCATCGCCATACCGTTATCACGAGTGGGGGACGTTTGATTGTTGGCATCCGACATCATTTGGTTTAAGGTCGCGGTGAAGGGTGACTCGAAAACACCATCAACTATTCGTGGCGACAACATTCGTCGAACAGCTGATCCTGGGGTACGAACGGGGGTACGAGTAAATGTAAGAAGCTCACTTGGTGACTTTGCGGATCGGTTTGATCTGGCTGATCGAACGGATCTTGTTACACTTCGTGTGATGGGCCGATGGCTTGGCGTTGGGCGAGTGGGAGTCTTGAAGGGATTCTGAGTTGGGGGCTTCTGAATCGGTGTTGAAGGACGTTGAATCTCATCAGCTTTAGACATCTCCTCCTCGAAAAGATGCAAAAAGGCGGCATCCTCATCGTCTCCCTCGATCGCTGGTGGCATGTTCTCCTTGTTCTGGCCCTCAATAGCAACCATGCTCTCTTTTAGCGACGGAAATTCTGTAGCAATCTGAACAACGTTTGCAACAACTTCTCCGAGCACCTTAGGAGAAGCATCCTTCCTAGGCGATGGAAACAACAGTCTGCGAGTAGGATCAGGAGTGACTTCCTCCTCAAGTTCGATGGGACTGTGCTGGGTACCAACCCATCTAGCAGGACTAGACTGGATAGCTCGTCTCAAAGCTGCAGAAGCGGCATCGGATGTCATTGCATTCAAATGTCTCTTTGGTCGAGCACTGGTCGATCGTTGACGTTGGAGATGCTCGGTGGATCCAGCTGTCTGCTGTATGCACGATGTGTCACCTGGAGAAATACCATCTGCTGGAGGGCCAAGTGCTTCTGAAACAGGGAAGTTCGCATCAGAAGCTGGAAAATGGGCATCCGATTGCATGAAGGTGGCCTCGGAAGTAGGCATCATAGCGGTTGATGTTGGCGGCTTTCTTGGTCTCGAGAGACGCTGAGTTGATCGCTTCTTCTGCTCTCCACGAGCTCTTTCCTGTGGGCCGCTGTTGCCCCACTTATCTGCAGGACGTTGCGTCCTGTATTTCGACATCCAGATTCCACAAGCTAGTCCTGTCAGTTGTATACACGCGATCCTATAGGCAAAACTTACGATTGCACAAGAGAAACTCATCGAAGTCTTTCTGGTCCTCTTCAGGCCCAAGAAACTTCTTGATGAGTTTATGGGATGTAGGCTTTCCTTCAGCATCACGAGTTAAAATTATAATAGTAGTGACACAACCTGGATCGTCCGAGTACTCATAATATCCGGGCACGCCTTGCAAGTCCTGAGACCAAGCTTTACGCCAAGTTGGAGTATCGATTGCACCACAGTTAGCACAAAACGGAGGCATTTCACCATTTGCAATAGCCAGTTCAAGCTTCTGCTTAATTGAAGCCTTTTTTGCATTAAGTGTCCGGCTGTAAGGTACAGGAGCAGGCCGGCGATAGTCAATTGCGGGAGGCATCTGATGTGTCATTTGCAGCTGTGGCTGTACTTGCATACCAGGCATGTGAGCCTCAGAGACTAGGTGGGGAGGAGCCTCTGACCAGGTTTGCGATCTCTGTAAGTTTGAAGGAGGAAGGACTGGATCGCTCGCCGGGATATGAGGAAGTGTGAGGGAGCCCATGGAAGCAGTTCGGGCCATCATTCCAGATCTAGAAGAAGGCCTAGATGAAGGAGCAGGTGCTGGACCGGGAATAGGCACCGGAAGAGGAGGTTTTACTTCTTGGAAAGGAGTCTGTGCGGTTGGTGGTAAAAAGGCGGGAGTGGAGACTGGAAGAGCAGCTGCTATACCAGGGGCAGAGCTCGGAGCCTGGTTGGAAGCAGTGAGGAGAGGCTGTGACATTCTAGTTTGGCTGGGCTGTCTGACCTGATTAGGCTGTCGAATCTCTGGCGGAGGTTGACACTGGGAATGTTGCTGAAGCTCCTGCTCAGCTTGGGCGACAATTTTTGGAGCTTGAGGGCCGAGTGAGGACTTCTGAGGATTATACTGCGTTGGTCTGATGTCTGACTGGCTCATAGTTCGTCGAATCGCAGGTTGTTTGCTTTTCTTCAGAGGAGGTAAGGACAGTCCATCTTCAGAAGCTATACTGCATGCTCGATTCAACTTTGCTCTAGCTCTGCCCTGTGTTGGCAGGTCAATGACCGGCATTCTAGTAGGTAGCAATTCCATGTTTCCTGGTGTCTCCTCTTGAATGACAAGATCAAAATCGCTGCCGCCATGAGGAGGATTTCCCTGTCTAGCAGGGGGTGGTTCTTTGACCTGTTCCCGTGCTGCAAATCCATTATTGTAATCGTTTGCTGGCTCCATTGGGTCGTCTTCGCCAAAGAGTTCCTCCAATGAGCCACTCATAAAGCCGGAATCAGTCCTGGGCATCTGTGGCAAGACAGGGCTGGAAGGACAAGGTGGGCTCGACCGCATGGTGGAAGGAGGTCTTGTTCTCATGACTGGAGGCGAAGAACTGATGTCAGGTGGAGTATCAATAGGACTGAAGTTTCGCTCCGGAGATGGATGGGCCGATTCAATTGAGGTTCTGACTTGATCCTCTGATTGTTGTATCGTAGGATACGAAGACATATTTTGAGGCATCTGAGGTAACTGCGCAAATGAATCTCGTCGCAGAGAACTCTGAGGATGGGCTTGGTCACGCTGTATGTGCTGGTTAGGTAGATGAGGGACTGGGGTCGGTGCTCTGGGGATATCTTGAAGATGGTTTGTACCAGGACCAGCGTTTGGGTGAGCAGCAATCGGTCGGAATAGGCGAAGTGACCCAGAGGTCCCAGCAACAACTCGAAGAGAGTCTGGCGTCATTCCCAAGGTCGTGTTACCGTTCCAATCTGTCTTCGTAACCTTCACTCGTTTCTTGTTGGACGGTCCATCGTCACCATCTGTGCCTTCCTCATAACCAGAAGTATTGCCTCCAATAGCAGAAGCTCCTGTTGCCTTTGGCTTCCTACCTCGAGGTCTCTTGACAGATGCCCTAGAGGATGGCCGTGGGGGCTTCTTAGCCTTCTCTCCTGCTATCGTAGTACCCCTACTTTCATTCCCGGAATTTTCTGCATTCATGGGAGTCTGGTTAGTAGGTGGTATGAGCGACACCTGGTTGAATGGATCCTGCGAGTGTTGTTGCTGAAGATATGGGCTGAGTAACTGATTCATAACCTCCATACTCATCCCGTCTCGAAGACTATTGCTCATGTTGTTCATTCCAGGTGCAGGAGATAACCCTTTCGCCGTTTGTCCAAGATTTGGGTTCGACTGCAGAAAAGAATTCCACTCCTGGCCATCCATTCCGCTGTTCATTCCCTTGCTCATCTCTCTGTATTTGCCCATCGTATTGGTGTATTCTCCCTGTAGCATCGTAGGAACCGGTACAAGTCTGAGCTTGACCTCTAAAGTCTCTTTCACACCACTCGTGAAAATACCCAGAATATTCTTGCAGACCCGTCCAGTGATGAGCTGTCTCGATTCACTAGCAGGAGCATCAGGTGCCGGTGAAGCTGCTGTGAGTGCCCTTGATAGCATTCCCTGTCCGACCAGAGGGTTGTCGTATTCGGAGTAGTCGTAAGCATACACAGTATAGTCTTGGCCCAGTCTAGCGACGAGCTCCGGACTACACTGAATAATAGCGTCTATACACGTCTTCAGCTCAATGACTCCAATCGAGGTCGTCTCATCCATGGCGATCGTTTGTATGTGTAGGACGTGGGGCCACCGGGCCAAGCAGTTCGTCTTGTTCTGGTCGTCGAAGGTATAAAGAACTTTTACTGTACAGAAAGACTGAGATTAGTATATTATCCCATGGATCTTCCCCAACAATAACACTTACATCTCATGGGTCTGACCGAAACGCCATCTTCATTCTCGTCATTACTTGGAGCAGTCGGAGGTGCCTGAGCCTGTGAAGCCTGCCATGGGCTTATGCCAGGAGGTTGTCCAGTCGGTGAAGACATTGCGGGCTGTAAATCCTCGCAATACCCTAGCTGGGTGCTTTGCTTCGAACGGTTCCAGGATTATGATCATACAATTCGAAGAAGCATTAAGCATGCAAGAGATGGTTCGAACACCGTGAATCAAGGAACAATTGCGGTGGCTAGTACCATGCTCGCGTCAACCTCGCGAAGGATTTACGCGTGAGACAATATGCTGAAATCGAATATTCAGATAAACCGGGTTTTCGTCTCAAATGAGTATTCGTGAACGTCAAAGGATGATATGTTTTGCCGTGAAGTGTAAAGAAAAGTAAGATTGGGGAAGTATACCAAAGAAAGGGAAGTCGTAATATTGGATGTTCTGTTGACTGAAGCTTCGAATGAGCCAATCGTCGTGAGGGGCCGTGCTCTCACACTAGTCAACTACTTATATTAGCGCGAGTCTAGGCGTGACAGATTCGAGGCCTGAGGATTGAAGACTGGTATCAGGCTTTCAGAAGATATCTCGATTGACAGTCCCAAATGGCAATGAACCAACCAACTCAGATAATTATTCGGCTTACGAGCGGGATAAGCCTGCCTTCTTATACTTTTCCCGGAAGAAGTCCTAGAATTACGGCGCTTAAGGAGTGACTCAAACCCGTATTTCAGGCTCAAAGTCGCGTAGACATCACATGATTGTAAAGAAATCCTCGTCTCGACAACTCGATTATTTAATTTGGTCGTCCCTCACCTACCGTAAGAACGATGCGCATCGTCCGGTATACCTGACATCCCACACATAAATATAGTACAGCAGCTCCACGATCAGCACTTTTTCAAACAATCCTGTTCAGCCATTCAGACCTACTCGCTGCTTGGCTTTTTGAGACTGGCGTCTTCACCATTTCCCTCTTCACCGGTGCTTTCTTCGCCTGTAGCTGCTGCTTCGGATCCTCCGGAAGCTTCTTCACCAATCGCTACTTCGCCAGTCGAAAGTTCTTCGGTCGCAGCTCCATCGCCACTTGTCTGTCCAACTGTCGCTTGTGCCCCACTTTCTTGTACTCCTTCGGCGAAAGCCCAAACAGCCTTGTTATCAGGAGTAACTGTTGTCCTTCTTCGCAATATCTCTGCGACCACCTCCTTCACTCCCTGCTTCCCTTTTCTCTCCTTAATAAATTGAGTGACGATAGCTTTCCGAGACTTCGGCGTTCTCATCACAAGTTCTTGAACGTCGCTCTCCCGAGGAAGTCCGAATTCCGAATGAGGATATTGTGTATAGTCGGTTTCATTCAATAACTGCAGTCGGTTTGCGCCTTCAACTTGGAAAAATGGTTCGGAAATGTTGTCCTCGGGTTTCACATCGTCGAGAGATGCACGCTGCCACACTGGCCTGTTGTCCTTTCGGATGAGCAAAGCAGATACACCCTCAGTGAAATCTGGGTGGCGCATGAACTTATCCGCCATCTGGTGTTCACGGTGGAAAGTATCCTTGATGGACCAGGTGCGTCCGAGTTGCATTTGTCGAAGGGTTACATAGATACTGGTGGGCGACTTTTGGTATAGAGTGGCGATTGTTTTTTCAGCCCATGCCTTTACTTCTTCATCCTCCTCGGCTTTCAGCGCAGCAATAAGGTCTGGGACGTTAGTCTTCGTGAAGCATCGATCGATGGCATCTCGCAGCTTTCCCTGAATAAGCATGGGCTCATCATGCGGAAGACCTGTGCAGAACTCCTCGATCGTAGAGTCAATCAGCGTGAGTCGTGTGTGTTTGCTATCGTAATCCTTGAATCTCAATTCCGCCAATCGATGTTCCAGAGCAGGTAAGGAGGTCGAATGGATGTAATGTGTTGCAATACCAGCATAGAAAGCATTGACACCTTTTAGCTTCTCACTCGTGAGAGCAAGATATGTACCCACGCCGCCCGACATCCGAGGCAAGAAGAACGAAGCTCCTACATCCGGAAAGAATCCAATACTTGTTTCAGGCATCGCAAACACCGTTCGCTCGGTAGCTATCCGAAAGGGGGCGTGTATGCTCAATCCAACTCCTCCTCCCATAGTGATTCCATCCATGAACGCCACATAGGGCTTTTTATATGTCGCAATGAGATGATCCAGCTTGTATTCCAAGGCGAAATAATCTGTCGAGTTTCGCTGTCCCTCCCAGCCCTTCAAGTTTTCTTCTGCAAGATGCTTCACATCTCCCCCAGCGCAGAAAGCCTTTGCACCGGAGCCTTTGATAATGATCACGTTCGCCATATCCGACTTCGCCCATTCCTGTAACCTTGGAACGATTTTCCGTATCATTGATCCATTAAGAGAGTGTAAAGTTTTTGGCCTGTTGAGCTCGATTGTCCGGACACCAAATAGCGTGTTAAAGAGGACATCTTCTGGTTCGTCCCCTGGTAGTTCCTTTATGACTTCTGCAGCTTCCGTTCTCGATAAGTCTTGCCGCGAGGGCGAAGAAGACATCTAGAATACGTCAATAAATGACCAGCACATGTCCTCCAACTCAGCTCACCTGTACCCTACCTGCAATGGCAGGATTCGTGATTTTCGCTCGCAGAGGCATACTGATCCTTTTCGAGCCACAGCACACAGCCGTCCCGGCACCTCTAGTCCAAGACCTCGCAAACATCAAGAAAACAAAGAAAATATAAGCCGTCTAAGAGAAGGAAGAATATGGCCAGACCACAATAGAGTACAAACTAAAGAAATGCGGAGTCGTGTACTAAATTAAGTGTAGATTTGTTCGACCCCGGTTGTACTTTTCCTAAGCTCGGCTCTCTCCAAACATTCAATCCATCTGCACAGAAATTAAAGTTTTGGCGCCAAACCCAAACAGGCGCAAGCGCAATCGTGGAAATTCGAGCTCGCGCTACAACAACACCAGAATCGCGAGGCAGCATTACAACCCTCACACACACCAGTTCCACATACAACATGGCGGACGCAAATAAGATTCAGTAAGTCAGCATACTCATACTACCGTACAAAAGCTAACATAATACCAGAGAACTGCTCGCCAAGCCGCGTCAAGAACTCACGTACGTCTACCCGTCTTCAACCGAGCAGCGCAACCCCTCCCCCTCACACCGATACCCAGCCGCTCTCATCCAGAGTAACTACTGACCCCTCCCTCACAGCGAGTTCGAGATCGCCCAACTAGAAGAACACGAATTCACCTCCGGTCCCCTCTCGATCCTCCAGACCGCCGTGCGCTCACACACCCAAGTCCTCATCTCGTGCCGTAACAACCGCAAGCTGTTAGCGAGAGTGAAGGCGTTCGATAGGCATTGCAATATGGTGCTGGAGAATGTCAAAGAGATGTGGACGGAGATTCCGAGGAACAGTAGTGGGAAGAAGGGAAGACCAGTTAATAAGGACAGGTTTATTAGTAAGATGTGAGTTTGTGGTTGCTCTCTTTGATTGAGATAGTATATTGGCCCGTAATCTGGACGCGATAGGGAGAGCAGAATGCGGAAATGGAACGATGGAGTTGTAAATGATAGGATTGGAAAGTGGCAGCCGAGATGGTGTCATTTTGGGCTATTTGAGGATGAGACACATATGCTAACATCCGATATTGCAGGTTCTTGAGAGGCGATTCAGTCATCCTCGTCCTTCTCAGTTAAGCGCTCTTCGGAATCTTACTTCTTAATGGATTTATCTGGCAGGTGAACTGGGCAAATGGGATAAGCAAGACAAGACTCTGACTTGCAAGGCGGTGTTCTCTACGGAATGGAATTGAAATTACAAAGGCGTCGAAAAGTGGCTGAACAGAGCAGACCATACTCTTCGTCAAAGAACTGCTTTCGATTTTGCTTGGATGATAGAATGGAAGCTAGGATATGGAAGCTCCTGCATTGTTGAGCTGTACCTAGGCCTGGAACTCACAAAATGAGAAAGCCGTCAGAGATATCACCAAGAAATTTGACTGGGCTTGCTCTGTTCGAAACTGAATGACCAGGAGTAACACCCTAGAAACTAGGCAGACTCTTTTCAAGCGTAGCGACTTGATCACTCGCAGTAAAATTCCCATTTCTAACACCAAAACTTCAGGTGACCTTGAAGAATGACATCTGTTGATATCGTGTGAAACCTTTGTGACTCTAGTATCATGTTGCAATCTCAGAATCAAAGTGGGCAGTTCTCGTTTGGCGAGGACGAATTTGTACGAGCTCAATGATGGACCATCACTGCTTGCGTTGCCAAATCAGGTAGAACAAGCTACTGATGAAATATTGTACGTATTGATTCTCAATAACTACTGGCTTACACCTTAAACCATCTCATAACCGTCCTCACCACTCTTGATAACCGCAAGACCGAGGAAGAACTCGCTCAGCCCCCAAGCCCCAGGATCAGGAACCTGTTCAAAGCCCGAGCCGCCAATATACACTGTCCTCCCCAGACTCGCCTTCATCCCCTTAGTTCCTTCAGCACCCTTCCTCGACGCCTCAGCTGCCTTTTGGAGATTTCCCGACGAAGCAAGCGTCTCAATGAATGGATGTAGTGCATCTACGAGAGTCCTGTCACCTGGCTGAGCTGGAGTGTATGTGCCTAGTGACTTGGAAGCTGATTGGAGGGCTGCAGCCCATACTTTCTCGTTGGCATCACCAGAGCCTTGTTGTTGAAGCGCGTAGACTAGAGAGTTAAGGAAGATGGCGTAGAGAGCTCCTGAAGTGCCGTCCATGCTGTTCTCGACTACTTTGACGATTTTGGAGAGGTCTATGACGGGATCGCCGGATAATTTGGTGTTAGAGAGGAGTTTGAGGACAGCTGATGGAAGTCAATATATAAGCAAGAATCAAAAGTGACTGGGCAGAGAATCCTACCTTCTGCGCCACGTTTTAATCCAATTCCACAGTCACCGTCACCTACGACAGTGTCGTATCTCGTTACATCAGGCTCCGCGGCTACCATCCTCTGTAGGCCGCCATTTAAAGCTGCCTTTGTCGTCTCGGGATTGAGTTTCAGTCCGCTGGGCTTCATTGCTTCAGCTTCAGCATCATCTTCTTCTCTTGTCTGGGTTGACTTTGCTTCCCAGGTCTCCTTTCGGATCGGTGCCGTCCATCCAGCAGCTTCGCAAGGAGCATCTAGTAATTGTATCATGCTCGGTCCTCCAATATTTGTGTTGACAACATTTAAGATAGAGATACTGAAGCCAAGACCATTCAAACTGGTCATATAAGTCCCAGCTAAGATACGAAGAGGTTTGATATTATAGGACTTCTCCAATTGACCAACGACTTCCGCAGTGATTCCGCCCAGTTCGAGAACACTGATACTTCCAAGATTGTTAATCATGAGAACGATTTCGTTGGAATTGACATTGAGGAATGCCCGGTCTTTGTCTTTCGAATCTAACAACTGTGCCAGCATTCTCTTGACCAGTTCAGGGAGCTTGACTTTAGCCCTCTCACTTCCAGCCTCATTGTGGATCCCCATGCCAATTTCAACTTCTCCTGCTGCAAGATTATCCCCCGATTTTGGGTCAGCGACTGCTCTTCCTGGTACATGCACGTGGTCCAAGCTGGCTCCAACACTGACAATATTATCCGAAGTCAACTTTGCGACTTTGTAGACGTTATCCAAACTTGCGCCACTTGCAGCCAAAGCACCCGATATCTTGTGAACAAGGACTGTGCCAGCAATACCTCTTCTACCAACCTTCCCAGCCGCAGCTCGTCCAACACCGACATCGTCGCCAACCACAAGCATTTTTACGTTCATTCCCGCAGCTTTGGCCTTCTCAACACCCATTCCGAAATTGAGAACATCTCCAGTATAGTTCATGACCGTAACCAGGATCCCTTTTTCCCCGTCGACTCTAGACATGATAGCTTTCCGGATCTGCTCCGCGCTGGGTGAAGCAAATATGGTACCGGCAACACCAGCAGATAATAGGCCGTCTCCAACGAAAGCACCGAAGCTTGGTTCATGGCCACTCCCTCCACCTGAGATTATAGAGACTTGGGAAGCATGGCCTGGACGCCGATATATGATTTTGTTTTCGACATCGAGGGCGACGGAGGGATTTGTGAGCGTCAGGGCGTGAAGAGCTGTGTTCACTAGATGTGTTGGGTCGTTGATGAAATGTTTCGCAGACATGATTGCAATATGATGGATCACCTAATTATTAGAAATCGTAGTCCTGTCGATGTCATTCATGTGATGGTAGTGAGGGGAAGTCAAGAGAATGTTATGAAGTTGTAAGAGTGAAGGCACACGACGCGCAACTTATACCTGTAATCACCCCATTGCTCCTACCTATCTGGTTCTGTTCACGGAGGCACTCTTGGTGCGGGGCATTCGTTCGAGGTAGCTTTCAATTGGATTCATCCAAAATAACATGTGGAGTGACAGAAGTGATGGATCTTGAGGGAGGGGGGAGGGAGGGGTAAGCATGGACTGGGCTGGGCATTTCGACGGGTGGGCACCCAAGCTCTCGGTTCGGCCCACCTGCCGAAAATGTTACCCAGGTATTTTTCTACTGAAGCATCGTAGCAACGCACTTACATCAACATCCATCAGGTTAAGTTCTCAATGGCTCAGACAACCTCAATTGCCGTACCCGGTCAAATCCTAGGCCCCACGAGCGAATATCTTCCAGGTCCAGGAATACACGTCCACAACTCGAACCTTTACGCCTCAATCCTAGGTCCAGTCTCAAAGTCTGCCTCTCCAAAGCCTACAGGTCCTCAAAAGCGCCTGACAAAGATCACACCAGCGGCTCCTGCTCCTCTTCCAACACTTTCAATTGAGAGGAACATAACTACAGGCTCTGCAGAGACAGGAATCAAGGGCAAGGCAGAGATATTGCCGGAGGTTAATAGCACTGTGCTATGTAGAGTTACGAGGATCGCGCCGAGACAAGCTACGGTTGCGATATTGGTAGTTGGTGAGACGGTCTTAGACGGAGAGTGGCAGGGAGTTATTAGAGTGCAGGATGTTAGGGCGACAGAGAAAGATAAGGTCAAGATCTTTGAGAGCTTCAGACCTGGAGACATTGTTAGGGCGGTTGTGGTGAGTGGCTTTTCGTTCGATTGACAAAGCTAATTTGGTATCAGATATCGTTAGGTGATCAGTCGAACTATTACCTGTCGACAGCGACGAATAATTTGGGCGTTATTCTGGCAACTAGTGAAGCTGGCAATGCGATGTATCCAGTGAGCTGGAAGGAATACAAGGATCCTGAGACTGGTGCTAGTGAGAGCAGGAAGGTTGCAAAGCCATTCTGAAGGGCGTTCATGACGGGAGGCAATTATGGAGCATAGCATTTGGAGTTAAGGCGTCTTCCAAAGGAATACCATTGCAGGTTCGGATGAGTGGCAAGTGAGGGCTTCGCCGATATGTATTGAACGAGACATAGTTGTAAGTGGTGCTAAACAGGTGGTGGAACTGTCCAAGCAGCTCTGGCTTAGGCTTAATGGCGGCCCAATATATTGCATTTGCTCGTTGGTCTTGCCGTAAGGTGTTCTGTGTTGACGTTCTCCCTTGTTGCCCTCCATAAATTCACATTCTCTCACTGTTTTGACGATTCGTTTCTGCTTAGCTTTCAATTACGTTGAAATTAGACAAAGTCTTCGACTATCCCCGTCAAAATGTCTTTTCAACAGGTGCCGCATTTTCTGCTGGCATCATCCTCTGTTGTTTGTACAGTCATCGACCACTGCCTCCGGTTTTTATTTTCGGGTTAGCAATGAAACTTTCAAGCATCAGACAGGTAGAGCCATGCTGTTTGTAAAATTTCTTCGCTCACTTCCGTCTACTATTGTTTCAAAAAAGACATTTCTTCAGTAGGTTTCTCGTATCCAACATGATTTCTATATCTTCCTTCAGATAATAAAGTTACTCCCGGTCTGAGTTCGAAAGCTCTCTAAACTTCAATTGATGTCATATTCCCTGAATGACAGAGCTGATTGGCTGGCTGGAATTGACGTTGTTGAGATATGAAAGCGCAGGTCTGTGGGTATTTTAAAAACTTGATATTACCAGTATTTCCAAGAAGCTTCAACAATTCACAAACTTGACCAGCGAAAGAAGGGCATGTCGTAGTGTCTGCTTTTAGATGGGGGGTTCCAATTTGGGGTGGTAATATGTGATCTGTGAATTTCAATAACATGCTGTAATATCACCTGTACAATCAACAACACATTCAATCCACTTGTATCAATCTACAGAAAGTAGACACGAAAATGAGAAGGAAGAAGGCAATGTTTTCTCGCTTACCATCCTCCAATCGGCCTAGTTCCCAAGCTAAACGATGACGCTTGCAATTGACGACGAACTCTCGGGTGGACATGCAAATCAACAAATCACGCGCACACTTTCAATGATTTGCACACCCGTCGTGAAATGTCCCAAAATGCCCTCCAAACAGCCTACCAAGCCCTTCTCAAACGCCAAAGACTCACACCAAATCCCGGTCAACTCGCCCTAGTAAACCGACTTGCAACCCTCCAAACATCACTCCACAATCTCAAAAACAACAATACCCACCCTCCTCTAAAAGGAGTGTACATCTATGGCGATGTCGGCACAGGTAAATCACGTATCGCGGATTTGTTCGCCTCAACTCTCCCACCAGAAATCACGCACAGACGTTTGCACTTCTATGAATTCATGATGGACATTCACACGCGTCTTCACCACGCCCGTTCATCGCCCACTTACTCCGGCGACCCTCTCATCCAAATCGGATATGATGTCCGCGCTGAAAGTCAGGTGTTGTGTTTTGACGAATTCCAAGTCACGGACATCGCGGATGCGTTGATCCTCAAGCGACTCTTTGGCGCTATTTGGGAAAGTGGCGGGATTATGGTTAGTACGAGTAATCGACCGCCAGAAAACCTGTATGAGAATGGACTGAATCGAGATCTTTTCGTGCCTTTTATTAAGGAGTTGAGGGACAAGTGTGAGGTATGGAAGATGGAGGGGAAGAACGATTATAGGATCAGTAAAGGGGCGGGGGAGGGGAGGGTGGATGTTTTCTTCACGGATGAAGTTCAGTTCGAGAGGAGTTTGATAGCGCGGATTGGAGATGGCGAGATGGAGAGGAAGGTCATTCCCGTTTTGATGAGTCGGCAGTTAGTGGTTACGGCTAAGGAGGCACAGGACTCCAAATCACTGATTGTGAGCAGCACATTTGAAGATCTGTGCCAGAATTATCTGGGATCTGCAGATTACTATGCCCTGTGTAAAACAGCTGGCGTGATCTATCTTACCGGCCTTCGAAAATTCGCTTCGGACGAATTGGATTTCGTAAGACGATTTATCACGCTTGTTGATCTTGCATACGAGACTAAGACTCGTATTGTATGTCTTTCGAGCACACCTCTATTCGAAGTATTTGTGAATATCATCCCGAGAGAGCTGCATGTTCAAGGACAGTTGAAAGAAGCTTTAGGTCGACAAATGAGCGTGAAAGGCGAGGGAGGGAGTAGCTCGAGTATGATGAGCACTTTCATTGGGGAAATTGAATGGTCTGCCACCGGGCTGGCCGAGGCTTCGCTGGCTACGGGCGGAGCTGGAGAGACAGATGTTGGGTTTGCTGTCGGCAGGGCAGTCTCAAGACTTTATGAGATGGGGTCGCAGAATTATGGAGTTTCTGATTGAAGAATTAGACAAGCAATGGATTACGCTCCTAGAAACTCAGCAGTGGGTGGTGTTACTTATTTGAAGAAGTGTACGAGCGTAGAAGGGTGGCAGCAAAGACTAAACAGCGGAAGAGGGAGGAAAGGAATCATAGAAAGGTGTTACTAGATGAGGAATGCGGTGACTCAATTGCATGCTGGAAATGTACCAACAACTACCTATAACCAGATCTCGAAAGTCACTTGGCAGTGCACTCTCCCCCAATTTGGGACAGAAGTCAGCCGGAGCTAAGAAGAAGAAAATTGTCGGGGCCCATTCATAAATGGATCATATACATGTCACAGTCGTTCAATCAGTCAGTTCAATTTGACCTCGACCTTCATCACATTCCAAGTTATGCGTTTTCCTTTGTTTTTCATTTTGGGGGATTCTTATATATAAAGTTTGATTTGGTGCTAGGTATCTGTTTGTAATGAAAAAACAAAAGGTCTCCAAGCTGGAAAACGAATAGCAGCCTCACCTGACCATAAACGGCCTTTTCTCTCCAGATCATACTTGCTCTCACTCCGCTCACTGATCACCTCTCCAGCGGATGAGGAAACGCGATTGCTGAACGAAGCTGTCCATTTGCGACGATGGGTCTTGACTCACCACTCCGCTGAAGATAAGCAGTGCGTGGCCGCATCCGAGCTAACTCAGCTTCAACATAGTATGAAGGCACTGGAATAGCTCAAGGTTGAGGTCTGGAACCTGGCAAATTGCGAGCCGGATTGCGAGCTGGGATGCGAGGTGGAGGATCACTCTTGAGAGTAGGGAATTGTAGCGATGCCGTAACGTCTGCAGCGCTCGCGTTGGATGGAATAGCTGGTCGTCGAGATCTGAGAAATCCAGTCTCCGGGTCGAAAGAACGAAAACCTGATGCAGTGACTTCCTCAGCTGTTTCCTTCCGAGGTGTGACAGCTTGCATGTTGCGATGGGGTGGATGGCTCTGAAGAGCAGGAAAATGTGATATCGAGATCTCCTCAGCTGTCTCTTCCAAAACAGCCTGTGTCTCGTCAGCCCACGAAATTTGCGCAACCTTATCGGCGTCGAAGTCTTGCTTCCAAGGCCCCACTTTGGCCCAGGCTGTGATCGGCTGGGAGGGGAGTTCAGGCAGAGGCTTGTCAGCTGCTTGGAATTCTCTCGAAGGCTTGGTAACTGCTTTTTTCAGTCGACGAAAGAAGACTCTGGATCGCGAACCCTCAGAGCCACTGCTTCCTTGTGATTTCGTCGAATCGGAGTCCACATCCTCGATTGAAGCTCTCTGGGAGTGGATGGAGGAAGAGTCTTGAGTAGATACCCTGAGAGCTTTTGGCACCACGCGAATGACCGCATTTGAAGGTGCACGAGGAAAATCTTCCTCAAAGCCGATCTCAGCTGGCTTGATTGGAGTTTGGCGCTCGGCCATTTTTGGTACTCTCGCCTCGATAAGAAGCTCCTCGATCTCTTCTGGTGAGAAGGCTTTGCTGATCGCTTGCAAGCTCTTGATCTTTCGATAGGTTGTCTTCAGGAGGGAAGGCATGGGGCTAATTGTCTCTGGAGTAGTGAACTACAGAAAAGTCAGTCAATGACTTGGGGTAACGATTGGGTAGAATGAAAGGATAGAAGCAAGAACGTCGAAACAGTATGGTGAGCAGAAAAGCCCAATGCTGGACACTCCCAGCCTCTAGTAAATTAGGTTTATATCTTGTTCCGCACGACTTTCCTGTTGCTTTGTTAACAACAAACCTTTAACACAATTTCTGTACCACAAGCTGTACTGTATCTGTATTTGCTGAAACCTGTTTCTGGAATTCTATTAGCGAGGCATCCTATCGAACCCGAGAAAATGGCCGGCGCCAGAGGAGTTTTTAGACGAAGCCCTTGCAACTTGTTTTCCGCAAATTAATCTGACCCAACAAAGGGACACACATGCTCGGTATACATTACTCCCGTAAGTTGTATCGCAAAAAGTCGCAAAAAAAATCTATGAACTGCTGGGCTGCTCAGGTAAGAAAGCCGGTTTAAGAATTCCGTCCAGCTGTATCCAAACAAAAACAGTTTACCGCTAACTCTTCTATACATTTCCTTTGAGAAGCAATTCTACAAGCATGACGGATTGTCCACATCACACAATAGCCCACAGTCAGCAAAGAATCAAAGAAATCTGAATCTCTGTTGTCAGCCATAAAGAACAAATTTTCTTTTTGCTTTGTTATATAGCTTGGTTCGTCAATGTTTCTGGCTGCTGGGACTACATCATTCACCAGCGAATTGATCGAAAATATACACGATCGAGGAAGTGGTTAGTCTCTTACTGATAGTCCCTCTTATTTACTTCCTTCGTGAATTTTGAGTTTCTTGTGTGTATATTTCCCACAGCTTCTCTTAGATTTCTGATTGGGTCAAAGTTTCATTTTTTTGTCACCAATATCTCGAGATTCTCTTCGTAAATATTCTTAAGTCTCGGGATGAGCTTAACTATTCTCTAGTATGAAGGTCTCAATGCAAAAGTCACACATGTCTAAGTTTGAAACAAGAGATTCGGGCTAGGTATGGGAGATCACAAAACTCAGTCACCTTTCAAGAGGTTTGTAGTCGGCCGTCTGAGAGGGGGCTTTAAACGACTTCTGTGGGAAAACGAAATCTCCAACCCCCAAAGAAAATCAATGAAATGCTCTTTGAACCCCATCTTTATCATGCCATTGTTCTTTACGGCCCCTGAATTTTTCCCCTTCCATTCCATCAGGGAAGGAAGTGGCTTTTCCATAGTTATAAACACAGCCAATCACTTCAGCTCCTGGGCCCCGCTTTCTCCTCTTTTATCGCTCGAAGCCTCTCGCTCCAGCCAACCTTCAAAGCACTTCTCAGCCGCAGCTGACTGCCAGTGCTCTGCCCATCGATCATTTACATAAGGCTGAGCATCCCTTGAGGAATCCCTTGGATTAAGAGATGCTATCTTCTCATCCGTCTAATAGTCCTTCAATATCCTCGATTTCTTGACTTGCAAGTTGCAACAAATTTCCGGCTTTAGGTCAACTGGGCGACGATGGTGCAACTATTTGATATTATAAAGTCAAGGTTCATGAAAACAGCCAATCCAGCAATTTACGACTTCTTCCGTTCAGAACTGAGAGACCAATCGTACGCGATTGGAGATGTGTATTCGAAGGACGAGGTAAAAAAGGCGCAGGATGAGTGGAATATATTGCCGTAGGTTTTCCGACTTGTCATGACTTAACACAAAGCTTAATACCAGCTAGAAATCAAGACAAAAAGGCATATCCGTACCTCACTCATGTGAAATTGCTATCGAATACATGGCCCCATCTTCGCCTTTTGGCTGACTTCATGGAAGTTACCACCACACCCTTGCGCTGGAAAGATCTCAGTACAGTGCATCCTACTAAAGGAGCCGATCTTGATCCTGAAAAGAAGGAAAAGAGGCTTAGGGATAGGCGGGAAAGGGCTAGTCGCACGAACGTATGTGTATTGAACTACATGGCCTCCGGGGAGATACCGGTACCAACGCATTGTAAGAGTATTGCAGCACTGAAGTCGGTGCTCGAGGATCGAGGTGCCATTGGTATCGTTGATAAATACAACTTGCGCTTGTATGTCGTTGAAGATTTGTCACGGGATGTGATTGAAGCGTTAGGTTCACATCTCGATATTGAGCCTGCTTTCTTTAGGGAGCACATTGTTGATTACGCGGTATGTGCAATGTACCCTGCATTTCTCCAGAGACTTTCATCTCAACTTTCGAAACGGTCCAATTCTAAACCTTGAAAAGTGGTGCAATATTCGCGACCGCTGGCAAGACCCTCCGAGCCTCAGAGTTGCGGAAGGTCATCGTCGTTGGGTTCAACTAAGGTACGTTACGGCGAGGTACTACCAAACCTCCGAGGAGTTCAGAGCGGGTATACAAGAGGCGGAAGCATTCAATGTTCTGCGGAGACCGGATGATGATACGAACAATCAGGCGGTTTGGGACGACAAGGATGCTAAGGTCGGAATCATGAGGACCAGAGCGAGCTTCTGGTTGAAGAAGGGAGAAAATGGAGAAGGAGATATTGGTGTGTATTCTTTCTATCGCCTATCCAGAAACTTTTCGCAGTGTTTTCAAACTTTTATATTGACATTTGCAGGTGTCCTTCTTCTCGATCCAACAGTTCGGAGAGGTACACCGCTATGGTATGGATATCGTAATTGGGAACCTACCCCGTCAATAAACGACGAAATTCCGGCGGCACCACGCCGAGAATCTCTCTTCGATGACTATATTCACTGGGCAATCAAAAGCTCATATTCGCAAACCCAAATACAATCGCAACCAGCTCAATTATCGACTAACAAAGTGAACACTCACATACCAATGCAAACACTCCTCTACTTGACCTGCGCCGAGTGGCTCACCATGACCGATTACATCCGCACCCGGATCGGGATAATAGAATGGGAGGTTTCAAATCCTACCCATTTCCTTGGCAAAGACTTGCACATCGACGATGCTCTGGACAAATTGCACTTCTGGC
Organism: Rhynchosporium graminicola; assembly: GCA_900074885.1. Classification (NCBI taxonomy): domain Eukaryota; kingdom Fungi; phylum Ascomycota; class Leotiomycetes; order Helotiales; family Ploettnerulaceae; genus Rhynchosporium; species Rhynchosporium graminicola. The sequence continues at coordinate 614,381 of FJUW01000016.1, read as the reverse complement.
GACGTGTTGTTCCTTTGTACCGCGAGATGCTGACCGATACCCTCCAACGAGTCTTCCACACCCCTTCACTTGATACCAGCTCGACCGTCACAGTTAACAATGCTCCACCAGTTGCTCTATCTTCAGTAGCTCAATGTACTTCCCAAGCGCCAACCAGCTCCCACCATATCCGGGCTGATTTCTTGCGCGCACTCTCTTACATGGAGGAGTATCAACATCGAATCGATAGACTGACTTCTGTCGTCACAGCCAAAATCTCAATCGAGGACTCCCGGCGCTCGCAAGATGACAACCGCAACGTTGCGCGTTTGACATGGCTGGCGACGTTTTTCATCCCGTTGAGTTATGTAGCAAGTCTGTTTAGTATGCAAGAAGATCTAGGAACTTTGGGGAGAACGATGAAAGTCTATTTCGCTACTGCGGTGCCGGTCGCAGCGTTTGCGATGGGATTAGCGTGGGTGCTTACACTGCCTGTGGTCTTAAATATGTTAAGCGTGTTGAAGGGAAAGAAGGGCGACCGGAGGACTTGAATGGGAGAATGAGATATGGCTGATCTGGTGATAATGAGTGTTGAAAGAACGGATTGGTTTGGGATTTGGCTTGCGTTTTATGCTCTGGCGTAATCTGGCAACACGGCCGGCGTGTGAGGAGTGTGGCTGTTGCGTTCAGAGAATTCTGTTCTCTTCTTTACCTTATGAAAGATCCACAACACGAAATACTGGCGAGACATCCAGTGCAAAGGCATGCTATCAATGTAAGCAGTGCAAACTGCCTTTCTTAAAACACTTTTTCTTACATGCGGAATAACTACAACATCTACAAAATTACGCTACGATCCCCAGAACGAAATTTGATTAGTGCAGCTGACGGACCTCATCAAAATCCCTATGGCAGATTTGCTCCATTTCTGTTGAAGTAGAAGCTTGCCATACTAATTGGTGATTTGTATATCATAGTTGTGAACTTAATGTTAAGAACTTCAAGATAGTTAACACATGAAAGGCACGTAACGAACGCAGGACTCTGATTTTCAGCCATGATAAAGTCATCACACGCTCCTCAAATCTCTCTCAATAATATCTTGATGTCATAAAGTAGTCGTAGGTCATTGAAATGAATAATACTCGATATTTACAAAAATTATCGTAGGACATTAGTTACATGATGATTCACAGCCGCGGAGGTAATCTGAAATTTTACCTGGACAACAATCTCAAGTCAAGAAATCATCGCAGGACCTTGAATTAATTCAGATTATGTGGTCATAGAACAATTCCACGACTTTGCTTAAGTGAGCGGAGATTCATTAATGAATCGTGACTTCGATTTTGAGTGATGTTTAAGAATCAACTGAATACTTCGGAACTCTACTGCAGAAGGTCAAAGCTACTGAGATTTTGTCTCATCGGGATAGTCATGGTAGCCTCGCCCCTGAAGGCTCCTCAAATGCGATCAATAGCGAAGGACAAAATCTGAGAGCACATGGTCGGGCTGGACGACGCTCAAGCTTTAAGGGGAACAGGTGTGGCTGTATGCACAGTATTGCAGTACAAGAACCTCTCTACGCCACTCTAACCACGACATTCTTATTCCTTTTTGTCGCTTGCCATATTGTTAAGCACTCCAGTCTTTTGGCGGAGCTTCGCAAATATCATTTTCGCTCGCTCGCTTAACGGCAGATTACCGAATGTAAACAAACTACATCACTTTAAAAAGCTAAAAAGTCAAAGAAAGAGACGGAACCGCGACGGCGCTCCCAAAATTAATTGAAGGAAGCTTAATTAATATATTTGTCCAAGAAATGGCAAAAAGGATGTCTTGTGTCTTCCCCAGATCCCCACTGCCCCAGATCCCCTCTGCGACGCACCCACTGACGCCGACTTTTACTATGCAAGATTCCCAGTGGCAGGAGTACATTTTACTCCCAGCCACTGAATGCCCCATAATCGGTTCCCGGGCTTTTTTAGACACAAACTTGACACTATCCTGCTTATTTCGTTATATGAAGTTGTCAAGTTTGTGGGTCTGTGGGTTTAGCGAGACTTCAGACAAGAATATCCCTTTTGGCATGACAGGATGTTATGTACCTGACTATATCCAGGCTGCAATAGCTTCTTTACTATCTTATTAATTTCTGAAGCTCCTTTACGATAATTAAATATAGAATAAGATATATATATATATATATATATATATAAACTTCTTCTATAAAATTTATAAAGCGCTTTGCGAGGGTTTGCCTCTGTTGAGAATTCTCTCTATTAATATCTTAGAAGCCTTTCGTAACATTCAAGAGGCGCTTTGCGAAGTTTTGATTATATCGAAAACCGTATCTAATAATATCTCGGAAGTCTTTCGTGACATTCAAGAGGCGCTCTGCGAGGTCTTAACTACGTTAAGGACTAGCTCTATTAATATCTTAGAAGTCTTTCGTGATATTTAAAAAGCACTCTGCGAGGTTTAGATAATATTAAGAATTATCTCTGTTAATATCTTAGAAGCCTTTCGTGACATTCAAGAGGCGCTTTACGAAGTTTTGATTATATCGAAAACCGTATATAATAATATCTTAGAAGTCTTTAGTGATATTCTAAGCGCTTTATTATTTATATTTAGTATCCTGTCATGTAAAAACTTGAATCTAATTTAGGATATTTGAAGGCAGTCTGCAAAAAGTCATAGTTATAAGCTAGTAAATTAAGGCGATCTATTCTTTATCTTTATTTTCAAGTCTCCAGATTATCTCACACTTCCCTCTAATCTTGCTTAATTTCAAGAAGTAGATCCTTAGTGGCATTTTATTATCCTCAGAGTCCAAGATCGCCAAAACCTATTCTTAGATCTGCCTCGATCTCTCGAGGCAAAGTCCCCGGTGTATCTACCATCTCCTCGTCCTCATCCGGCTCAGCCATTCTATGATCAGGCTCTTCGCAATTATCATCCAAACACTCATTATCCTTCCCCTTGATATCCCACCCGAACTTCGCACACTTGTGCTCCCAGTACTGCTCAATTTCCCCTCGGGGATGGAAGCGCTAGTCCCAGTTAGCTTAGTTCCGATGATGGATACTTCAAACTCTTACCATTTCAAATACTTTGTGCAGACCCTCAGCATCTAGCGTAGAAGAGTTATCGTAGAGGTCAAGCGCCACACAAGCCCAGGCTCCCTCCATAGCTCTTCTTGAGAGCGCGCCAAGATTCTTCTGAGCAGCAATACTATCCACCGTCTTGCAGAAATTGAGAAAAGTGGACTGTTGAGACAGCAGAGCGTCGAAAGTCTTGTACTTCGGGAGAGTTACGGGATTGAATGCGGTGGTAACGAGGCGTTTGAAATCGCTGTAGGCTGCTGTAGGAGAGCCCCAGACGGCTTTGAATCGAGGAGAGAAAGCCCATGTTGCGTAATCTTCTGGCGGCACACTACTGAACAGGTAAAGTTCCCCGCTGTATTGTAGAAGCGTGGTATCTGGCACCGGAGGATATAGAGTTAGAGCATGGGGCAATTGGCGATTGTTGGCGGTACCAGCCAGTACGGCAACGCATTCGGCACCGATCTCATGCTCAAAGATCTGGCAGAGCTGACCAAGTTGAACAATCGTGGCGGGGCTGACATTGCTCAGGTTTTGGACGCTGAGCCAAAAAGCGAACCATTTGTTGAAGCGGGATAACTTGAACTTGTACTTGGTAGCAAGCGTTATGATCTGCTGAACATCGTTGATACTGAGGCTCGACCATGTTGGTTCCGGCATGTTGTTAAAACAATGGAATATTCTGAGCCAAACTTCGAGGACGTGGGTACCGACGTGGTGGAGTTCGAGGTTGTTCGCGGTACCATGCGTATTCAAATGGGCTGCGAAGGCTGTCGAATTTTGGGCCAAAACTTGGAAGGTAACCTTGAATAGGACAGTTCTTTCGAGTACACTTCCATTGTATTGAAAGGCTTCGATGTACATATCGCCCGCTGGGTCGATCTCGATGAATGGGGATCCCTAAAAACACTTTCAGTGAGGAGCCCAACAACAACATGAATGTATTTGCCTCAGAAGAAGACATTGTCGTAGTCTGTAATAGTGAGTGCGAGTGGTGTTTGGTAAAGATAGATTGGTCGACGCCGAAAAGTGTGTCCAGAAGGAAGAGTGTGGTGGTGGTGTGAGGAGTTGTTGGTTTTCAAGAAGGGCAGATGGTCTCGGTGACAAGATATGGTTTTATAATCATTTGAATAGCTGCCTGAAGCTAAGCGGGGCTGTCATTCTCTTATTGAATTTAAGGTGAATTCACTTGTCGCATTTACAATATGAACGGCTGCAGCCGGGCTAGATCACTATCTACGTATTGTGAATAACCGCGAGGCTAGTCGATTCACGCATCATCTACCACTTTTATGGCATTCAGTAGTCTAAGCCTCGGCCATTTAATCTCAATTCAACGGTGTTTGCATAAACTTTGAGATATGTCAACACAGCCACTCGTAGCGAGCTGTTGGACAAGCGTGAGGCTTTACCGCTCGTTTGCTGCTAAACCTTTCTTCACCACAACACTAAAACTATGAGCGGGAGCGGGAGAACAGAAAGCGTAAGAGGGTCGATGAGACCAATGCTTTGGGGGGTAATTCGAGCAGCTTTGGCAGTCGTCAGAGGAGAATACCCACACTACGTCCAGTAAGACGGTTCTGAGAAGAACTATTTGGTTGAAGGATTCCTTGTGTTCTTATGTTTGTGGATTTTGCACTGTCTGTTACGGACATGGCTCGTTGTATACGTGTGGGATTACGAAGTTCATCTTGCTGCTGTGTGTCTAACAGAGGGCGATAATTATGTTACTATATTCGAGGCTGTTGCAAGATGTTGAATAGCTGAATCGTAGCAAATCAACCAGCATATCAATCATTCAAGTCTAGAAAGAAGCATTGGCTATGGCTCCCTATTCATTGTATGGAAACTTCTGCTGGTTACTGAACAGCAATTTTCTTCCAAAGCTGAAGAGCATTCACTTTTCGCTCACAACTTTCCTCAGAGTGAAGGATTTCGGCCTGTTTTCAAGAGCCTGTGACTGAATACCACACTAATCCTCGCTTCTCGTTCAGAAAAGGATATCTTCATCTCTTTCACAAAAAGTCCTTCCTCAAGCACCGACAAGCAGCACGACAGCAGCATCGTGCCTAGTACTTCCAGTACCTTTTTTAAGCCTCCTGCGGGAAACTTGGAACCCACAACAACGATGTCTATTCCAGTAAGATCCCTCTTCCGGACTGTCATTTTTGCTCGCAGCTCACCTTTGATAGGACAACAACGCGGCGATTTGATTATCAAGGTGATCGAGTACGATCTTGAAGCTTCCAACCAGGATGGTGATCATCTAGTGCTCAAGACGGCTTCCTTCACGGTTTCGCATCAAAAGCTACTCGACAACTGCGATTCTGCTCCCTTCAAAGCCATGCAAAATGGTGCCTTTCTCGAAGGTCGAAGCAGTGTCATCGCCCTCCATGATGATAGCGTTGCAAGCATTGAGCTCTGGCTGCGCCGATTCTATGATGCCTTCAACAATAAGTCCTACGAAGTTCCCATCCTTGAGGTCTGGAATGCCATTGGAGTTGGTCGCAAATACCTTTTTCACGGGGAGAAACTCAACGAATGGTTCGCAGCATACTATAATCGGCAAAACGTGAGAGGTCTCGAGCTAGACGACTTGAAGGAGTGGTTGTATCCTTGCAAGGCCCTCGATCATCCAAAGGGATTTGCTTTTGTTACGAAGACGCTGGTCTATCAGGGAACAGGCCACATCCAGGAGAAGAATCCAAGTCGCTACCGTGAGCTTCATGTTGAGGGACGCGTGATTCGTACGTCTTATTACTCTACTCTGACCTGCGTACATACTGAAGTCGAAAATTAGAGCAACTCAATGCCGCCCGTGGAAGTATGCGCAAAGAGATCATCAAGGGCCTCTTCAATCCTCTGGAGCGTTTCTGTGGCCGAAAATGCGCTGCACAGGCAAAGTCTGTTATGGCATACCTGAATGCTCTCATACGCACGGGAGTATGGCCAATTTACGATCTGCAAAGCAAGTCGAACAAAGCTATCATCGAAAGTCCGGGATTTGTGAACTGGACTTGCACCAAGCCTGACGATGCTTGTATGTCTTGCTTCTTCAACCTGAGCGGCCAGAATGTTACCAGGACTAGTGGTATCGTGCTGGGCTACTGGAATGGCTTGTGTTTGGATTGCATGGACATTTCAGATCCTCACTCTGGCGACCTAGATGATGACTACTGGCGCCATAATGATTTGATGGATTGGGGCGACGGTTGTCGTCTGAATCATGAGCGTAACACTTGGTACTTCTCGTTCATGGGCCGATCAGAGATAATGAGCGCTTTCAACACTGCCCAGCAGGATAGAAAGAAGGCACGTGAGGCATCTCAACGAGGTATCAAGCGCAAGCAACCTGGCCCTAATGACGAGGACGAGTCTTGAAACTTCAAGCTCGTCTACTTATTGAATGTCTGTATTTCGAAGAAGATCAGCTGAAGAGCACACTTCGTGAGAGACCATTCCTTGTAACGTGGAGGTACAAAAGTCATGAGTGGTTCAGAAGCGTTACGCGCGAGCGAAAATGTGTACAAACATGAAATGCAAAGGTTGCTTAAGCAAAATCACCTGGATCTGCTTGACTAATTTTGCAATATGAACAAATTCCAAAGAACTGCGCAAAGATAAGTGAAAACTTGAAATCTTGCTTCGCCACAGAAACGTAAGTAGTAGCTACAAGTAATAAAACATGGCGACAACACAACAAATAAGTACTCGATAAATACTCGACAAATCTTCTACCTTTTCTCCGTTGGTAGGATATCAATAGCCGGAATATGCTGTACAGCCTGATCCTCCCCAATATTAGCAGGCTTATTAGGATGTGGCGAGGTCTCCGCCTCCCAACCATCGCTTCCCGCATTTCTACAGCATTTCACTCTCGATTAGCAGAAACAGCATTGTCCTCCGCAGCTCTGAGCCAATTATCTCATTGATCCGTGTTGGGAGCTACGCCTCCTCGTGTAATCCAACCCATTTTCTTCGTTTCGCGAATGGCGTACCATACAGTACGTGTGAACGATGGCCAGCCTTCGAGAGTTTCGTCTTGAGGTTGATTGGCGTCCTGTGCATCACTAGAGGTTATGTCTCCAGATTTTTAATTGGAGAGATCTCAGAATAAATCTTTTGGAACGAGGGATGCGGCCCAGAATAGGCCGGTGAGGATGATGTATGATAAGCCAATGGCGGCTTGCATCACAAACTCGCAGTTACCCATTATACCACGGATGCCATCAAGAGGAAAGTTCCCATTCCTACAGGTATTCGTAACACTTGTGTGCCAACATAATACTGACACTCTTCCGTGCCTGTATACAGCTCCCGAGCGACATCTTGGTTGCATCGGACTAGCAAAAAAGCCCCTTCTCGCGTACGGATAACAACATCACCAGCCGGAACTTTGGATTTAAAAGATCGTTTCGTCAGGACGCCAACATGAAGCGTAGCCAAAAATCGTACAAGTCATACAGATAACACAAACAGCTAAGATTGCAGTTCCATCCCTTAAGAATATTGCTCTAATGATTAAGCCTATTGTGACCAAAAAGGATCCCATAGAAAGAATATTCAGTGGCGAGAGTCTCCTTTGTGGAACTCGAGGTTTCTCATTTTCTTGCTGGTTCAACAAGCGAGTGAGCGTCCTCTGTACTGTTGGGTGCTCGAGTGTGTTGGAGGTACGTTTTCAATCATGCCCTTCTCGACGCTCGCCGAGGTGGAGACTAAGTCACTTTTGGACTGAGTTTTAACTCGTATTTGTCCGGCGTGAAGTGATAAGGTTGGTGCCCTTTCCCATCTGTGTGTGATCTGCAGAAATTTGAAGACAAATGGTTGTAAATCCTCGATGGGATGCATGATATTGGGGGAAAAGTTGAGCGTTGGCACAAGCGTTCCATTGTGTACTCCTACTACGGTAGTGTTGAGACAGGGCATTCGAGTTGGTCGTGAGGATTTGAGAAGGACTTGAGGAGCTGGAATAATTCCAGGGAGTATGCAGGTCCATGATGCTGTGAGTGCTTGTGAGTGTTCTTGGATGGAACTTTCGCCAACAACTGCTAGAAGGGAAACTATATCCTATCTCCAGACATCATCTCCCTTCGTCCCCGAGGGAAACCAGTTCGACATCTTCTACAATGTCCAGGATCATCTGCGCCTGGTACTGCTGCCAAGACTTGTTTAATGTGGGTTTCGATTCGAGAAGCCTGTCCGAACGATGTCCGTACGATGAATTCGTAAATAAAAGGTGGTCAGGCTTAGAAGAAGAATTGTCGTATAAATAAAGAAGACCAAAAAAACATCTAGAGCAGCAGTAGAGCTGCGAATATATCAGCAGCGAGACGGTCGAGCAACTGTGTGAAGGATTACAAGAATTACCTGATCCTTTCTCAGCCTCAGATGTGGGGGTGGTCCACGGTGATCTGCCAAGGGTCTGAATGACTGTGGTACATGAAATCCTTTTGCAGCCCCTCAAGCGCAATCCAGTGTATGTATGCATACCCCATTTCGGAGTGTAGTGTGTCCTTCAGGACACAGTTCAACGACTAGTTTGCTGTTCAACGGCTTGGATGCAGAGGAGATGTTTCATCTGCAAGTTGGAAATTCATCTGAAAAGGTTTCGGCAGGCACGGGCCGAAGCCGTGACTTCGGGCTCATCCATGTCAAGTAACTAGTAGCCTCCTAAACTTAGTTTAGATCTAGACTGTCAACACTGGAGCATGCGACCACTTGATGCTACAATTGAAGATCCTCTTTGTCAATTTACTGTCAGACAAATGGGGGCATCTCTACCAAGATCCTCAGTCTCGTAAAGCTTTATCTCAATCTATTCGGAATATCATGAGTTAACGGAAGTTTGCAGATTTACTTGCCCGATACCATCTAGGCGAAAAACACGGTGGACTTTAGTGAATATTTGAAGGGCTCAGATTGATATATACATTGTAAAAATCTCCATAGGTATCTCTGAAACTTCGAAACGCCGTACGCCATATGCCTGGACGACCCTCCCGCAAGAGTGAATAAATACCAAAAATTATTTGCAGAAGACTCCTTGACTTTTCGATTTCCTATCAGTGGGCCTGCCGTCCATAAACACCACGAAGCAAGCAGTTTGTGAAACGTATTGTGACGCATCAGCGATTCTAACGAAGTGAGATGTGTGTTGAAGGTAGACGCAGCGGGTGTCGTTCTGCTGCGATCCAAGCCCTCCCATCATCAGCATTTCAATGACGTCCAGGCTCTGGTTCCCATTCTCGCATCATCGGCCCGTATTCATCGACTATCCATTTGCAGAACTCGTTCCACCTATTCGTCCACTCTAAGGCGACTGCTTGGAGTTGTTCTGGGTCCATACAGCTATGCTCAAGACTCCATTTGGCAAGTTGTTTCCATCCTTGAAGAGTCATCGATTCAGCACCTATCATAACTTGGTAAAAGTCATGTGAGAGAGATGATCTAGAGAAATGATGTGAGTTTTCCCAGGTTCGGCCAGAGATGCGAGTCTGCTTACTTGTAAAAGGTGCCGTTGTCGCTGTTGATTGTACAAGGCACATTGTTTGCCAATAGAATAGGCAAGTGATGGCCAGCGATATTGGGCGTCAGACCCAGAATCTCATTGGAAATTGGGCATGATTCGATCGCAATACCCTTCTCTTTGAATTTTTCCATGATCACAGGATGCCTTGCAATAGCGTATCCGTGACCGATACGTTTCGAGTTTAGAAGCACTGCGTCAAAAAGGTTTCCGTCGACTTTACCACCAACTTCGAGTGTTTCGCCACAATGGAACAAAAAGGGGAGATCTAAATTCTGAGTATCGCATTTCTTCCTAAATGCCAGGAATTCGGGAACGAAATGTCGTAGCTCATTGCCCATCTCTTCGTGACCAACAAGATCAAAACCTAAGGTAACTGTCAATGCCATGCTACCGGTAGTCCAGATAGGTAATCAACTCACCACATAGTAGGCTCCTGAACTTCAACTTAAGCTCTATGCACTCATTCAATGAAGCCTCTACTTGCTCCTTCTTAAAAGACCGCGGTGTGCAGTAGATGACCTTCATGCCTCCAAAGTGCTGTCCACTCTCGCTGATCTCCGCCATGGTGTTCCGGAGCTCTTCGTCGATGATTCGCATGATACCTTCGTTACCTATGGAATTGTATCCATCGTCAGTTTTCAGTGAGTTTGTGGCCATGAAATTGGGCCTAATCTCCGCATATTGGATGTTGTCCTGCACGAAATCCTTGATGCACTCTCTAGTGTAATTTCTGAACGCAGATTCATAGGCGAAGAGGCCCTTCATCATTTGGGTGCGATGATTGAACTTCTCCCATATCCTGTTTTGGTCAGTCGGTCCCTTTCTACACACGAAGCTGACGCGAGCTTACCCTCGACTCGTCTGTCTAGTCCCGTGAGCTTCTTCTTCTGAGATTTGCATCTTCATCTCTAGCCACGCCTCAGCACCCGTTGTTCGCTGCCAGACCCGATTTGCATTATCTCGATATACGAATTGACGCTGGAATTGCTTGTATGGCATCCATCTATTAGATACATACTGTTCATCGAATAGGTTGCCTAGTTCAACAGGTTCTTCATTGCCGTCTGAAGTCTTAATATGGGTTGCCTCATGAGAAGTCATGACCATGAATGATATCCTGGAATCGGCCCAGTTCTGTGATGTGGTCAAAGGAAGCGTGCTTCGGATGTACATGGCGTCGATGTTCCGAGCCTGCCTGATCAGGAAATTGGCTGGAAGACATGAATTGAAGTGGATGTGAAGATGAGCTCCTTTCGGCATCTTCTTTGCGATCTTGAATAGCTCGGTCTTGTTGATAATATCTACATTTCCGAGGAAATGTCCTCCTTGCACCCTTTTCCCGAAAGCATTCAAAGGTTTGCCGTACGAGGTATCCCAATCGTAGGCTCGAATCTTACGAACTATCTCAGCAGCAGTCTTCTCCACATCTGATGATGTGGCAGTAAGCTGAGCATCGAATGATTTTGCTTTCCCCTCTAAGATAAGTTCCTCCAACGCTTTGTTGTAGGCGTCCATGTCTGGGTCAGTCATGTGAGAAATCGACCTTATTCCTCCAAACTGAGGTATCTTGCGGATTCTTCGAGTTACTGTAGAGACCTGCTGGGACCGAACTTTCTCTGTTGAATCGTCCCCGTCTTTATCAACGGTAGAACAAAGAGAGCCCATTCCATCAGCTACCTGATACGGCCCTTTGACATATGTAAAACGGATACCCCGATCACGTCTCAATTTATCAATTTTGTGGACTCTGTACAAGCTTCCGGTCCTATAGCTTAGATGAGTTGCTCGGTGAAGCTGTTCGGTATTATGATCGTGCGTTATGTCCAGGTGTTTGCGCTGCGCCACGATGCGACAATGCGATCCGGATGTGATTGGCTTGTTAAGCTTCCAACCTCCTTTTTTCTAACAACAGCCTCCTGCTTTTGCGATAGCGCTCGTCTTCAAAATGCTTGTAGGAGCAAGATACAAATACTATAGAATGGCTGATGTACAAAATTCAGGATAAGGAAGTGAAAAAAAAGTAAGTATTGCCTGTCTTTGTGTTGTAATCACATGCCACGAGGCAGGTGAGACGGCCAGTCAGCGTGACTCCATAATTATTTCCTGGACAGCTGATTATCAAAGTCTTGAAAGATGGATTGATGTAGGCAAACAAGGCGTTCAGGTACCTGGATCTGAGGCGGTTCAGGCGGGCTATGGGAGATTCAGAGATTCCAAATGGACCACTCGATGACAGCAAATTGGTTGCGCAGAATACGAGAACCCTTGCTGGATTGAGAGCGAAAGTGGTGTTTGGGGCTATGCTGATCGCGAGTAATTTGCTCGCGGGGGGGCTGTGCAATGTGACACCAAACCGTAGAACAGTCCCGTCTGTAAATACTTTAGGTCTAGCCTCGCTAGAATGGTTACACCGGAAGTCACTCTCATCTTGACAATCCCTAAAAAGTGATTCAGATAGGCTATATGTTTGGGTGCGATTCGGTCATGTATCTAGGTGTGGTACAGGTCTATCATCAGTCAGTCAGTCTATTTTCACCGTGTAAATGCGGGCTTTCAGACATATCAAATGGACTGCTTCGTGCTTACAGTCACAATACTTCCCCGAATATCACTTCTCATAAGCCTCCGACCCAAGTACGCTTTGCCATCTTCAAAATCCTCCTTGAAAGCCTACATTGACTTCAATATTAAGCATGAAATGAGTGTGAAAAAAAGTGACACAGCCAGAGAAATAAATATCGTATCATTTTGTCTGTCGAAAGGTGTATCATCGAGCATGCGCCGTAACGCCAGAGCTTGCAGACCACCATATTCGCTCTGTTGATCCAGACCCTCGTACACATCATCTTTAATGTTACCTAATCATCAAACTTGATTCCCTTCTTCCCATCAACATCAATGTAACCACCCTTGTAGCTACCACGCTTCTTCTTGTTCTTCTCCTTGGTAAAACCTTTGCCTCGAGTAACAATCAAATCCTCATGAGCCTTCTGTGCATAGTCGTATGGAACATATGCATTACTGGCCAATCGATCATCGACCTTGGTATCCTTCGGAATTCTCGAGAATGGTTCATTGGTCTTTCTCTTCTTCAACATTGGGTCCGGTGGCAATGGAGGATCGAGCTCACGAGCCTTAGTTGTAGTGACGGTTTCAGTGACCTTGACCACCTTCGGTTCTCCCTCTGCGACATTGGTATTCGTAGTGACGGTCTTAGTGGTGACTATGGCGGCTTCGTCATCCGAGTCGCTGGATGAGGAATCAGAGGAGGGTGGTGATAGCTTCTTGGGTCCATCTGAGAGTGTAGCACTTGTGTCGGAGCTTGCCTTCTTCGTTTTCTTGGTGACCTTAGCGGGAGTGTCACTATCGGAACTGTCGGAGTCAGATGAGGACGAGTCGGAGTCAGAATCCGGTAGAGGCATCTTCTGAGCAAGAGAGTTGGAGGATGAATCGGAATCGCTATCGAAATCAGAAGAGCTGCTGGATTCCGAGTCGGAGGAGGACGATCCACCATCAGATGTCTTCTTCACAAGCTTTGCTTTCTTGACGACCTTGGTCTTCTTGGTTGTTCCTTCGTCTGAGCTTGATTCTGAAGAGGAGTTGGAAGACGATTCAGATGACGAGCCAGAGGAATCGCTCGAACCAACGGCTGCGGTCTTTGCTTTCTTCGTTCTGGGGGCTTCGTCCTCAGAGCTCGAATCGGATCCTGACGATGATGACTCGCTGCTTGATTCAGCCTTTCGTTTTAAGTTGTTGGCTTTTGACTTTGGTGAAGCTACCTTGGCAACTGGTAGTTCCTTCTCGTCGTCTGCGTCGCTGTCTGAGCTACTGGATGAAGAGGATGAAGAAGCGGATTTGGATCGCTTGGAAACCTTCTTTGCTACCGGAGCATCTACCATTTCGACATCACTGTCTGCATCGCTACTGCTACTGCTGCTCTCACTACTGCTCGACTCTTGCTTCTTGGCCTTATTCTTGTCGACCTTCTGCTTCTTGACCACAACCTTCTCCACTGCGCCCTTGATCTCTCCCTTTAATGTGAACCACTCACTGAATATCGTGCTGAGAGATGGTACCCCTTCAACCTTTGTTGACTTTGTGCCTCGAGTGATGGTTTCAGCTTTGAGTGCTTTGCTTGCGCCGTTGAAGTCATATTCAGTGAGGAAGGCTCCAACGAGCTCGAGTAGCTGTGGTGGAGGTGAAGATTTTGCAGGCTCTCCAGCAGCACGACGATTGAGAAGTGCTTCGGCAAGCTTCAGATCCTTCTTGTCCTTCTTGTTGTTCGACTTGTCCTGGACCTGGGATTGGGGTCTCGAGGTAGGAACTGGCGCAGCGATAATTGGCTTTCCCGCAGCTGGGAAGAGCCAATCTGGCTGCTTCTCACTATTCTTCCGCTTCCCAATCTTCTGCATGTTGGGGTTCGACATGGTAACTTGCGATTTGGTTTATGTTCGTAGTAATTACAAGACCTCGAACTTGGTCACGAAGCTCTTTCTCCCTAAAAAAAAAAAGTTGAGATGCCAAGGACGGGAGCTAGCAGACGGTGCGCTAACTGTAAAGAGCGCAGACCACTTACTACCTAATTCACCCGCAAACAAGGTTCACAGCATCAGAGTAGAAATGAATTTAAACTCACCTATGAACACAAAATATCGTGGAATGACAAGTTATAAGCAAACTATATTGTTAGATTACAATGTATGTGCATACAAGCGGTACAAACAAAATCAATCAGTCTTACAAGATAGTAAGTAAACCCTTTCGAAATCGTAGCGCAGGTCAGTCTCAAGCTATCCTCAGCAATAGCTCAGGTTTATAAGCTGGTCTACTTCAGAGCAATGTATCGACGGGTAAAGGACGACTTTCAGGTACATCTTTGGTGATTACTCGCTCAATAATAATAGTATTGTAGCAATAGTAAAAGTTATCTATAAGATGATAAAGCTTGCACTCAGTGTCCGTGCGGTCTCCCGTAACGCAGCCACAGTTGATGTCAGGAGCCTCGAGCTCCCATATCCCTCACCCGTGGAATTCAGTCGTTTCGCTCGAAACCACCATCTGACGCCAGAATCAACAACATACCGCTGGGGAACAGTCATGAATGGAAATGAATTGAAGAATGAATAGAAGCCTTCCTTTGATCCCTAGATGAGCGAGTGCCTAAAGCGAAACCTCCGAGAAGACGTGGCTCCGCCAAATGGAGGGTCCAGGTCAGAATGGACCTGGCGGGGTCCACGACAGCACTGGCAGCGGATTATCCAGGGCGGAAAGATTTGAAGATGAGAAGCGCAGAATTATAGATAGTTGCTTTGGCAAGAAGGATGAAGATGGCTCCTGTAAGACCCAGATACGTCGCAGCGCCGCAACCGTCCAGCGAAACTCACATCTTTCTAGTAATGGAATCATACATCACACACATCAGAATCATAGAGGATGCCGCATACCCATCAATTCCACCGCCACCCAACTCAAATCCAGCTACAAAGAAGCCTCGTCTAATAATTGTAGCTGTGAGGAAGTCTGGGCGGGTTCGCATGCATAAGGCAAGGGAGAATGCTAATGGAACTTTCTCAATTGGCAAAACATGGATGCTTGACGACCTGTCATCTGTGCAATCATACACTGGCGTCAATCCGGCCAGTGCAGAAGAGGAGCAGCTAAAGCAATGGGCTGGAGGTATTGGATTCACAGTCACGATCGGGAAACCATACTACTGGCAAGCAAATACACAAAAGGAGAAGCAATTCTTCATCGCTAGTCTGGTCAAGATCTATACCAAATATACCGGTGGAAAGTCCCCAGAACTTCTCGGATTTGAGCCGAGGGAAAGGGATCAATTGCTCGGGGTCCTTGCTCCAGTCCGCGCTCCACCAGGTTCTCAGCCTCCTCCCCAGCAACCGACACCACCAGCATATGGACGAGATAGAAGGCGAGAACCCTCAAGAGAACCTCCTGTACTGCGCAATAAACAAAGTCGAGATGCCTTACAGCGACCCCCACCTCCAATGCCTTCACCTCAGATGCCACCACCTGGAAGTGCGTATGCTCAGCCAGCCAGACCACAAATGAGATCTCAACGTGGTAACTCTCCCAGCGGGAGCATGGAATCTAATAGCACCAATTCACAAGCTGCCCCACCCAGCCTACGACGATTAGGAAATAACCAAAGCCAGGAATCATCCGCGAGAAGTGACGATGGCTCGAGTTTACCACCACGGTCAAGAGGTGGGATGAATGGTGTCCCAGGTGTACCAGGTGTACCAGGAAGATTTCAAGACCGCAGCGTGACCCCTAATTCTCAACGGACTGTCACTCCTGAGCCGAACTTTCCAGGTACTAAGGATGCTGTCAACGAAGTACCACCTGTTCCTGCCCCACTAGCAATGCCTCCCGAACGACGAAGACCTCCAATGCCAGTTCTCGGCGACTCTCGCCAACGAAACCAAAACTTGAATGACAATATCGTTCCTGCTCCACTTTCTAGTCCTGCAATGCGGCGGGAAGATTTACGGCTCCCAACACGCAGTAGTGAACGGAACATTCCCCGAGAGCAGGATTTTGATGGCGCGCCGGCATCTCCGCATGGGTTCCAAAAGCCCATCTCAAATCGCAACACAGCCGAAAGCATAGATCGCAGGAACAATAGCCCCTCCGTCCCATCGCCAGCTTCTGCTGCAGCAGAAGAAATGTTAGTTCCAGAAACTGATGAACCAATCCCAATCCAAATAACAGAGGAGCCAGAAGAGGATATTCGACCTGGTCTTGGGCCAATGATTAAAAAGAAGTCGAAGAACGAGGTTGCAGGTACACTGTTCAAGGCGGCCAAGGCTGCAAGTGCATTCGGCGCTTTCAAGCCGCGCGCTGGAGGTGCTGCAGAGCGACTAAGAGAGGCCCAGGCAAAGCTGGCCGAAGGTCCAGATGGTGTCACTGGCGTAGTGCCCGCGCCCTCACTTGTTCGTGGAATGAGCACCGACAGTGCCACAGGTAGCATAGTTTCACCCTCCGTAGTGCCTCCGGAGCGACCCGGTTCGAAGACGAAGAACCATATCTTACCTGAAGTCAAGATCACTTTACCAGAACAAGGGCGACCGAGCAGCATACAGGGATCTATCAGTGCATCGCAAGAAACCACCCCGCCAGAGAAGACCAAAGCCCGCGAGAATAAAAGAGCAAGGCCTCCAGCGGAGACAATGTCAAAGGAACTCGTTGCAATTGGTGTTGATCCAACTATTCTTGGGGATCGAGGCGGAGAGCTTGTCGCTGCATGGGAGGAGTTTGGATGGGTTGGCGAAGGCATCAGAACCAAGAACATCGATCAGATGAAAGATGAGATTGAGCGAGAACTAAACAAAGTTCAAGCAGGTGGATGGTTGAGTCGTCTGGAAGAGGAAGATGATAGAATCGAGGCAATCAAGCTGGGCTTGGACAAATGTATAGAAGAGTGTGATGAGCTTGATGGCCTGTTCACGCTGTATCTTGTTGAGCTCAGTGTAAGTACTTGACACCATGACCTTTTAGCGCTTGCTGACATGTTAGACTCTGAACGAGGATGTTGCCTATATCGAGGCTCAATCGCAAGGTTTACAGGTTCAAACCGCCAACCAAAGGCTTCTCCAGACCGAACTCAAATCTCTTCTGGATACGATTTCTATCTCTGGAGAGCAACTCAGTGGTCTTCGAGAGGCTTCACTGGAATCGCCCCGTGGCCTGGAGCAGATTGAAAATTCTCTGGTTATGCTTTTTAAGGCTATGTTGACTATCGACCCATCCCTAAGCACAACAGTTTCCAGAAACAGCGAAGATGGTAACTTCCACTCTGGCAAGCCCGAAGGTTACGGAAATAGCGAGATCGGAAGTATGAGAGTTCTGCAGGAAAAGAAGGATGTTTACAAGACCGAGATCGCTATGTTTCTCCGCCGCTTAAAACCATTCTTGCAAGTCAAGTTCGGTGCCGCAGTTGACGAGACCAGAAAGGCTCTAGAGCGAGAGAAAGGTAGCAACCTTAGCCGATCTGCTGGTAAGGCAAAACTGGACAGTCGAAACCACGATCTTGCCCGAGATCTACTCTGGAGATACAGCCCATTGATGCTCTTTTCCAGAGAGGTTGATCGTTTAGAGTGGGAGGAGCTTATGAGGATGTATGAAATGGTCTGCCGGCCACTGTATCAAGATGAATTTCGAGATGCCGTCTTTGCTTGGAAGCGAATTGCCAGGAAACCAATTGGGGATGAGGGCGATATTTTGTTCACATCTCAGATTGAAAAGCAGACTGAAGGTATTGCTACCACTGCGCGGAAGCTGACTGTCAAGAGAAGTCAAACCTTGGCGAAGAGTTTGCGCTCTCCCACCGGTGACAATGTTGGCAAAACTAGCGTCGACAAGTCGGATGGCCGACTTCAACCATACGAGGTGTTTGCTGGAGTTCTCGAAGAAACAATACCGATAATGAGTATGGAACAGAATTTCGTGGTGGAATTCTTCCACGTCACTTCACTCGAACAATCAGACTTCCCGGATGCTGTAGCCGCTTCGCCGCCAGATTCGCGTCGTGGGGGCGATTTGCGAAGACCAAGAGTAATGGATCCTGATAGGGACCTTGCGAAACTCGTCGTGCAGTCAATGGAGGAAGTATTTGCATTCTATGCCAACGATATGCAGGCTCTTGTTGACTGGACTCTTCAATCTGATCCATTGTACGTATACTGAACGCTTCTGTAGAACGGGGCTAACAAAATTCTAGACAAGGTGTCGGGATCATTGCTTCTATCGAGCGCAAGCTTGTCAGCTTCGAAGAATCGAGCCAGGAGTATCTCTCGAGAACACTGCAGAAGCTTCATGTTAAACTTCTTGGCATGTTCAATAAATTTCTGGATGAGCAAATTCGTGCCATCGAGGACACCAAAGTCAAGATCAAGAAGCGCAAAGGTGTCATCGCATTCATCCGCATATTTCCTTCGTTCTCATTAGTTCTAGAGACTATGCTCTCAACTTCGCATGATCTCGACATCAGACAAACTGTCAACCATGCCTATGGTCGGATCAACAAGACTATGTTCGAGTCGCTAAAGGTTATCGCAAGAGAAAATCCGGGCGCTCAAGTAGCTGGTGCTGATCCCGAAGACAAAGAGGCGTTAAATTATCAAGTCCTTCTCATCGAGAACATGAATCACTATCTAGAAGAAGTGGATGCCCGTGCTAATCCAGTTCTGGAGGATTGGAAACAAAATGCGGGCCGGGAAATGAATGAGCATATGGGTCTTTACCTCGGTGCTGTGATCAGGAGACCTCTTGGAAAGCTGCTCGACTTCCTTGAGAGTACGGAAAGTTTGATGCTTTCCCGGCAGCCAGGTGAACCAGCGTCCAAGATCTCTAGCATGCCTAGTCACTCCAAATCGACGTTCCGCAAGGTCCTTGCAGGATACGATTCGAAGGAAATCAGGAAGGGTATTGACGCGCTCAAGAAAAGAGTTGAGAAGCATTTTGGGGATGCAGACGAGCCAGGGCTGAGTCGCGGTCTTGTTGTAAAGGTAATTCAGAACTGCGAGAAGTTCTACGAAAGGGTCGAGGATCGCATCTTGACTGTCAGCCGAGATGTCTACGAGGGGGATGTGATTGCGGAATGGACTCGCGCCGACGTTTCTGGGGCTTTCAGAAAGTAAAAAGAGAAATCGGCAGTGGTGGAATGGTTCGTATAGGACTGGATATCTTTTGTCTTCATCATTGTAAAATTTCTGCAGCGGGGTTCATTTTGGTTCTGGATCATGACTGGCGTCTTTTGGAGGATGCAGAATGTGATCGCATCGATTGTATCATTTGTAAGGATATACCACGAGGCAGTAGATGTAGAAGTTATTGTGCATCTTGTGAATTGCTGTACGCAATTGATCCTTGAAAGGCCGTTCTCAACCCGAGGCATGGCGGGGAAATCCGGTTGGTGAAAAGTACATAGTAAAGTGGGGGGATCTGAATATTAAACTTCAATTTCCTCGCTCCAAAACGCCTTCGGAGCGAATGTACTCTTCCCGAGCAAATCTTTTCCATTATATTGAGTAGATCCATTCCAGTCAATAGGGAGATGAAGTGGTATTCTGGTAGCCTCTTACGAAGTCAGTGCTCAGTACTAAGCTTAACCACAGTCTGAATATACTAATCCTTTACAGGAATTTCCAGTTCACCTCGAGACTTGAGAAGCCTGGATCAATTGTACTCGGGAATACAGTTCTCTGTATTTCCTAAGCATATATTAATTGTCTCGGTGCTCTAAATTGAGTATTTGCCTCGATAATTATATTTCATTCTCCTTCAAAATGAGCTCTGCACAATCATCTATCGCCCTCACCCGGCTATTTTATCCATCAAACAATACTCAATATGTCCAATCACTTACCTTTGGTCCCTCGGAATCAGCAGCTCTAAGTCCAGTATCTAAGAATCGTCAAATCTTTGTCTTGATCTCCTCATTCCTTACAATCGTCGTCACAATTGGCCTCAATCAAGCTTATGGTGTCTTCCAAGCATACTACATCTCGTCCACTCAAACTCTCTTAACCTCAAAGGACAATTCTCCAGCTCTAGTAGCGTTTGTTGGGACCTTTGCTTATGGTTTGACGTGGTCAGGTAGTATTCTTATCAATCCGCTGCTGACTCGCATGTCGTTGCCGCAATTGAGGAAGTTGTGTATTTTGGGTGTGCTTTTGATGAGCTTGGGAATTGGACTGGCTAGTATTGCGACAACGGTATGGCAGTTGTTGCTTACGCAGGGCCTTCTATATGGAGCGGGTTCATCGCTGTTGTATTTTCCTATTTTGAGTTCTGCTCCTGAGTATTTTGATGAGCGGAGAGGAAGTGCAAGTAAGTAATTACATTCTCCTTCAACTCACGGTTCACAATAGTAAAAATTATTGGCCTTCTTTTCTAACTACGTCAACAGTGGGCTTCATCCTCTCCGGAGCAGGCATAGGAGGTTTGATCTTCTCTCCGCTTGTACGAGCCCTTCTCTCTCATATTGGACCACGATGGACATTACGAGTACTTTCTTTGATCGTGCTCGTCGTCTCCCTTCCCATAGCTGTGTCAGCCTCACCCTCACGATTTCTAGGCCGAAGAACGACACACGTCAATCTCAAGATGGCCACTAAGCCCACCTTCCTGCTCTCTGTCTGTGCAGGCTTTCTTCAGGCCGGTGGGAATGGTCTCCCACTAACGTTTCTGGCTGAATACAGCGTGGCTCTCGGGTTCACTGCTGCATTTGGTGCCAACTTATTAGCTGTGAATAATGCTGTGAATGCGTTTGGACGAATCCTAACTGGCTGGATTGGTGATAGAGTGGGAAGACAGAATACGCTGTGTAGCATGTGTCTTTTTTGCGTAGCAGCTGTAGCAGGGCTGTGGTTGGGGAGCGTTGGGGAAGGAGGAAGGAAGAGCCTGTGGCTTGCTTTTGTGGTTACTTATGGTATGGCAGGGGGTGGTTACAATGCTTTGTTCCCCACGGTGCGTACCTACTGTTTACAAATCATCGCAGTTCACCGCAATCGAGATACTCAGAGCTGACAAAACGCTGCCAGACCATCGCTGAAGTATTTGGTCTCCAAGCATATGCCAGCGTGAACGGCTTCATATATTTCATCCGCGGATTGGGTACGATGTTTGGTTCTCCTGTTGGCGGTAAGATTCTCGGTGAGAGTAAATTGGGTAACTACAGGGAGGTCATTATCTTCGATGCGTTATTGCTTGCTGGAGCAACTGTTTGCGTAGTTGCGGTCAGAGGTTTTGATGCTGCTGAGAAGCGCGCCTGGGCATGGAGGGCATAGAAATCGAATGAGGACGATGAATAGTCAAGACTCTAGGCTGAGAAAAAATCTCTATCCCTTAGTCAAGTCACGGAAGTGTTTTGAGACATTAACTTCATGGAGTGACCTCCAAAATTGTGTATCTCGTGGAGTATCTATGGAGGGAGCTAGACATCTTGGACAACTTCCATTGATTTGTATGTACTGCACAGAAGAAACAGAAGTAATGAATCAGGATTCGTTGTGATCACAGCATGCGAATACCCCTTAAACTATGTTGCGCCTGGTCCAAACCCATGCTAGCCATAAAGCTGGAACATGGCCTCCTCAGCCGTCATTCCTGGAGACTGGGAGTCCGAACTCGCGGCAGTGAGCTGCAACGCACCCATCTGCTTGTACAGATCATCCATATCGACCCCTCCTTCGCCCATACGAGGCTGTGCAAATTGCATCTCAGTAGCGAGTTCCCAAGCTCCAATCTTCTTCATCCACAAATCCTCTGGCCAAACGTCACCTTTGTTCGCCCAGTATTTCTTAACCTTCGTAAGGGGGTGGAATCTCTGAAATGTATGTCGGCGGTTATCCATAAGTATGGAGTAGCAGGAAGAGCAAATCAAAGCATGATGAACTGTGTCCATATCTGCTTACCTTGCCAATGATCTTCTTCAATGACGCCTGCAGCCCTTCTGCTACGAATTTGTTTGACTGAAATTCATCGCCTAAACGTGAGGCCTCCTTGTCGTAAAGATCAAATGCATTCTGTACCCATGCGCCCTCCATTTCTTTTCTCCATACCTTTGGGAAGCCTTTGCTCTTGGAGGTATCATCGACTTCATAAGCAAACTCCAAGAACTGCTTTCCACGAAGCTTCTCCCACGCCTTGCTCATGTCCTTGTTCTTCGGCATGACAAGAGATCTGATGCTGACCTGTATTAAAGTACAGAAATCGGTCCAGTATTCAAAGGGCTTGCCGTATTTGTCATAGAAGCGTGGAGAGAATCCGAAGGTTGCATAATCAGATTTCGAGACTTCACGCTCGAGAAAGAGAATTTCGGACCATTGACGTAGCGACCGGACCATTATTGGCATGTAGCTCGCGACAGCCGGGTGCATCTTCTGGAAAGTACAAATCATATTGATCATACAGACACCTGGATAATGTCCGAAACGGCGGCAGGACTCTAATGCGAAGCTCACGTCATCCTTGACGAGTCGTCGTAGATCTTGATCTGCCAACCAGGAGAAAAAGAAGTATCTAAGCCTATACACAGAGGCCTCGAGACTTGTCAGAATCTTTGGAATCTGTTAGACTTGGGCGCGCGTAACTTGGGTCACATCGATAAACACTTCGTGGAACGCTCTGAAAATGACGTCTAGCGCACCAGCGTCGGAACACGCCATGTCAATGAAGCCACCGCATTCCAGCCATTTGTTGTCATGATAAGCGGCTTTGAAGACGCCTGCGCTGTCAATCATGACTGAAGCTGAGGCTTGATACTGCTGCAAGAGTCTGGCGCCGTTGATCTCTGTACAATCTGCTCTACAGAAGATCGCTGGTTGGGCAGTGTTTGAAGACGAGGCAGTAGCAGGCGCATAGATTCGAATGATAAGAGACCCGTCATAAGCTAGACCCGTACCTATTAGATGATCCCTCTTGTTAAATGTCGGGGCGAGCTGTACATCTGTAAATAGGGACTTCTACAGGGTCAGTGCTGAACAATCTTTTCGGGTGGACGAAGAAACGTACGAAGAAGAAGAGGAGCGGGTCCTTTGCACAAAGATCCATGGTTTGATGGACAGGTTTAACTGGTTTTCGTGTCATCGGTATATGGGGTGTAAAAACATCCATTTTTGAGAATCCGAAGACTCGCAATTACCTGGCGACAAGAGTTCGCTTTTGTGGTTGTTGAGAGATTGAAGGAAGAATCGGAATTTTCTGGCGACAAGAATTTCGTTTTGTGGTTGTTGAACAGCATCGACAGGTCGCGATAGATCGCGTCGATTTCTGAGCTTTCTATTGGTTGTTGATATTGTCGTAACGAAGACATCGTCGCCGGCGCAAAATCGGATTTGAGCACATGAATGTTTACCGGACATAATGGCCTGAAAAGTGGCATCATCTAGCAAGATAGGCGAATATCTGACATCAACAGAAGCAAAACTGTTGCAGCTGGCAGTCGACAACCCGCTTTGGCGGCGTAGTGGTTTACCTCTGCGTTAACAAATCATGTGGAGTAGTCAGCGCTCTCGGACCTAAATGACTAGGTATAAACGTCTATTGGTAGACACACAAATATCGCACTCCCGTCTATTGGTAGACAAAAATGTGGGCATTTGGCTTTAGGAATCGGGGATCTGCTTTATTGTATCTACTATCTGATAAAAGGGTGTTCAGTAGTTACAGTTGCAGGGAATTTGAGCACGCCTATACCGGTAATTCGATAGGCGTGCTTAAGTTTCGCCAATTTTTTCTATTTTTCCCTAAGTCTAAAATTTTTTGGACTTTCTGAGCCAGCTAACTTATATTCAAACTTGAACGAAGCGAGAATATGATCGAGAATTATGATCGCTTCTTGGTCACCGATTCGAAACTTCGACAGGCAAGATCATATTACATGAGTGATATTATAATATGCATTTGTTCACACGCTCGATTTGATATCTGATAACGAGACCTATTGTAAGATACAAAACCAGCCGAATATCTATATATATGCCATACTTAATCAATCATGCTAGATAGGAAACGCAATCAAATCACAAAGCGTTAACACATGTAAAAGCTTCGATATAGATTAATTATCAACAAGTTGAAGAGCACTAGCTGCTTTCAGTGCTTGCATTACAATATCGTCCGGCCAGCCTGTGGAAGGCCATATAATTGATCATGCCAACTTGTCAGAAGATGTAAAAGGTTCCTTCAATACGAAGACAAACCAAGAAAACCTTGGAAGCAAATTGGAAGTTCACAGCTGAGTGCTACTCAGCTGTGAACCTTCCCTCACGATACGCAACATAAAAGAGGGCGGCAAAATATGGAGCTGCATTAACTGAGAGTCCTTGATCGAGTCTGCAAAGCTACCCTCGGGACTTGGCGACATAGCTGTGCATACATACAGTCTGAAATGATTTCCCATTAAGACATGTCGTCGAACTGTGGCCCACCCTTTGGAACTAGCCGCGTAGCCGCGCGTGTATATGCCCCGCCAGTAAGGGTATGGGGAAATGGAAAATGATCTACCTAAGTACCTTGAAATCTGCATACACGTTTCGTCACAAACTGCTAGACGACCTCTTGATCCACGGAATATTTGCTCCAGGCGTTATGACTTCCAGAGATCCTTGCAGCTGTGTCACTCGATTCTGAAAACCTGTTTGCGCCGCGATTTCCCGCAATTTGTTGAGCTGCGGGTGGGATAACTCCAAGTCTGTGATCTCACCAATATCCTTACAACATTCGGCCAATCTTACCCCTCCATTTCCTTGACCGAGGTAGCTCCTTGCCAGTTTGCTTCCTTATCTGCCATCTGCCAGGTTCAAGCTCTATCACCAAACAAGATGGCGAAGGAACAGGAGATACACGATCACATGCCTCATGAGGTTAAGCACAAGGAGAAGAGTCCCATGACAAATTGGGTCTACGATGTCTTCCTCTGGACATTTTCGATTTTGGTGGACCTTTTCTTCAGAGAAGTCCATCCACGAGGTTCATGGAAGGTCCCTCGACGAGGACCCGTTATCTTCGTGGCAGCTCCACACGCGAATCAGGTTAGTTATATTCCTCTAAGTGTTGAAAATTTCATTACTAACCTGGTACTTCTAGTTCGTGGATCCTCTTATACTCATGCGAACACTGCGAACAGAATGCCATCGGCGAGCCGCCTTTCTAATTGCTGCGAAATCGATGAATAGATGGCTAATTGGATGGTTCGCGCGGAAAGTTGGTGCAGTTCCAGTTGGCAGAGCTCTCGATATGGTCAAACCAGGATCCGGTACAATATATTTACCTGACCCTATCAATGATCCTCTTCTCGTGCGGGGAGTCGGCACAAGATTCGATGGCGAGGAAGTCCAAATCGGAGGCCTTTTGGTACTTCCAAGCATAAATGGAACTGCTGCAAATGCCGAAGTCGAGGAGGTCATAAGCGCAACCGAAATAAAACTGAAGAAGCCGTTTAAGGGTCAAGCTGCAATGCAGCAACTGACGGGCAGAGAGGATGTTGACAGTAATGGGAGATTTGCAGACCAAACTGTAAAGGGAGGGCCAGATGGATTTTCAGGCTCAAAATACAAGACTGCGCCAAAAGTTGATCAGACACAGGTTTATGATGCAGTTTTCGATCGCCTTAGTGCTGGTGGAGCAGTTGGGATATTTCCAGAAGGTGGTAGCCACGACAGAACTGAGCTGCTACCTCTCAAGGCGGGCGTTGCGATCATGGCACTTGGTGCTTTAGCAGCAAGCCCTGACAGTGGACTGAAGATTGTACCGTGTGGAATGAATTATTTCCATGCGCACAAGTTCAGATCTCGGGCCGTCATAGAATTCGGTAATCCAGTCGATGTTCCTAAGGAGCTTGTCGAGCTGTACAAGAATGGCGAACGAAGGGAAGCCGTGAGCCAATTACTTGATATTATTTACCAAGCACTTGTGGCGGTCACTGTGACAAGTCCAGATTACGATACACTCATGCTTATCCAAGCGGCTCGAAGACTATACAACCCTACCGGGAAGAAGCTTCCTCTACCTATGGTAGTGGAGCTGAACAGGAGGCTTGTCAAAGGTTACACGCATTACAAGGATGATCCCAGAATCATCTCTTTGAAGAAATCTGTCACAGATTATAATAAACAGCTACGCTACTTGAACATTCGAGATCATCAGGTCGATTACGCCAGTTTTTCGATCCCAAAAGGTATCTTCCTCCTTTTTTACCGCCTGGGAAAGATCTCGGTACTCTCAATTGGAGTTATTCCTGGCCTTGTCCTCTTCGGCCCAGTATTCGTCGCTTCCAAGATTATCAGTATCAAGAAGTCGAAGGAGGCTCTTGCAGCCTCAACGGTCAAGCTCCAAGGTCGTGATGTCATGGCTACCTGGAAATTGCTTGTCGCTCTTGCGCTTGCCCCGATACTTTACAACTTCTACACGATCTTACTTACGTACTGGACTTACCGAAACCGAGTCCAAGGCTACGTGCCAGAGGGCGTACCTCTGTGGGCAGTCGTCATCTCCGGATACATTATCTTTCCAGCTATCACCTTCGCGGCTCTCCGCTTTGGTGAAGTTGGCATGGACATCGTCAAATCTCTGCGTCCATTGGTACTGTCACTTAGCCCTCATTCCAGCAACACCATTCATAAGTTACGAGTTCGAAGAGCCCAATTGAGTGCCGAGGTTACCGATGTGATCAATACTTTGGGTCCAGAGATGTTCCCGGACTTTGATGCCGCCAGAATTGTTGCAGACCCGTTCTCGGGAAGTCCTACGTCACCTAAACAACGCAGAGATAGCAGTCATTCAAATTTGTCTGATTCAGAAGGTCTACCGTCATTTGTGAGGACCAATACAGACGCTTCGATCGCTGCTGGATCAGGCTCAGACGGTTATCTTCCTAGAAATGAATCGTTCGGGAACCTTGGAAACATTGCTCTCTTCGCCACCAGACCTCCTTCCAGAAGCAGAAGCCGCAGTAGCAGCAGCGGTGGAGCAGTTGGCTCAGGATCATTCCCGCTGAAGAGTTTCAGCACTTTGGACTCGAAGAGTGGGTTTGATGAAGTGAGTTTGAAGATTAGAGGTGCTATGAAGGAGCGAGGGCAGATCAGGAGGAGACAGAGCGATTATGCTAGAGAGGAAGAAGCCGCCAATGATAGCGAGGATAATGAGGCGAAGGATGATTGAAGTTCTCTTAAAATGTTCTTGCAAGGGGTAGATATTTGATGCAGCAATCTGCTGTGATAGCGCCGGCGTTTGGGATACCAATACCATCTGACTTCTTCAATACTCTTTTCCCATCTTCTGTAGTGACTCCTCAGACTTGATGGTGCATCAGAATCGCAATTTACCCATTTACGCAGCCTCATCTTTTTCACGGCGTTTGAATCGATCAAATCTTTTTCACTTCCGCGAATCAAAATTCAGCCGAAGAGAAGCCGCGGCAACGATTCGGCCGCCTCGCTTCGCGAGAAAGTAAACATCAGACATCCAGACCTTTCTTATTTATTAAAAGAAGTAAAGGCGATCTAGATAAGACAGCAGGGATGTAACCATGCAAGCCTCTGGAAAGTTTTCAAAGCTAGGTACTAGATGAGATGATGCATCACTCTATCGTTCAGAGATACGACTATCAATCGACTCCTGAGTGTAACATATGGGTATTGGTAGATAGCGTTATGGATCAAATAGCCTACGAAATCTATTTTCAGAATCGCAAGATTATAGACTGCTGCGATGAGTCTGGCTGAGACGTAGGGAGTGTTTATATTCCTAGATATCATAAGACTGGTATGATCTCAAGATGCGTGCCGTGATGTTTAGAAAGTGGGTGTTTGATGCCAGAAGTCTCGTTTGATGAAAACTTAGCTGCATCGATTTTGTGCCGTGGTTTGTTTGACTGTAGGTGAAGAGGATGAAAGATGAATTGTTCAGGCCGGGATGTCTTACGTTTCCACGGCCGCGCAACTTCATAGTCCTGGGGTGTTTTCTCTTAGACTAGATATATACATTGAAGGATATAATATAAACATTCATACCGTCATGTTCATAGGTAGATCGGCTACACCTATTCAGTGTGAAAGCGGGATAACGGCACGCGCCTTTTTTCTACGAGCGTAGCTGAGTTTTATGTACTGCGAGGGAGACGCGCGGTAGCTCGAGAATGGAATTTCGGAAATGTCATTAGGGGAGCTTAGATGCTTTTGTGAAGGTTGAAGAAAAAGAAGAAAAAATCAGTACTGTCCAGTAATAATTTAGTGATCTGAGAAATTCTAAGTCGTGGGTATAAAATTTGTTATTCCTATGCACCTCGCCCAGTTATCGAGACCAATCCACGCAGCGGCATTATGGAAGAAATATCGTTTCAGATTACAGTGAGCACTCTAACTCATCTATTCCAAATCGTGCGGACATCGCGGGGATCATGTGCGAGAAACATTTAGTATCATAGCATTACTGAATTACGTGGCTCGATTGAGGCTGATGGTCTCTTCTTATCTCATACTCGAGAGTTGCTCTTCCGACTTTATTTTAAACGAAAATCCGGCAGAGTCCGGCATCATCAATCGGTCTCTTGAGTAATAAGAGAAAATTTCCATTCAAATGTAGAATATATTCATCGATTGCAGATGGGCAATACTTGTCAGGCATGCTCATGCTAGGGATTTCGGCGAGGAGAGAGGAAAACAAACTCTTTGATTGAATGTTGTGAAGCGACGGTGTATAATTCGTGTCTGCTTGGTCAAAGATGCGGATCCTGATTAATGATATATTGTAATTCTTTAAAAATACCACTGTACTCGAGTTCCCGAGTAAACTCCTAGAGTAATTTCATGACTTCAAAGCTATAATCCAACTAAAGCCAACATGACCTCTCCCAGACTTCAACTCATCATCTAAATAAATGTCCCGTAACAAATTCATAACATCAAAGTCCTCCTCACCATCTCCATCTCGTTCCCGCAGCTCCAACCACCTCCTCTCCACTAACAAACCCACCCAACGCTCATAGCTTTCTCCGCCGTGATATCTATCCTCCCCACTAATCCTCATCTATCCCATCTCTCAACCTACAAATCCGCCACCGCACTCTTCAAGAACTGCATATCGACAAACGCGTCCACATCCACACCCTCATCCAGAACCTCGAGCTCCATCGCTCCGCTCCGCCCGGCCCATCACCCTCCACGATTTTTATCTCGATAATGTGATCTCCCTCCGCTTGGCCTTGATATCAGAAAAGACTTGGTTGTTGCTGCCAATAAAGCCTCGAATATTTTCCCGGGGGTGGATTCTTTGTATATGTATATGCACATATCAGCACCACAGCTTCCAATCCATTCTAAAAAAAATATATATATATATTTTAATTGAGGGAAGAAAGAACAAACATTGCTGCTTGCTTTCTTTATCCCTTCAAGAAAGAAAAGAATTGGCATTAAATTGGATCGCGTAGGAATGGATTGGGATGAGGTGCAACACACACAAACATACCTCTTCCCGCCCTCCCAAAAAACAATGTCTCATCTCAACTCCTGACAAACTAGTTTCCCCACTCTATTCTACCTACCTCTGACCCAATCCTCTGCTCATCAGTACAGTATAGTCTAGTCTAGTCTAGTCTCAAAACCTACCTACCTACCTCTATAAACCCATCTATCTCCTCCAAAATCTCAAATCTCAAATCACTCGCTCACTCACTTCATCATACCAGATCTTGCCTCTTACCTCTTACCTAGCTCGCTCTCTCCTACCTTACCTCGGGTAAGAAAAAATTATATATAAAAAATTCTGCGAAGAGCAAGAACAACAACCATAAAGTAGGTAGGTAGCAAAGAGACAAAAGAGCCCGGACGAAGAAAAGAAGGAAAGAATGAATGGATGAATGGGGGCGTTTCAAGGTCTGTTAGACAGACACTCTGATGATGTATTCTGCAATTTCTCTATTCCGATGGGGTCGGTCGATTTGCCTCGTTGGTATACGTAGTAGGTAAGCTTGGGTATCTATCGATTCGTATTACTGTACTGTCCCTTTCCGTCTTTGTGTTCGTTCTATGCTATCCAAAGCTAGGACTTTGATGTCCACAGGCATGTGAATCATATCGAGTAGGGAAGCCATAACACCGAATCTCCTCCCCATCCAGGATCCTCTCCTTCAAAATCAATCCACAAATCTACCCTACTTCCCCCTGCCCTTTCCCTTTCCCTTCCTCCCCACCTTCTCAGGCGGCAAACTAATACTCGCCCCTTCCAACTCCCCCCTTTCCAAGACACCTCCACTACCATCCTCTGCAGTCCCTTGCGCCGCATCCTCCATCTCCCTAATCTTGCACTCGGCACTAATACTAAACAGCAAATCCCTATTACTCTCCACCAGCTCCTGATTCTCCATCCTCACCCTCTCCATCTCCGCCTCCACCTCCCTCATCCTGCGATCCACAAACCCAATCCTCTCCATCAAGCCCTCACTAACCTTCTTCTCCTCACTCAGACTTATGCCAAACGCCCTCGCGACCTCGCTACTCTTCTCCGCCTTCCTCTTCTCGCGCGCGAGATCTTTCTCGAGATTAGCGATAGTATCTTCTTTCAGTTTCCGATTTTCCATTCTGAGGAGGGAGAGTTGCGAGAGTGCTTCATCGGCGCGGGAAGATGCTGATGCCGCCGAGGCAGAAGCGGCTGAGGCTTTAGCTACTGCTTTCCCGACCAGTTCTTCGAAGTACACGCGTTGGCTTTCGAGTTGGCTGGTGAGGAGATGTGTATACTCCATGCCTATACGATCCAATTTTTCTCTCGGCACCATATCCTCATCCTCCCCTCCATATCCGTTCCCATTCCCACTCTCGCCACTACTTCTCATGTGACCCCTCGAAGGAAGTTCAATAACCTTGCTATCTCCCTTGCCACGAATGAGTCTATGAACCCACATATCACCCGCGTAATCCCAGACATGCTGCGTCTCGATCTCTAGCGCGAAGTTGTGCGCTGACTCTTTCCAGTGGTCTTTAGCATGGCCGCCTTTGTACCGACCGCAGCCTACGCTGCCACAGATGAGACAGATCCAGAGATCGTCGGTCGAGTCACAGATGGTGCAGAGAGAGGCTTCGCCGGAGCCAAAAGGAGGGTTATGGGGGTCTTGGGGGTATGAAGGGGAGTTCGGGGAGGGGAGGGAGAGAGACGGGTTCGTGTGTCGACATACGGGACAGCCGGAGCCGCGCCATTTTTGGAGACAGTCGCAGTGGAAGACGTGTTGGCAGAGGATGGTGAGGAGACCGGTTGTGTCGTCCATTCGTTCGAGACATACTGGACAGGTGGGAAGTTCGACTAGGTTTGGGGTTGGTGGTGGGAAGGGTCTGAGTGAGGATGTTGGGGTTGAGGATGGTGTGAAGGGATCATGAGATAGCTCTGGGAAGCTTGTATTTGGATGTGAGGAGTTTGGTGTTTGGAATGTAATTGACTTGATGAAAGTAACATGACAAGTTTCTGGCTTTGGGATATTAGCTCGTAGCGGGTGGATCGCAATCGGATAGCAGACATACCTCCATACTATTAAACACCTTCCCATCCCACTCCTCCCTCCACTTCCTCGCCACAGTCGCATCTCTGAATTTCATGAGAACCAAATACCGATTCATCCTCCCTGTCATAACCATCCTGAAATGACTAACTTCGTCCCTCGTCCTCTCCCCTACAAACCCCAAGAAATCATTCGTTGTGAGATAGCTAGGAACAGCCGGAATACACAACGTAGTGCAATCCTCTTCTCCAACTCCCTCTCCAGCCTCATACAAGCCTTCCCGCGCAGAAGTTGGATCCCCATCGCGATATAGATGCACAACTCCCCAACCCAGCTCCGTATGCTTGAATCTACCCTTCTCAACAGGTCTATACAACGCTTTCGTGACTCTCCCCAACGAGCCCGCAGCTTCGGGCGCCAGGCCGGCATTGATACCGTTTCCTCCTGTACCTGCGCTGCTCTCACCTCTCTTGTGCTTCGGTCTCTCCATACTAATTGATTCTAGATCTAGGCTCTCAACCCTCACAGGGCCAAATCTCCAATCCTTGCTCGCGGTCCTTATATCCGCAGGAATTCGACTCGGATTCGGTGCAGGAAACTCCAACGTCTGATTTGGGGAGATGGTAGTGTGATCCTCAGAACCAGATTGTGATGAAGAAAGATCCCGCGCTGCTCGAGCGCCGCAGTCGATTACACTTCCGCCTGCTACAACATCTTTAGTCTTGCAGACTCCTGTAGAAATGTCCAAACTTCGGAAGCCTAAGCCCCCGAGCCCCGTTATGAATCGAAGCTCCTTCTTTACAGGTTCGTGGGAGGGCCAGTCTGCCGTTTGGAAGATGTCGCTGCCAGAAGGTGGAAGCCAAATGTCTCTCGTAAGCTCGTCTTGTGCTTGTTGTTCCTCTCGTGAGTATGCGTTCGATGTATTCGAAAAAGTAGTCGTTGCTTCGGGTTTTTGCTGGGCGGAAGGGTAGAGTTCGAATTTCAGATGGTAAAAGTAGGACGGCATCCTTTCGGCGGGGTTATTATGGCGAAGAAAGCATCTTCATGGCGCATATCTGAAACATTGCAGATTCGCCCGACCGATGCAAAGTTCTAGATACCTCTGCGTGGCGTACTGTCTGCGAGGATGAGGAAATGGGAGAAGTAGAGATAGATTGTTGGAAGTTATTACAACGGTTTTTGGAGCATCAGCATCGTCTAGCCTCATCAACAGATTACTTATTAGTGGAAAGCGCATCATGCTACACAACGTCACATTCACAGTATTACAAGAAGTAAGATAATATTCTGTCAAATACTATATCCGATAGTTGTTTATTGGACCGTGCTATAATCTGCATGTGCAAATCCAGTGCTCTGACTACGCTATGTACGCGCTATGGTTTATCCCCATGCCGTACCCAAACGCCACGCAAACCGAAATGAAAGAACCAGAAGATTAAAGACGCTTATTGACCTCCACGAAGACGCAACACCAGATGGAGAGTAGACTCCTTCTGGATGTTGTAGTCGCTCAAAGTGCGGCCATCCTCCAACTGCTTACCAGCAAAAATTAGTCTCTGCTGGTCGGGTGGGATACCCTCCTTATCCTGGATCTTGGACTTGACGTTGTCGATTGTGTCAGACGACTCAACTTCCAGAGTAATAGTCTTTCCAGTCAAAGTCTTGACGAAGATCTGCATACCACCACGAAGGCGAAGAACCAGATGAAGAGTAGACTCCTTCTGGATGTTATAATCAGACAAGGTACGGCCATCCTCAAGTTGCTTTCCAGCGAAAATGAGTCTCTGCTGGTCGGGTGGGATACCCTCCTTGTCCTGGATCTTTGACTTGACGTTATCAATAGTATCAGATGATTCGACCTCGAGTGTGATTGTCTTTCCGGTCAGAGTCTTGACGAAAATCTGCATACCACCACGGAGACGGAGGACCAAGTGGAGAGTGGACTCCTTCTGGATGTTGTAATCGGACAGGGTGCGGCCATCTTCGAGTTGCTTTCCGGCGAAGATCAAACGTTGCTGATCGGGAGGGATGCCCTCCTTGTCTTGGATCTTCGACTTGACATTGTCGATGGTATCGGATGATTCGACTTCGAGAGTGATGGTCTTGCCAGTAAGAGTCTTGACGACTGAAGTGACGTTAGTATGTTGTTTCAGAGCTGAGGGGCTTGAGTGGCCAAAGGCAGAACTTACAGATTTGCATACCGCCACGAAGACGGAGGACGAGATGAAGAGTAGATTCCTTCTGGATGTTGTAATCCGAGAGAGTGCGACCGTCCTCGAGCTGCTTGCCAGCGAAGATCAAACGCTGCTGGTCGGGGGGAATGCCCTCCTTGTCTTGGATCTTGCTCTTGACATTGTCGATAGTGTCCGAAGACTCGACCTCGAGAGTGATGGTCTTGCCGGTAACTTTGGAGATGTTAGCATGCGCTCCCGATGTATTGATGTTGATGTTGATGTTGGTGTTGATGCTGAAGTTGAGGTGGCGTCATAATGACGAGGCTCAAATGACAAGGGAAACTCACGGGTCTTTACGAAGATTTGCATGATTGCGGTCGTTCAGTTGATACTGAGGATATGAAGTGAGTTGTAGATGATGTTGATCGAAGAGATGACTTGAGTTGGTTGTCGATCGAGAACAGAGAGTGGTTTGTAGGGAGTAAGAGAGATGGCGGGTGGGATGAGGGTAGAGATGATGAGTTATATGTAGGGGAGCGGGGCGCTAGTGGGGTCTGGAAGGTGCCAGGGGGTGCTTTGCCTTTCTTTGCGTTTGCGTTTGCGTTTGCCTCTGCTTTGCGACCTCAGCCTGATGCGATGATTCACAAGGCGGCGAGAGAGGAGAAGGAATGGAACCAGGGAGATACTTAGTAAGATACTCTATCGCGGCTGAATTACTCACTCATCCATCTACAAAGCCGTACTCATTGCAACTAACTACAGGTATTTATTTCCCTTCCGAAGCAATCCTCCTCACCTGACCATCCATATTATAAGTATGCATACCATAACCATACATGCTCTTTGTCATCACCTCGCATTCGCATCCCTGGTCCACTGATTCGACGTCCTTCTTTCCTTTCTCGTTTCCTTTGATAGCTATCAGACTATATGTAAATGATATACTTGGTATTCCGACCATTCCAATCCATCCGGGTCCCAGACAAATCCACTTCCCGCTCTCTTTCCTCTCTCTCTCTCTCTCTCTCCCTCTCTCTCCGCAACGAGAAGCACCAGCACCAGCACCAGCACCCCCGATAGGAGCCTTGGGCTGAATCTAGAAGAGACCGACCGGGCCCGCCTCCATGAATCTTGACTCGACTCGACTCGACTCGACCCGGACCCCGCCTCCCTCCCGCCTCTTTGGCCACGACGTTAGATTGTCGCACCCAGCCCCAGCCTCCTACAGTCTACCGAAGTACGTACGTACGTTCCTTAAAACTCTTCTTCTTGTCATCAGACCCAGACGCGCCTCCCTCCATAGACGCACAAACGCAAAAATGCAAAAACCCCGTCTACCTATCTATCCATCCCTTGAATCCCATGCATCAGATCAGATCAGAGACGGACGGAGGAGACTGGCCTGAACTAGACTTGCCCCGTTCGTTAAATGCGTCATCGGTGAACTGATTGCGATTGCGGGTACGATAGTTAGTACCATAAGGTCCGGTACGGTACGTTGGCATGGATGGATGCGTGATTGAGTAGGAGAGAGAGTGAGTGAGTAAAAGAGCCATTTACCTGCACCATACCGGACTGGACTGGATTCAAGCACGGCCCGACTTCGGAGACGGAGTTCATGTCGGATGGTTGATACCGAGGTACCGAACTACGAGCAAGGGATGGGATGGGATGGGATGGAGCTGGACCGTACCCAGTGAGGGAGGTCGGAGCGAGGAAGAGCATACTGTGATACAACACAACACAGGGAATGAGCAATAGTGTAGGGACCTGAGGAACAGCATATCCATTCATGAGAACTCAATGCGAATCTCCTAACCTCGTTGGATCAGATAAAGTCGTACACATCGTGCTAGCGTCATTTTGTCAAGTCACAAAGAACAGTGCAGTATTCGTCAAGGTATCTTGTTCAAGCAAGTTTCTGTCATTGATTGGACCGTGATTTATCTCCAGGTGCCGGCCTCGTCTCCTTCCTTCTTTGCCATGTGCACGCTGGTTATGGCCGTACATCTGTAGAATCCATCAAAAATGTCCCTCCACTCATAGGCACACCCAGACATCCGTTGGAGCCGGTCGCGTTTCCAACGCCCAATGTGCTTTCACTTGAGTCAATACGCTGCATTGCAAACATCATCATCATCCTCTCTTCCTCAGGCAAGCCCTTCGTTCGTAAGATAAAACAAACATGTCCAAAAGTTCCTTGATCGCA
The DNA here is from genome assembly GCA_900074885.1 of Rhynchosporium graminicola. Classification (NCBI taxonomy): domain Eukaryota; kingdom Fungi; phylum Ascomycota; class Leotiomycetes; order Helotiales; family Ploettnerulaceae; genus Rhynchosporium; species Rhynchosporium graminicola. The sequence continues at coordinate 578,368 of FJUW01000016.1, read as the reverse complement.
TCAGGCGTGAGATCAATCAATCATTCATACAGGTCATCGATGAAACCATCGTAACAGGTCGTTAAAATGACTATCGCTATGCTCCGTTCGTTCCAGACGTCAAAAAGCAATAAGCACAGGAAATCAATAAAAAGACGTAGATCATGCATCTTCTTGACATCATCATCATCATTTGCCGCGAGTGAAAGAAAAGGATAAAGCTGCCCTCGCTGCTGGCAAGTAGTCCGTCCATACATTGATGGCGGAGAAGAATGAGGGTGAGGATTTTCAAAGGTCGAGAATCAACAAAAGGAAGAAGTCGTAAGCGTTAAAACGACTCTCATGGTTGGTGAGAGCCCTCCAAGAGCAAGTGTCGCTGAATTTCTACAGTCGAGATGCAAAATGGGTATACAGAAGGGTATTTTGAGAAACCAAGAAAGACGGTAGCCCTAATTGGCTCGGATGACGAGTTTCGATAGGAACTTATTGGATAAGGAGTCGAAGTCTCTGCGGTCGAATTTGGCATCGGGACGAGTCTTCAAGTAGGACTCTAGTGCGGACGTCAGTATGTTATCATTTGTGGAAGAGTCGGATAGCCTACCATGCTTTGTAACGTGATCCTTCATCTCGGTCATTGCTTCACAGACGGCAACATTGTTGTTGAGGAGCTGTCCATGTCTTCTTGTGTCCCATTCGGTGAACGATGGAAGCTTCTGAGAGATGGCGTGGAAGAGACCAACGATGACACCCACTGGGGTAGTCTCCATGTCACTGCAGAACTTGTTGACAGCTGCAGGATCAGGAACACGGTAGTGGCAATCAAATTGCATCTCTTCCCAAACGGCGAGGAGGATGGAAGCGAGCATGAATATCGTGGGCCAGTTCTTAAGTCTGTCGCCGCTGTAGACGCTCGAGTACAGCGATGAAAGCTCCTCGAGGATCTCCTTTTGGAGCTCGCGCCACATGTCAGCAAGTGCACACTTGATCTGGAAGTTGATCATGACAGGTGCGATGATCTTTCCATGGTACTTGGAATCTTCATCGTCGATCAGGCCTTCCATTGGGTGCTCATCACCACGTTGCTCAACCATGGTGACATGGAGAGTGAGGTTGTAGGCGAGGACAAGCTTCAATGCCTTTCGAATGACTGGCACTTTCTCTTTCATGTAGTACCGGTGGGCAGTCTTCAAGATCTCGGTGATGAAAGGAGTACCCTCAAAGTAATCGTCAATAAACTCCTCGAACGGACCATCAAGATGCTTGTCGAGGTACTCGGAAAGTGCGTCAGTTGATACACCTTCCGAGCCAGCTGACATCCGCTCGGTTCGGGTGTCAAAGTCTAGAGGTTCCTCGTGCTCGCTTTCAGTCCAATCGACTGTGAAGCAGCTGTCGTCGCTCACGTAGACTTCCCTGGCCATGATGGGAATGGCAAATCCATAGCCGTGGGTGATCCAGATAAGTTCCTCTTTCTGGGCGAAACCCTTGATGTTGTAGACCGAAACACCACGACCCGCATGCCTCTCGTAGTCAGCTCTCCAGTCCTTCATGAAGTAACCGATGTCCTTGATGTCGATACGTGTACAAGGCACCTGCCACAACCTTGCGTGAGAAGGTTGGCAACCAGCACATGGTTCTCCCTTGTCACATGTCTTCTTCAAGAATTTACATCTCAGACATGCTCGCAACTTTCTGATCTCGCTCGCTTGCTTCCTTTGCTCTGGCAATAACGGTCCACGTCTTCGTCCAACACGCTTCTCGCCGTCCTTCTTTCCATTCGATGTACGGCGGATGACCGGCTTGGTGGCTTTGGCGGTAGGGCTCTTGCGTGGTGCCGAATTTCTCCTGGCTGGGGGCGATGAGGTTGAAGATGGGGTATTTCGATTCGAAGGTGTAGACATCTTGATCGGTACGGGCGCAACAGCAGCGGCGGGACTGACAGTCTCATGGTTGTGTTGATGAACACCGTCATGATAACAATTCCGATGGTCGTTATTGTTGCTCAAGTAGGTATCTGATGCTGGGGAATATGGCGAGTATGGATAAGAAATGTCTTCGAAGCTACCGAACGTCTCCATGGTATGTCCGGTACCGTCTGATTGTGACGAGTCCGAGTGCGTCCGAAGATGTAAAGTTTGCCCGGGGTTGAAGATTGCTGCATTTTGAGCCTGCTGGTATGCCTCGAACGTGGGAAAGTGATCTACCGTAGCCCATCCATTGTCACTACTCGAACTTGGTAACGATAAAACCTCCAAATACGTTCCAGTCGGCGAAGTGCTTCCTAGACTCCGACGTCCCAAACTCGGTAGTCCATCGTGAGCACTTGCGAAGTTCATAGCATTCTCGATCTCCTGCCAATTTGCCCACATTGCAGCTTGGGCCTCCATTGTCGGTGGTAGTCCATTAAATGGTGCCTCCATCTGAAGCCCGGCGTCGTATGTGCCTTGGGTTGTTGTTGTTGCGAGATGATAGTCGAGTGGAGAGGTCTGGAAGGCCCCTCCATAAGCGTTGTATTGCCCCCCCATTAACGAGTGGTCGGGAATATATTGCGATATTTGCTGTTGAGGTTGTTGCATAGGCCAGTCCGTCATGAGAGTTGGGGAGTTGTTATGTACAGCCTGATGATATTGCTGATGGGGTATTTGACCGGGCGAAGTCTCCCGCCTCTCGTCAGCAGCTCCTGAAGCCATATCTAAGGGCATCGGCCAGCTCGAGCGCGCGGCCAAGTTGGTAGTGAAGGGATATCGGGGATCCCTATGGTCGAATGTCAGGTCAAGCAGACCCTCTGGTGTAAAGTCGAGATTCGAGGTCATTGTCGCGGGTTATTTTGGTGATAGAAATGGGGGTCAATAGGATTGTAAGAAGAGGGCAGGTGGGTGACACCGCTCTTTGGGAAATGGGGAGGTCCTAAAGACCTTCACGAAGAGGACGGTGAGAGGCCCTGGGAGGATGGTTAGCAGGTTGAGAAGTGCGGTCTTCGCGCGAGCCAGACCCTTTGGAAGCAGCGGTGAGCAGAAGATCGGGAGCATCGCAAGAAGGCTGCTCTTTCGTGCCCCACCATCCCCCATCGCACGTCTGCCACCCTGCTCAGACCACCCCAGCCATACATATATAAGTAAGTACCTTAATACTGCAATTAGTACCAGCCTCGTGGAATCCGCAGCGAATCACATTCGGTGTCTACAGCTCACTGCAGCGCGCTACTGCGTAACAGCTGTCAGGTGGCCAATGGATTGGTCGAGGCGGGTAGTGGCTTGCATTCACTAGAAGTAGTAGTACCTACATATATACTTTTAGACTTGGGGAGGAGCAGGAGCGGCATCAGTGAATGAGAGATGCGAGATGCGAGATAGACTCTACGAAGGAATAGTACGAGCACTCCGCAATGAGAAACTCGCCTTGAAGAACCCCCGAGCGGACCCCTTGATAGCGTCGGCTATGGCATGGGGACGATGTTTACTTACCTAGTCGTCGTAGTAGTGGCCCGAGCCTGTAACAGAGTGGTGTACTCCGTACCAACGAATCCCTTCTCACTGGAGCAGATCAGATCAGATCAGATAGACTCTGAATGGAAGCAAGGGATGACAGCCGCTTATTCAGTTGGTCTTCTTAACCTCCGGCCAGCCAGCCAACTACAGGCCGGATATGTGTCGGATATTATAAGCCGAACCCTTCCATCTTCCTGTCTTGCTGGCATCAACTATACCTACCTCTCTACTTCATATTGACCAGCCAGCCAGGAACCCTTTTCAAATGGCACCGAACAGTCACACAGCACTTATCCACCCTGCTTACTATTGCACAAAACCGTCTTGTACCCCCAATTGGCCGATTGGAAACTTGCCGGTCCAGTAATGGCCCTGAATCTACGGAGTTTTACTGGCTAGCTGGAGTGAGCGGCGTCCCGAAAAATCTTGCAAAGAACTTGCCTGCTAAACAAGCTGAAAATCTCAAAACGCCCCCAAAGAAGCCGGACCCTGAAAATTACCCCACTATCCAGCTCTAACGAAGCTCTGCATTCTCGCTTACGGAGTAATCAAATACAGTAAGTGTACGGAGGTAAGTATGAAGAATTAACTCAGGCAAGCGCGGGAGATAGAACGATCGTCTCGGAGGCCATATGAAATACGACTAAGTACCACTTTCGTTTCTTGTCATATTTGGAAACGATCCTCAAGCCGAGAGCCTCCATTTCAGCAGTCACAGAGCTGTACACACATGGAACATCCTAGGGCAAGCCTTCAGAATCCTCCTCGAAAGCCTCCGTTTGCTAGTGCACGTCTCCCATTCTGGCTTCAGATCTCCAGCGGGAGGGGGCATCAACTCGATCTCCTATCTCAACTGTGATTTTGACAGGGACGAGGATATTTCTGTGCAGCACAACTTGTCCTCAACGACCAACCATTGTACGAGCTGATGTTATCGTGTATCCACGTCTGAGCAATGACCTTGACACTGCCGTGGACAGGACCCGCTATCTTGATCCTCCCCCTCATCCTCCCACACGCCTCCGTTTAGTAGTTTGCCGCCATCGAATAGGAAATGAAGTAATTTGGGGCCACAGCTATTCCGAGAGAGTTGAGGTGGCTTCTCAACTAGCCAGGCACGGCAAGTGTATCATGATTCGATCACGCGCGTTAACATCGAACGAGTCAGTACTGCTGCCCTCATGATTCCGACTCTTTTCGTTTCACGCCAAACGGGATGAAGAATGGAACAAGTTAACACACTCGAATGCAGCCGTAGAATCGCCGGCTTTATCGTCATGTCAATTTCTCAACGACTCGCACTCTCTGCTCAAATTCTCGCCTAGTTTGCCACTTCGGCCCTTGGTGATCTTACCTGACTGCAGCTGGCTCGAAAACGAGGTGCATGTTTAATTTCATGCACCTGCCCGTCTGTACGCTTCCATTGGACAAACATGGTGCAAACATGCGCATACTGACATATTGCTTGCATGACCGGCTCAGCTCGCAGCGTGTACTTGTACATTCGTAGCAATCTCGCGGTTCATAATGGCGTGTATCGCTGTTGGTATTGGTAGGCATGAATCTCGGATTAGCTCATCATGAAGTCCAGCGATCCTCGAGTTCACTGCCATTGTAGCTTCCCCTCTACTCCCCTCCCCTCGCCTTATCAACCTCGGCCAGCGATAAGGCGCCTCAGGGATGCATGATACAGTAGTGGATTCACAGGCGATTGTTTGCACAAACCGTTAAGCTGTGATGTCGAACGAAAGAATTTTATACGTGAAGCGTTCAGGATGAGATGAAAAGAAGTAACATAATTACAGATTCTGGTTGAGAATGGTTTTGTTCGCTTGTTGTTGATTGGTCTGATGTCGGAGCTTTTGGTACTAGAACCTACCTAGGTAGGAGGCAGGGTCGGTTACGTGCCTATAACTTCATTGAAATAGTTGATTGAGAGCATGATTGCAAACTCGCGAAAAGTGAAGCCACTTGAGGTGCTTCAAGAATCAATCCAACTAGAGAATGTGGAAAAGTATTTCTAAGTATCTTGAGTATTGGAAGTTGCGATACGATTTGGCCCACTCTAGTGTGGGCTAAGCGAGAAACTCGAAATTGCGCTCGACCTCCAATGATCCCTTGCCTTTGTTCAACGACAACAATGGACGAAGCCTACGGCGAATCAAAAGGCAGCTGGCCAGATGTGAGCCTCGCATGACATTCCTCAAGGTCAAAGAAAGAAAACACCATAAGGTGGTCTTCAAGAAACGAGTGAATGCATCCCCGTCATTACCCACTTCTTCCGAATCATTTCAGCAGTTGCCTTATGGTGAAAAGAAAACTCGCCAACCTGGAATCGATACCGGTGACCATATCCTCGCCGTGTCCAGGTTCGAAAACCTTGCCTCTGGAACTACAGACTCAGACAACATGTCAACAATGACCGCTCATGCCAACAGGATTCCAGATATTTTCACTCAGCTACCGCTATGCAGGGACCTGCTCATGACCGAAAGCTCCCAGCTTCAAGATGAGACGATACAAGAGTGTCTGCCCTTCATGTCTGGTCTAAATCCAGATGCAGAGTACAATACACATGGAGTTCCACGACTTGGCAGAGAGCGTCACATTGCATTTCTACACAAAAGCCTCGGGAGGCTTCCAGCAGGCTATGTTGCTGCCGATGCCAGCCGACCGTGGATGTTTTATTGGGCCCTCAACGGTCTCGCTACTATGGGAGAAGACATATCAGGCTACCGTGATAGGCTCATCAACACGGTCCGACCTATCCAGAACAATGCTGGTGGATTTGGTGGAGGAAATGGCCAGATGTCACACCTCGCACCCACCTATGCGATACTACTATCTCTGGCACTTGTGGGAGGAACAGAGGCTTTTGATCTCATCGATCGGAAGAGTATGTGGAAATGGCTGTGTGCCTTGAAGCAACCTGATGGAGGATTTCAAATGTCTGTTGGTGGCGAAGAAGATGTCCGGTGAGCTCATTCCACGGCAGGAAATGCATTCAAGACTAAATGACCTTAGCGGAGCATATATCGCCACTGTGATCATCACCCTCCTCGATATACCGTTCGAACTTCACCCCGATTCGCCTGCATGGTCACGTGAAGGGGCGACGTTGCTAACGGGCCTCCCAGAATGGATTTCGAGATGTGAGTGCTACTAAATCATATGATTCTCGAGGTCTTACTGACAATCAAAGGTCAATCATTCGAAGGAGGGATGTCCGCTCGACCGGACGTCGAAGCTCACGGAGCTTATGCTTTCTGTGCTCTTGCTTGTTTGAGCATTCTCGGGAGTCCTCATGAAATAATTCCCAAGTAAGCAGATCCGATTTGTTGAATCAAGCATACTAATCACCTACTCAAAGTTACCTCGATGTACCGCTATTAATTTCTTGGCTTTCTGCTCGTCAATACGCTCCAGATAGTGGATTCTCAGGCCGGACAAACAAGCTTGTCGATGGTTGTTACAGCCATTGGGTGGGAGGATGCTGGCCTCTTCTCGAAGCCAGCCTCAACGGAACCAAGTCTTCTACCGAGAGCTTGTCTTCGATAACTGGCGATGGCAAACTGTACAGTCGGGAGGGCTTAATCAGGTATATTCTGTGTTGCTGCCAAGACCTATCAAAGCGCGGCGGATTAAGAGATAAACCGAGCCAGTGAGTCCTTCGAGCCACGACATATTTTACCATCTAAAAAAGAAACTGACGTTATCAGTTCATCTGATTCATATCACACATGCTACGTCCTAGCTGGCTTTAGTTCTACACAGAACAACTGGACGTTCAATCACCAAGGATCACCACAACTCGCTTCCGGTAGCTCTCTCCTCTCAGCTTTCCAGTGGACATCCGAACCTATCATAGAAGACTCGCAGATATTTGATGAAAGCGATAGAATTGGTACTCTTCATCCAATCTTCGTCATACCTGAAGGAGCTGCAGAGAAAATGAGAGCTCATTTTACGAACAGAGGGGGTTTCTAATCACCATGCGTGACCCGGAGTAGTGGCGTATTTGATCGGTGAACATGCAAGCGTCGCGTGATGGCCACATCATAGGCAGTAATATTACTTTGGGGATGAAAGAATGAAGAGAGGATCAAGCATGGATCGTGGAGTTCGAGGAAGGATTCCTCTTAAGCTTCCATAGCTCCGCTGCGTGAAGATACATACAGGACATACTTTATTTTGTCCCTTTGCATCATCGAATAGCTATTGGCGCCACATCATAGGTGGACATCCTACCATCCTGACCTCTCCAACCTATTTCACTTTGATGTGTCTGATGTTACATGCTCTAGCCAACCGCATCCCTTCCTCTTGCAAACTAATTGAATATCCCTCCGTATATCTCGAAACTCGAAACATCGATAAAAGCTGTGATTTTAAACACTGTGAGACCTGTAGATAAAAATTCAAATACTTACAAGTCCAGCCAGCTTCTAAAACGTGACGTCATTAATCGAGGTGGATTCTTACTAGTGAAGTAGAGAGAACCTTTACAGCTCATGTAGATAGACAAATGCAATTCAAAGTCACAACTTGAAATTTAAGTCGCGGAAACATACCCAGAGATACCGCCGACCCTAAAATCTTAAAAAAAAAAGCCTTAGAAATTCTTGGATAGTCGTAACATGACAAGCCTGGTCTACCACGTCTATAAAAAAAAGTTTTCTACAGTCTAACTTTCTCAAGCTTCACGTCTCGCCAAAGTCAAGGTAGCTCAGCCTTGAATAGGTAGATGAAGATATGAACCGCATCCTTTCCGTTAAAGGAACTGGTAGCCGGGATTGACATATCTAGAGCATATACCACAAACCAAATTACTTTTCCAGTATTCCGATATCTACCTATGAAAATTGCATCACAGGTCAAATCTTTGACTGTTTCTCGTTGCTCCTGCGCTGAGGGGTTTTTGTTTTTGAGATCTTCACTTCATAGAAAGATGTTATTCGTGTGGGTAATTGCTATTCTGGGCTGGTTGTGACATATCATCAGCTAGGTAGATGACGGAGAGGTCCAGGTCCAGGTCCAGGGCAATTGATGTCAGAAGCTCATAAACTGAGAATGGACGGCTACATACATGATGACGTGACGCTTGTTTGGGCATGAATGAATGAAGCACTGTACGTCGAACCAAAAAGTGACAGGTCGAATAGATGCCGTGCAGCGGTTCGCGGAGATGATGGAGCTCGTGCTCGAGTGTGCGTTATCTGCTTCTTAATTTGTACCCGAGACATAGTGAGAGTAGGAGTGAGGTGGTGGAGTGCCATCAGCTACAGACTTGTGTTGGAGTCTCCTCGATGCAGGATGTCAAGAGAAGTATATGTTTCTTGATGAAGTAGATGTTACATCTATTCGTTGGATCGTGAGTATGGTGCATCTGGTTTTGCATCAGGTTGCCACTATCAGCATGTGGGTAACGAGTCTCTCATCTGCGTTGATCAGAATTCTGGTTGTGCCAGCCAAGAAGTGATATGGGACGGAGAAGTACAGCGGCGTGCGTATATTGTATACTTAGTTAGTCTCAACCACCATACCGTACCAGTTATTCAGGGTTTTTCCGCGCACTCTGTCTGCACCTAATCTAAGCGACGATTGTCGCTGTTATCTATCTACTTTCTACGAAGTATTCGCATGAACGGTTTAGGCGCAGGCCTTTGGGTGGTCCATCCACTCACTCGAACCATTTCGTTCTGTCAATTGTTTCCTTCACGTGGTCTCTCTCTCTCGTATCGAACTTCTAAAATGTCACCGCAAGACACATCGCCCTGCAACCTACCTACCTGACGACCAGTAGTGAGGCCATCAATATATGCATCAGCATCAGCATCAGCATCGGCATCGGCATCGGCATCGGTCTCATGGCGTAAGCCGTAGATTACGGCTGCTGAGACACGTTCATGACCTTGGAGCCAGCCTCCGCGTCTCGCTCTGAAATCCGACCATCCTATTGTACATCCTACTCCTCACGCTGATTTAGCCCCGCAGAAGGCCGCATCTACTTAGTACTTCTGCAGAGAAATGCCTCCGCGCCACTCTCCACGAATTGGAAGCCCCTGCCAGACAGACTGTGGAAACCACCCAAAATAAACATTTCTCCCAATACCCCTTTCAGGCGATAGGACAATGCAGCCAGCAGATAGTGAGCATGCCATGACATACATGCGTTGCCGAGCGGATCCGAGATTTTGCTTGCTCGCCCGCGGCACTTGGAGTGTCTCGATGGTGGTCCAGTAGGTACCTGATCTCAGATCGCACCCAATCCACGGAAAGTCCATGTCTGGGTTGTCGTGAAATTCAGCCAGAAATGCTTCATCCGCGATAGCAAACTTTTTGAGATCTGTGGGTGATGAGACGGGTCAATGGCGCGAGGCAGGTCTCATGGTAGCGAGCGACCTACTTCCCCCGTTGCTTAATATACGCAGCCGTATACCTATTTCGAATTTCACAGCATATGGCCTTACTTCTTGAGTCCTCAAGCGCAATGCCAGCTCACCATACATACGATCAAGAACCTTGCACTCGGCAGGTTTAAGTTGCCTCGCGCCTTCTTGCCTTCTCCTCCCACCCGCTGGACGATGCAGTATAGTGAGATCACTGAACACGCCCAGCCACTCTTCATGCATTGAATGGTTCGCCGGCTTCGTGTCAAGTCCTACTCCAGTCATTCACCATCCAACGCGGCAGTCTTCGCGAGCATGCCATGCAGAGCGGCGCCGTTGTAGTGCGGGGCAAAGGAGGCCGCTCTCGATGCTGTACTTGATCGAGCCAGTTTAGAGCTTCCAACTATGGTTCTTCGGGCCTCTATTTGACGTCCAGGATCGCCTCCCTGGCCTACGAGTAGTGAAGATATCGAGTAGTGAATTTCTTAACGACTTAGTGAGATCGATCCACCGTTGTTCGTCGATGCCAGTGCATTAGCGGCCAGTCCATCGGATCTCCATGCCACTGCAGGAAGCAGCGACATAATGGTATTCCTGAAGGCAGCTTTCTGTTGGAGCCAAGGTATGGGTACCCATTTCTATTGCTGCAACAAGTTGCAAAATTTGCCCGAAATCTATGGGACGGGGACGGGTGTTGAGCTATTTGCCACCACTGCTGCTACGACAACTTGTAGCTGCAGAACGACTGGAAAGGACGAATTGATCCCTCTGACCCCTCTGACCCCTCAAAGATCATCGCCGAGCATGCGTTCCAATGTTGTGGTGGAGTCGCCTAATCTTACGATGAAAGATTAATTGGCAATCGCCTATGCCAGCACTTCGATATGGGTCACATTTGCAGAGCCGCATCATGACTTGCAGGTGCATTTGGTTCGAGCTTTCGTCCTATCTCAACGGCGCTTGAGTATCTTTAGGGAAGTCTAATGTATAATCCTTGCCCTACGCTAACCGTGGGGTCTGCAATAAATCACACAAGTCTCGCCATTGCTGGACGAAAGTCCTGCACAAAGCCATTAGACACCCACTCCATCTGTCAGCTGTAATATCTTGACAAGACGACGACAACCATACAAGACTATTCTCAAGTACACTTCATACCGTGCGAATTTTCCCCTGTATAATTCGGGTTGGGCTCAATTGCATCTCCAGAGTGTCCCTGTCTTGGGCAATCATCATTATTGGCAAACCCTGGATCTGTAAAAATTGTTCGCCCATACTTCCATCACCACCTCGGATCTGTTTTTCAAGCCGGGATCTAACTCTTTCGTTGGCAATTGAGTCGTTATAATGGGTGGCTTTTACATGGCATATCTTGAGAGTACGTTGATTCGGGAAAGAATTTCCTAGTTTTTCGAAGCTTCTTGTCGGGTCTTTCTCTTTAGTCCTCGAGTAGCTCAATTTTCTTTTTGGGACTCCACCCCCCACGACATATCACGCTGGCTCTTGGGATTACAGTGTCTTTGGGCTGCAATGGTCGTCGTTTCAATGCCCAATTCTCCACAAGCTGGTCTTGTATTTGCATAATCTTCTGCTACTCGTTGTTTACCTGGCCTTTTGGGCAGCATCTCTATAAGGAATGCAAACATACGGAATACTGATATCTTGGTAGGTCTGTGCCGACGCCGAGGCTGGCGTGATCCCTTGTATGAGACGTACAGGAGCTCATCTGGATTCACTTGTCTGGTGCTGGTCAATGGCAGAGAGTATCAAACGGACCTGGCATACGAATCAGATGGGCTGGCTCAGGAGAATGCGGCTATGCGGGCGTTCATGGTGTGCCGAAACTTCTCTGTCAATGGAGGTATGCTGGCTCGCAATGGTGTGGTTCAAGGACTTCCTGCAAATGAGAGCAGTAGCAGGCACAGGAAGAGCCGAGGCGCTCGAAGCCACTCTGTCAATTTGAGCAGCAGCAGTTCTACCACGTCATCGGAGTGAAGAGACTGGACTGATACGTCTACCGACAGCTAAGAATTAGCTGTCGAGCATACAGGCTGAACATCTCGGCCATGAACAACACCCTCCTCAGCTCAGGCAAACTATAAAATGATATGCACCAACAAAACAACGATTTATGACCAAGACAAAAACAGCGACAACGCTCTCAAAACAAAATCGCCTGACTATTCAACGACTGAATTTTAATGACGACTAATGACGATAACGACTCTTTCCCTTCCACAACCATTCAAATGCGAAGATATGACCGCGGTATGGGAAAACAGCACCTACCGCTGGGAATCAGAGGCAGCTCGACCCCAATTACTGTCGCTACGGAGGCTGCCCATGACTTTTACACTTGCACATCTGGGGTGATTGGGACGTGATGGCGGTTTAAAGACTTTCCTTCCTCGCGGTTCCTGCATTTAGCAAGCGTGGCGGTAGCGTTGCTGTCTTTTTTGGAACGAATATCCGAGGAATCTTTTTATGTTTCAGGGAAGAGAGCGGGAGAGATTCGAGCAACGCACGCATTGGGCACTATGATCGTTTCGAACTTACGATAAATGATGGCATGATGATGGATTAAAAGTACTCGAGTTATCTGCTCAGAAGTGCTATGGTATATTGGCTCATTTATATCTTTGTTCTGCTATGAATCAGTGACTGCTATGCTTGGGTACAGACTTTCCGTGGCAGCGGGTGTGGCGTTACGTTCAATCTCGTAGAGAAACATTGTCACGGCCAAACTTTGTCTTCAACCCTCGTGATGGCCAAACGGGGAAAATCCCTCCATCTTGTTACAGGAGGGGAATCATAAGACAATGCTTCCCCACGAAACACCAATGGCAGTTAGAAAACATAGTGCAATGTTCAAGGCATGATCCTCCTCTAAAGATCTCCCCCACAATGATGTCGTGCACCACCTGATCAGTTCGTGTGGAGAACGCGGGTTGAGTTTTGTATTAAACACCAGTCATGAACAGGTAAGATTGGTCAATCTGCACTTTTCGAAGACCAATACTGTCCCATTTAACTAGACGGAACCCTCCCGTTCAATCGATCCAAAACGTGAAGAAACAAACAGATTACTGGATTCGCAGCGTTGCGCATCGAATCAAATCTCCAGCCAGCAGCTCCACTAGTTGGCAGAAAAGGGGAAAGGGGTTCAACAACTCACGGGACTAGGCGAGAATTATTTTGGGACCAGACCAAGTCCAAGGTGTCCTCCACAAAATTCCCATCCCAACTTATTCGAGACATATCACAATCCTTTGAGAAACTGTACAACACCACTTCCAATCACTTGCGACCTTCGTTCATCAACAGAATTCAGTATCCAGTTCCAGTCGAAGTAAGAGCAGCACGGGGCGCCATTCGTTTCTTCTCGCGCATAACTTCGAAACCAGCGTCACTGTGGGGTATTTCCTGCACTTCGAACTCACACTCTTCCACGACCGCAACTTGCAGCACAAACCCTCAAGATGAAGGGTCAGTAGAAGATTGATTACATCAGATTTAGAAGAACCAGCTAAGATTCAATGTAGCCCTCATTCTCGTCGGTGGATTTGGCACCCGTCTTCGTCCTCTCGTACGTTTTCCCCGACCTAGCTAGCTATACCTTCCACGAATCCTCGACTATCTATCACATACGCTCAGAAGCCCCCAATTCCTTCGGATACTGACGATACAACAGACCCTCACTCTCCCCAAGCCATTGGTCGAGTTCGGAAACAAGCCTATGATTCTGCACCAGGTAGAAGCTCTGGCAGCTGCTGGTGTTACAGACATTGTACTTGCTGTTAACTACAGACCCGAGGTTATGGAGAAGCACTTATCAGAGGTGAGTGCCTAGCCCCCCAATTTCCTTGCAGTTGTAGGCGCTGATAGCCTGCGCCTTTAGTACGAATCCCGATTCAACGTCAAGATCACATTCTCCATCGAGTCAGAACCTCTTGGCACTGCAGGTCCGCTGAAGCTGGCAGAAGAGATCCTCGGAAAAGACAACACCCCCTTCTTCGTTCTCAACTCCGATGTCATTTGCGAATACCCCTTTGCGGACCTCGCCGCTTTCCACAAGGCCCACGGTGATGAGGGAACGATTGTCGTCACAAAGGTTGAGGAGCCCTCGAAATACGGTGTGGTTGTACACAAGCCCAATCACCCTTCGCGGATTGACCGATTCGTCGAGAAGCCAGTTGAATTCGTTGGTAACCGTATCAATGCCGGTATCTACATACTGAATCCAAGCGTTCTGAAGCGTATCGAGTTGCGCCCGACTTCAATCGAGCAGGAGACTTTCCCAGCCATCTGCGGTGATGGTCAATTGCACTCATTCGACTTGGAGGGCTTCTGGATGGATGTCGGTCAGCCAAAGGATTTCCTCTCGGGAACTTGCCTATACCTTTCCTCCCTCACAAAGAAGAGCTCGAAGCTCCTTGCTTCATCCAGCCTACCATACGTACACAGTGGCAACGTGTTGATCGATCCTTCCGCGAAGATTGGAAAGAACTGCAGAATCGGTCCTAATGTTACCATTGGCCCAGATGTCATCATTGGTGATGGTGTGCGCCTACAGCGTTGTGTCATTCTCGCAGGCTCTAAGATCAAGGACCACGCCTGGGTCAAGAGCACTATCGTTGGCTGGAACTCCACGGTGGGTAAATGGGCACGATTGGAGAACGTCAGTGTGCTGGGAGACGATGTCACAATCGGTGATGAGATCTACGTTAACGGAGGAAGCATCTTACCACATAAGAGCATCAAGGTTAACGTTGACGTTCCCGCGATCATCATGTAAACCACCGTACAATTCTACACTTTCTGCCAAATGCCGGTTTTCCGGAAGCTTAGGTCCAGAATTTCACTCGCCTCTCCAAGCATGAAGCTTGACGTTTTTTTTGATCTTGTACTCGTCTTTTGCAGTACATGGCATGTTTTACTACTGGTGGCCATTGTCAAGGAAAAGCAATGGCATCTACTCTCCTCTCCCCCTTTCCTGTATTTCGTCGGGTCGAAAGAAAGCAAGTCGGGAAAGATAGCAGTCATTCCTGATGGGCTTTGAGTTTTGCACGTACTGGCGTTACTTGCAAGCATCAGAAAAGCACGGAAAAGAGAAATCTGGGCTCTGACTGCATCCTTTTGGCGGGTACGGTGCTTTCTTCATTGCGAGGGTTTGAGTTGATCCGGTCTGTTCTTTTGCCTTTTTGCTGGCAGATTTGCAGAGATCTTAAGGGGGTCTTGGGATGGATGGAACCAATTGCAATTTGTTTGTAGAATCCTTCTAATCATAGATAATCAATGTCTTCAAGAAGAGGCGGTATTGTGAGGGTTCCGACTCGCACGGAAACGTGATTTGCAACTAAGCAATTGCTAGGACATCCTCGAATTTTATCTTCGCATTCCTTAAACAACCATCACCCAATTCATATCCGCACAAGACTCGACGGGTTGGCCAGGCCAGGTCAGGACTTGGGCCCAGGAAAATGCCTCAAATGCCATCCATCGCATTTTTATAAGATCGACAGAGCGAGCTACAGTTATCATAGCTAACGGGAATAACACACCACACGACGAACCTCAACCTCACCGCTCTCTCCAAGCCACTCGTTCTTGGCAGACTGCAACATAGCGAAAGCTTGGCGACGCTCTACGACGACACCATCTACTTCTGAGAGTAGTCTGTGGGCAAGTAGGGAGAGGGAATGGATAGATAAGCTTCCGGCATATGGAAGGAGTTCCTCTCAAGCCTTCTTTGCTCCTCGAGTACCGATGCGCTAGGAGGCGGCTACCGCCACTAAGTGTCTCGGCATCGCTATGGGAGGCTCAGTGGCTTGTTTCTAATTATCCTAAGTGACGGACGGACGGATAGTCGGTGTTTTGAGATGAGGAATAAATACCTCGCGTATTCCGATTCCTTCCTCATTCACTGGTTAGTTTTCTGCTCGCTTGGAGACGGTTCGGTACGTGAAGTCTCCGAGATGTGCATTGGGGTTCTAGGCACACTTGTAATTCGGCAAGGCTGGTCCATGGGAGTGTTACCAAGTACTTCCCTATACCTCAAGTAACGTATCGTCAGGCTTTGAGAAAGGACTTCATCGTGTTATTCGGCTCTTACCTTATTCATTCTTTAGCGTTTTGCTCGGCTGGAAACGGTCAGCGGTATCTGAGGTCTTCGAGATCCACCTGAGGATTCTGAGCAAGTGAGCAGACCCCAAAGTTGTAATCTCTTCCTCGGTAGTCCATGGCATTGTCAATTTTGGCGAATGTGCCCGCTAATTGAGGGTCTTCAGATGCCCAGCCCGTAGCCTCTGGGCGAACTAGTCACTGAGTTTTAAGGATCATCCCGATGGTCAAACCTTACCGTCTTCATACTTGCACGTCGGGGCGCAGGACATGGGACGTGATCTGCACTGATAGCAGCTCTATCTTTGACTCTTGGCTGTTAAGTTTCACAGTCCGTATTAAAGGGCTGGAAGTCCTTGCGCGATATTGGCGATCTGTTGCCATTGATTCTTTGTGTTGCTATCTTGCTCGCTTTTCCAGTCCATTAAAGGTACTACTCCTGGCATAGTGACTCTTGATATATAATACCGTCCTTTTGCAAGAATCATGTTAATCACTCTGCCATCTCCAGTCCACCACAAATCTAGCGTATCGTCTTGCTCAAACAGTAGTACTGTGGCTGAATCACCATCGTCGTCGAATTCTGTTAACCAGACCCAAAGTTCTAAGAGCGAATATGCAAGGACGCGCAGGCGGGAAAATTCAACCTCCAAGGAACTACAGGACTCAGAAGATCGAAGCATTACTCTGCAAAATGACGGAAACAATCTTGACCAGCAGGATTCTGATCTGGAGTCATTCAGGAGTAGTTCCACCGATAAAAGCCCCTGCAGTTCAGAGAAAGCTGTTATCGAGCCTCCATATCATGTGTTCACACTCGCCCAAAAGAAACAGATGACTTACATCGTCTCGCTTGCCGCGTTATTCTCGCCACTTTCAAGCAACATTTACTTTCCGGCTTTAGGCAGGATTGCTAAGGTCGGTTCTTTTATTGGAAAAAAAGGGGATGAGGGAATCAGCTAAAGAAGTCCCAGGATCTCAATGTGAGCTTAACTCTGATGAGTCTCACAGTGACGGTGTATATGGTGGTTCAAGGCCTCGTGCCCTCTTTCTGGGGTCCGGTGTCAGATACGAAGGGTAGACGTATCACATTCATAGGTGCGAGATTTCCTGTCGTTTCGAAAGATCAATTGCTGATAGATCCCAAGGAACCTTTGCGGTTTATCTGATTGCCAATATTGGTCTTGCTTTCAGCAGGAGCTTTACGTGTTTGATGGTCTTCCGAGGTATTCAAGCAGCCGGTAGTGCTGCTACTATCTCAATCGGTAGGTTTCTCTTCACATGGAAACAACTTCTGAAACTAATGATGATTCTAGGTGCTGGGGTCATAGGCGATATAACAACTTCCCGCGAGCGAGGAGGTTTGATCGGAATATTTGGAGGCAGTAAGTCTCAATTCGCTTTACAAGCAGAATTTCGCTTACAGTATAGTCCGTATGCTAGCACAATCTATTGGTCCAGTCTTCGGCGGGATCATTTCGGAATATCTAGGCCACTATGCCATATTTTGGTCTCTGTTCGGCGTGGGAGCTTTCGCTTTATTCATCATCGTTCTCCTCCTCCCAGAGACGCTCCGAAGTATTGCAGGAGACGGTACAGTGCTTCTTAGATTTATACATCGGCCGCTCATCTACAGAAAGCCATCGCACCCTTCGCCGCGAGAGGAAGTCTGTGAACCAGCTAGAAAGCTCACCATCTGGAGTATGGTCGCACCTCTCACGTTTCTCTTTGAGAAAGATATCTTCGTCACCCTCTTCTTCGGCTCGATTGTATACGCAGTATGGAGCATGATGACGAGCAGCACGACACCTCTCTTCCAGGGCCGCTTCGGTTTGAACGACTTAGAAGTCGGACTCGTGTTCCTCCCCAACGGCGCCGGGTGCGTTGCAGGATCCTACCTAACAGGCCGTCTTATGGACCATGACTACAGGATCATCGAAACCCGGTATCGTGAACAAAAGGGCTTACCGTCAGAAACACCCTTGAACAGAAAAGAACTTCTAGATTTCCCCATCGAGCAATGTCGCCTGCGGAATATCTGGTGGATCGTCGCTGTCTTTATATTTTGCACCGCTCTCTACGGCTTCTCTCTTAATCTCAATATCATCGCCCTCCCGCTTATCTTACAATTCTGCATCGCTTACACAGCTACGGCTGTTTTCTCGCTCAATAGCGCTCTCATCATTGATCTTTATCCCGGAGCGTCGGCTTCGGCTACAGCAGTCAATAATCTGATGCGCTGCACCGTTGGAGCACTTGGTGTCGCCATCGTGCAGATTGTTATTGATATGATTGGGGAGGGAGTTGCTTTTGTGGTGTTTGCAGGTTTTACGGCGTTGTGTAGTCCGTTGTTGGTTTTGGAGTGGGTCTATGGGCAGAGGTGGAGAGGAGAGAGGAGGGAGAAGTTGGTGATGAAAGAGGACGGGAGGAAAGAGACGGGAGTAGTTAATATCAGTAGTTGAGATAGATATGAACTCTGTGATGAAAGTTTTTGTGTGCTTTTGAGAGGCGTCGACGCTTCGTACGAAATACCGTGCTACTTGCAGTGAAGTACAAGCAATCTTGCTTTGGTTTATGAAACATAGAACTACTAATAAGCCTTATGTTAGTAACTATTCTCAGTAAGCTTTGCTTAGAGGCTCAAAAAATAATGGGTTCGGCACTATACAACGCAATTCATTTCTAAGTCGACGTGTAACACCCGCCTGGCTAAGTGAGGGGTTGCTTACCGTGTTGTAGCAATCCGGAGGTGATGGCTGTGTCGAAAAAAAATTACGGAAGGTCAATAATTATACCGATGTCTTGGCATCACCAGAATCGAGACTTCGAAAACGGCTTGTTGCAGGTGTCAGGCGCGTGAGAAAAATATATCTGATGGGAGAAGCTTGAAATTTCTTAAATTTTCTGGGAGAATGACTTCAGCACCAGAGATATTCGGAGTTACAACGAGCGCTTGATAATAGTACTAAGCTGTCAATATCAGATATGGATGGCCGAAGCTCAAAACACAGAGGAGAAGTGCCGACTTGAATTACTCAAGATACAAAGTCTGGTAATATTGCTATACCATTGCCATGAGGATCTATTTGTGACTTACATGTTTGATGTTTGATATCGATTGCCAAGTCAAGGGTCCAGCAAGACCGCGCTATACTGATACAATAAACTCCCGAAGAAAGCCCGGGCGACAGGAGCTCGAGGAGGTTCCCTAGTAAAGTAAACAATGCCCCTCAGTATTCACCGACCACAACGCTCTATCACAATCAATCACTCAATCTACCTCCGAGGCCATATATCGCCAGCAAGATGGGACTTCCGCCGTGGGAGACGAGCGATGGCCAGTTATTTGCTATGATCACTGGTGCAAATACGTAAGAAACCGACTTCCCTGAGCTGGACCAGATATCCTCGGATACCATTGCTCGAAAGCTGTAGCTGATATTTGTTCAAGTGGCCTGGGATATGCAATTGCGTGCCGACTCATTGACGAATTCTTTACATCCCCCTTAACGACCCCAAAGAAGCATTTGATTCTCATCCTATGCACGCGATCACCTATGAAGACACGGTTCACCATTTCCCGTCTACGAGCACACCTGAGAGTGCACGTCGAAAGTTCCCCTTTTGCAAAGACGCAACGGAAAAGGGCCAAAGAACAAGGCGTTGAGTACAGATGGGAGGACATGGTGCAGAGAGTCCACTTCCTAGGTGTAGAGGTGGATTTATGCGACCTACGGAGTGTATATGCGCTGGCCGACAGGCTGGTCAATGGAACTGTGGGAAGTCCTGATGCGGTTACTATCGATGGCACGAAACTCCCACACGGATCGCCCGGGACGGCGAGTTATAGTGAAGAGGTCCAACAGGATAGGTGGGCCCTCAGCCAGAAGCCGGGCTCCATCGGATCACAGAGATCTTGGGGCTGGGGCTTGAGTGGATTGAGGATACCGAAGTTGGACGCTATCATTTTGAGTGCTGGTATCGGTGGATGGGTAGGTCTGGACTGGCCACTGGCTGTCAAGACAGTTTTGTTCGATACGATACAGGCTGTTACTTGGCCTGAGTACAAAAAGTCGGATATTGGTCTCCTCGTCAAAACCCCTCCTCCGTCTACGGAAGAAAGTCAACCTTTACTCGAGAACCAAGAGAAGCCAAATGAACCTCCACTGGGACAGCATTTTTGCTCGAATGTATTCGGCCACCACATCCTTGCTCACGAACTGATGCCCCTGCTCTCCCGGCCTACATCGCCTGGTGCAAAGACATGTGGCAAGGTGATCTGGGTAAGCAGTATCGAAGCAGATGATACCAAATTCTCACTCGATGATTTCCAAGGCCTGGAATCTGAACATCCTTACGAGAGCTCAAAACGAGTTATAGACCTTCTTGCTTTGACCTCCAGATTACCCTCCGCACAACGAGCATCCGCATCGTTCTTTGACTACCCGAAAAACTCATCGGCTGACAAAGAATCGACGGAGGCGAAGGGAGAAGAAACCTCATTACGACCTGAAATATACTTGACCCATCCAGGTATTTTCGCATCCGACATCCTGCCACTCCCCGGCTTTCTTGTCGTGATTTATACATGGGTATTCTACTTCGTACGATGGCTGGGAAGTCCTTGGCATCCTATCACGCCATACAAGGCATCTGTGTCTGCCGTTTGGGTTGCCCTCACTGATGCCGATGAGCTCAATGCTGAAGAAGGGAATGGGTTGAAGAAGGCTAAATGGGGATCGGCAACCAACTCGAGCGGAGAGGAGCGAGTGATGAAGACAGAAGTCCCTGGATGGGGATGGAATGGGGAGGTTGAAGATACTGTAGAGATACAGAAAAGGATAGGCAGGAAGAAAGACGCGGTTGCTTTGACGAAGGAGAAGAGGGAGGAGTTTGAGGCTATATGTGCTCAAACCTGGGCAAAGATAGAAGGCATGAGGGAGGAGTGGGAGGATATATTGGGAGTCAAAACCCGTCAAAGTTGAGGTCCGTGAGACTTTTGTGTATGATGGACTGTATAGTAGGACGAAGGAGGGGGAACATATATATGGTGAGCTGTCCGCCAATTAGTGGACTCGACCACAATATATTGTCAGGCGTGTGGGGAGTACTTTACTCATTTTCAAATGGTTCAATGTATCAAATCACAAAGAGCAAATCAAGCGAAGGTGGATAATTAGGTAGGCATCCACCTATCCTCTTACTCAGCAGAAGACTGAGGAGAGAAGATGGCTCTCACTTACCTACTACTGTAAGCGAGCCAGGCTAAGGTCCTGCGTTGAAAAAAAAAAACAGTAACTGCCATCAAATACTACTTCCTGAAGAGCCCAAATCGCAATCTCATGAATGCCTGTCAGGGAAAGCACATACGATCACCCGATAGACAAATCTGTAACCTTGCACTAAATGAGAGAGATAAGTGATACCTCCTTCCCATTCTGCACCCCTTAATGGCAATCCAGGGATGGTAAGCCACCTTCCACACCCTGCTCTGCACACTGCACAACACCCATTCATTCTCCAAAAAAAGATAAAGCCAGCTCTAGACATCAATTTACTCGCAAGGCTGCGTACTTCAAAATGTCTCTCCCTCATATCGACGTGCCTCAACTTCCGCATTGAACCTGAACCTATACTCAAAGCCGATCCGCATCGAGCTCCGGACAAAAGTAGAAGTCCGAAGCGCAGAAGTGCCGCTTGTTTTGAGTTGAAACGAGACGATATCTTGGCGACGTGTTTGAGGATAGGTGGAGGCTGTAGATCCATGATCGGAGGGGGACAATTGTGCGAGATCCTTGCATGTATGGAGAAGTCCTGTTGCTATTTTGGTCTGGCTTCGATGGGTGACGCCAGGACTTGCTTTCCAAGTCGTCGCAAGCAATGCATTCGGTCTGTTTATTTTCAGATAACCATTTCGCTGGGTGTGATCACAGCTTAGGCACAAGGGCACATGTTTGGAATGGTGGCTACGCCATTCAAATTTTAATATTGATACAAGAATCTTATCGTGATCCCTCCAGATCGTTAACTAAACATCTCTCCTTTATCAGACTACATGTGACCTATCCTGTACCAGTAATCCAACGGACAGTTCTAGGCTCGCTTGTTGTTGTTGTTGTTATTGTTGTTGTTTCGTCCGTTTCCATTTCCATTTCCGTTTGCATTTCCACGACCGTTGCCTTGTCTATTTCCGTTACCAGCGTTGGCATTCCCATTCCCATTACCACCAGTTGCTTTTGTGGCCTTTGCGGCGGTGGATGAAGTCGTGGCTGATCCTGCGGCTCCAGTAGCAGATGGTCCGTTGATGTTTTCTCTAGAGAGAGTCTGCGGCTCTACGGGCTTGCTAACGATTGCGGGCTCGGCTAGGGTGCGTTAGTCCTGCAAAATCCTATGGAAAATCGTGTTATACTTACCTCCTGAAGCCTTGAAAGCTGCTGCACCTTGACCGGAGACTTGATTGGCCTTGACAGCCGCATCGAGATCCTGCTGGTCCTGCTTTACTTGATCAAGCACAGCTGGGAGTGTGGCTGCTGTTGCGACTAAATATCAAGTCAGCATCTGATAATCACAACTACAAGTCAGATAACCCCATATAGCTCAAGAAAGCAAAATATTCAACTGATCTCCATTCAAGTTTTATCTACGCAAAACACTTGTGGAAACAGGTTCGCCCATGACTCAGAAAATTCCAAAAATGGAGACTTTCGGGAATCACCTACTGTTCTCGGGTGTGTTGGCGTTGGCCTTTCCATCAGTTTGTTGAACGGCGAAGCAGCCTCCGAAAGGTCCGGCTTGGGCATTGTTTCGGCAGCGAACAGTGCAGATTTTGCCGTTGGATCCTAGGAAATACATATTAGCACAGGAGTCACCGAAGGTTCAAGGTATAGACGGCGGTTCATACCTCCAATGCAATTCATGTTATCCGGCATGGTAACAGTGATATTGAAGTCCTGGGTCTTTGCTTGGGAGAATCCATTGGCACCGGGAACGTTGTCGGTAACGGTGAGGTTCTGCGTGAAGACTCCGGTGTTTCCAGTTTCCTCCAAATCACAAACATATGGCCCTGCACCGTCCGCGTTTACTTGATGGATTGTCACTGTCATCTGAGTGCCGGCCTTGACGGAAGTCACTTGGTTGGCTGCGAGAGCATTCTCGGTGTTCTCTCCAATATCGATATTGCCAGTCAATTCGGTTCGTCCGCACTCGTTGACGACATTGGCTTTGATCTCGGCATCTCGGATGATTGTAGTATCTTGCTGGCATGGACTAATGCTTGTACAGTTTCGGGCGATAGCATCGTTAACTGAGGAAGTGTTAGGATAAACAAAGAAAGCAAACGGGAATTAGTCGAAACTAACCTTGGAATCCTACACTTGCTGGGGATCCAGCTTCACCTTGAGCACCAAGGATAACACCATGAGCATTGGCCAAGGACAGGAGAGCCGTTGCGTAGAAGATGGAGGAAATCATGTTGAAAGTTTATAAAAAGTGTCCTGCACGAAGCTTTTGAAAGAGTGGCTTAGAGTTAAAAGTAAAGAATCGCCCGGATCCGTGAAGCAAAGAATATACAGTAGTTATTGAATGAAGAATAAAGTGACAGAGCAGAATATCTTTCGATAGAAAGTGCGAAGACTTATAAACTGCACGAAATGGCTGGACTATGGACGATTGTATGCCAAGACATGCCATTTCGGCGTCGTGTTCACTGACTGAAACAGTCAGAAGTAATCTACAAGGGAGGAATTATGCTGTTTGCCATGATCAGATCAATCAGCTCATGGAAAAAGCAGACCGTATTGGCTAGGGAAGGCTTCTGCACACAATATGATATCCACAACTGAGTACGAGCAGCTACGGAGAAGGGGTAGCGAGCCAGTCACAGGTTGTGTAAGAATTCGCGCGACAGCGTATCGTTTGACCCTCTGCCAAGTCCTCCGAGATGATGAAGATCTATTGAATCATCAGATCAGGACGAACGAGCGTGAAACTTGACGATGGGGTGGCAGGTGGACTGTTGTTTCCAACCTCGCTTTGACAGGTTTTAAACGAGTGGGGAATGCCTGATAGGGCAAGCCGGTCCGAGGTCAATACAATTAGGCCCCCTGCAAAGATGGGAGGGCCCGTTGTTAAGCTTAAAAATGGCAAGAATAGGCTTTATAAGTGGAGATCTCACAATCAATTGACTTTTGCTGATCTTTTGTCGCGTCCCATCAAGCGAAGTACGAGTACCGCAGGCAGTTCTCGCCGCACTCGATCCAGTACAGTACGCAGATGAATTGCAAGTGACCAGGAATTTAGGAGTAGCCATTGTAACGGGCAGTATCAGTTGTCAGGACCTGCATAGGAAATAAGAGGTAATAAAGTGTGCTCGTCAACATCATGTTACCCACAGTTTGTCAAACATACCTTTGAAGCAGATATTCGCGGAGAGGTAGAGACTTTTCAGAACATAGAACAAAACGATATCAATCGTAAAGCTCGATAAACATACGTCACCACCCTTGTTGACTTGAATTCAATATTACGTTAGATTATGGACAGGGCTTGACCAAGAGCTGCGGTTAATTTTCGTCCCGTCTTACCTCACTAACACAGACAAGAACAGCCCAGGACGATATGATAAGAATAGGGGCAGATGGTACGTAGTAGAGACGGAGTAAATGAGAGATGGAGAAATGATGCATCAATTAGTAACCGTGGAAGACCATAGTGGCCACCAGCATACAGGTCGTGGAAGCCAAGTTGATGTGACAGTGCTTCATGCACTTCGTAAGCTTGCGGCTGTAATCGACACGGCTTGGGCAGATTTATATCCCTGCCGAGATCAATTCGCCTAGTTTTCATCCACTTGGTTCATTCGAACGAGTTTGTGTTTTGTGGAGCTAACCCTTCCTCTCCAAGAACACCACGTTGAACGGGAGAAGGCTTGAAGCTCCCAAGGAAACCCATATAGGCAGTCCTTCGAAATTTCTAAGTTCCATTCCGGATCATGCACGTACTCGCGAGCTTCGAGAATGCAGACGCCTGCAGGGTTATCGAACCAGCGGCATTAACAACCCTCCAAAGTGGAGATGTCCCTGAGCAAAGTTAGCTGCTCGCCTGCTTGCAGCTTGTTTCGACTTGTGCCTGAACTTATGGCGCACGCATCCCAGTCTTGCCCCTTTGCCATCTGTTCAAGCAAAACAAGGGCTGTCACAGGAGCCCGACTGCAATCCGAACGCGTCCTTAAAGCGTGGCTATCGTGGCTTCTACGAACTCCAGCCGATATGACATGCGTGACGGGCATCTTCGGAGCAAAAAGAACAGATGAAATATGCATTGTTCTAGTGGTATCATCGAACGGCCCATTGAAACCAGCGACCTGTAATTGTACATACTCCTATCAACCAAATGTTCCTGGACTGGTCCATTAATGTCCTGCAGCGCCAAATACCATAGACTTTGCTTTGAGATTTCTTGAGCAAGTCCCCCAAACCCTCAAACGCCCTGGTCGGCTAATTTTAGTAGTACAATTAGTAAGTTATTTTCACTCATCCTCGCCCTCGGCATCCACGTCCATCTCTGACGAAATAGCTGGAGCATCTTCCATGATTTCATCGCGGTCCTCGAGAGGCAGCTTGCCTTTGCCTTTGCCTTTACCTGGCAGGATAGGCTTCCCTAGGCCCCTTCCTCTTCCTCTAGGGTCGAGGATGCCTGTTGGCTTCCCTAGCCCTTCTATAGGCTTCCCTAATCCTTTGACTCGACTGGCATCGCGCCTCTTCTTCATCGCGGGGGTTTCAAGAGCGATTGAATCTTCTACTTCTTCCTCCAAACCCTCATTGTCTCCGCTCTCGACACCTTCTTCATTACCATCCTCTTCTAGATCCTCATCTCCA
This sequence comes from Rhynchosporium graminicola, assembly GCA_900074885.1. Lineage (NCBI taxonomy): Eukaryota > Fungi > Ascomycota > Leotiomycetes > Helotiales > Ploettnerulaceae > Rhynchosporium > Rhynchosporium graminicola. The sequence continues at coordinate 552,520 of FJUW01000016.1, read as the reverse complement.
AGCAGCACCTCATTGCCCAGTCTGCTCCTTTGCTTGAGGAGTTTCGGAGGTAGACCAGGGCCGCTGTCTGCACCATCAAAGTCAGCTTTGGAAGTACCCTTCGGATAACGTCCGGGACCTCTACCCGTGCCTCCACTTTTCCTCCGGGATGTGCTACTTCGGGGTCGGGCTGCTGTAGAACGTCGGGAAGAACCGCCGGAAGGACGCGATCTCGCTTTAGGTCTTGATGAAGAAGACAGCCCTGATCTGTTTCGAGCTGGTGTCGATCGAGAACCAGATGGGCGAGGAGTATTGCGAATACGGACACCAGGAACGGGAGGGAAAACCTCGAATCGAGTTGGAGGAATGGCAGCTGAAGCTTCGTAGTATGATACCTGCTTCGGATTTCCATTGAGCTTCGGTCTTGATTGTGCCCCCTCGCCATTTGTATCGAGATCTCCCAATCTAATAAGTTCACCGGATTCTGTTGTTAACTTTCCAAGAGACTCAGTGACGGCATCAGCATCCCCATGGGTGAAAGACTCGCAATTCCATTTGCTCGTGTTGGATAGTTTAGCTGCCGAGATGCCATCATCGACTTCATCTTCATCTTCGTCGTCACGGGGTGCCATTGTATTTAAGGGTGGACCATGGTCCAAAGCAGTCGCATTTCCCCGACCCATTATGTAGGGAGTCCACACCAGTCCCTTGTAGTTGAGCTTGGCATAGCCCTTCGCCTCGTGCTGCCGAATAACCTCACGATAATAATCAGTCTTCAGCTTCAAAGCGTAGGTTCCAGTCACGGGATCTCGGATCAAGGCTCCCATAGCATCTAGTGCTGATATCATATCGTCCGGAGTCAAGCCCAATTCATGTGAAATTGTCCGTATGCTTGGTATCTTGTCACGAGGCTTATAGTCCTTGAAATAGTAACAGAGTACTAGTCGCCAGTAATTTCGATACGACACGAGCCCCATGTCTGAGAGTGGTTTTTCTGGTGATCCAGTCTTTTTCTCAACTCGTGTTAGCAGGTATGAGAAGTCCATTAACAAATGTCCATAGCCCTTCCGCTGGTGTATGGGTAGGACAAGAATACAAGAAACGTTGTTCTGGCTGCTAGGTCTCTTCTCCTTGGAGAAATAACCAACAAAATGACACCCCAATTCATCGTATTCTGTCATGACGTAGAATAAGAAAGGCTCGACATCGTAGTATAGAGTTTTCGATCCTAGGAATAATTTGGCGAGCAGACAGAGATTTTGGCAATACAGGGGATTCTTGCGACCATCCACCTCAAAAATCATGACCTTGCCATCTCTGTAGATTTCGTCACCAGGAGGATGCTTCCAGGGGCACTTCGTCTTGTGTCTCCAAGCAACAATATCGGACTCCATGTATTTTAGGCAGAATTCGCAAATGAACAATGCCTTGTTCCGACTATATTCTTCTGGATATGGAGCAGCGTACCAAATGTCGATCTGATACTGCCCAAATTCGATGTATTCTATCTGACTTGCTGGTCCGGAAACCTTGCGTGACTTTTTAATGCCTGATCTCGCAGCTGCCTCAGCCGCTGTCTGAACACGAGCCTTCCATTCCTCTTCGGCTTTTTGGCGAGCCTCGTCAAACTGTCGTCGGTGTTCTGGTTTTGGGAGGGTTACTGAGGTATCCGCTTCCTGTTCCTTGAGAATGCCACCATATGGTTTAGACTTTAGCTCATCGATTTCCTTATCATGGAGTGAGTAAAAGGGCTGGGAGTAGCTTGAGGGAACAAATTGGGAGACTGTAACTGCAGATCGCGAGCCACCGCTCCTTTTCTTCTTCGGCTTAGGAGGTAGCGAGAGCATATGTGCTAATTCTACTGGGTCGACTCGGAACATTACTTTGATACTCTTCGGTAGCTTCTCGAGAATTGCAGCAGGAGCATTTGAGGACTTGGGACGGAGTGATCTCGAGGGTCGTGGTTTAATAGCAGTTTCAGTCTTCCCATTTGTGCCGTTCGTCAATATAATAGCTTTGTCAGCAACCACATCGAGATCCATCACTTCAGCGGTCACTCCTGCTGTCGCATTCGCTGAAAGGGCTTGAGATTGAATAGAGCTCGCATCTCTGTCGCGAGTTCGCCTTCTCGGTGTTTCTTCCACCGGATCAACATCTGAAGAAGTTTTTCTTTTGCGCAAAAGTCGCGACCCATCCATTGGGTCGTCGGGCGCAATGAGCTGATTGAACACAGAATGCGAATCGGGCTTTGCAGCACGTTGAGGCGGAAGGAGGTCCCCGGCAATTCGATCCCTCGAGATCCTGCGTGCTGCCGGGTCTAGTATTTCCTCGAGTTCTTCTTCCAGAGCGGACCCTGGTACAAGGTTGTTCGTCACGCAATCTGGGCAGTACCATGTTTCTAATACGAGGTCAGGTATTAAACTTTCTTTTAAGACTCTGGTCGCGTCAATATTTACTCACCATCTTCCATTTTGAGTGCTCCGGCGCCACGTGCGCATTGCCGATGTGCTACAGCCTCGTCAACCTTGTTAATGATATATTTGATCAAAACAAACCGTTGTCGCCACAAACTCCACATGCTAAGTATAGCTCAAATTCTTCACTCGGATCGCTCTCCTCGTCTAATTGACAAAATCTAGCGTAAGTGTTAGATTTCGTCTTCATCATCTGTACATAGGACGACTCACATGCAGCGATTTGGATTTGCAATTTCTTCTTCTTCTTCTCCTTCGGCAGCAGGCTCCCATCGTTCTTCAATTCCGGCTTCTGATGAGTCCTTTGATTCATCCTCGTCCGCATCACTTGCACCGCTCGCAACGCTCACATCGTCTTCATTCTCAGATCCTGTGACAACATCTTCGTCGTCGTCGTCAGCCAAGCGTCGAGGCTGGATCTTGACCGCACCCACCCCCTCGGCATCTTCATCTTCTTCCTCGTCACTATCTTCGTTGTCGGGTACAGCCGATTCTGCCACATCGTCATCCTCTTCTCCCTCGGCGTCCTCATCAGAAAGTTCATCAGTTCCTGTCGCATTATCTTCTTCAGCTCCAGTACTCCCTATTTGCTCCAGCATTCCGATGTGCAGCTGATTGTTTGCTGCGAAAGCATCTGCGTCTGCCATCACATCGACCGCAAGCTCATCATCTTCCTCGAACTCAGCATCCTCATCTGAATTCGCCATGCTATGCTGGAGCTCCTGCTCTATGAGGGCCGCTGCCGCCATGGTTGATCAATCTCTCAACATTCGTATATGTGATTGTAGTGTTCGTGAGCTATCGTAATCTCGTTGTCAGGAGTCGAGGCCTCGTCAAAGGGTCGATCCCGATGCGCCAATGACGATGGGCAGTGGAGAAGGCAGCTCGAGTGGTGGATCTAACGGGATCTATGGTGTTCGAGGTACAAATGATCGAATCACTACTTTCTGCAGTTAACCCGGTCAAGTGTTGATCAGCTTGGGAATTGGGAGGTGGTGGAAGGCTGGGTGCCTATGGAAAATTGGTGGGAAATCGAAAATTGTAGCCACAACGCGAGCAAAATAATTAGCGACACGATAAAATAGATAACCTGTAGCTTCCTGACGCGTTATTTCAGTTTGAAATACGCTGAAATCTGTTTGTGAAGTTGATGTCGCCTTGTTTCGTCGCTATTAGTAGGTATGAAGTCTGGATGCTTGAGATGCTGACTAATATTTCGCGATGGTTGGGAGCGCTTTCAACGTTAGTTCTTGATCGGCAAGGCGTTTCAATTGCGCTCTGCAACGCAACCAATTGGGTATGATATCTGCGAGTGTTCAAAAGAGAGCTCAGTGCTAACCAATAGTGTAGGTCCAATATACAATCTTCATAATGGGTGTCCCCTTCGAAGCGCTCCTCCCCTATGCGATCATGATTGGTGTAGGTGCCATCAGCACTTTCCGATGGAACAAGGAATTGTATACTGAGCAGTGTAGATGTTCGGCGTCACCGGAGCTGGACTATCGAAGATCAGGCATATGCAGAATGGTGGAAAGAGAGCAAGGCATTCGGTGGATCAATGGGATAAGGTGAGTTATCCCCAGTCTTTCCACACGCCGAATGCTAATAGATTTCCAGCAAAGTAACCTTCCCAGCTATCCGGGGCCTTTTGTTTGGTATTGACGACAGATAGTGATGGATCGCGATCGTAGATTGACCGGATTCTTGAGAGGGCAAACAGACAAGGCAGCGGCACCTGCAGGTTTCGAGTTGAACAACCCTTGGAGGGTACGTATTCCTTGCAGTTCAAAGGCCATCTAACTGACTGGGCACGTAGCTGGAGAAACGGATCATCTAGTTTGGGAGCTGTATTCTGAAATTGTACCTACATACTGCGGGGTGGATACGATCAACAAGTTTCGATAGACGAAAATGTTTTCTGGTGCCTTAGCTGTCACGACTGGCATTGATGGATCGGCTTTTTTCTGTGGCAGGAGGACTATTTCCAGACCCTTCTCCCAATAGCAGGCACATGTGTTAAAACTAGTCTCGAAGCGGAATTGACTGTATACGGCATATCAAGCAAGCGATATCTGTTTCTAATATGGCCAACTTGCCGAGTCGAATTGCTGCTCAGATCATCCAGCCTTCTCTTCAGAAATGGTGTCCTATGGGGCATTCTCACATCCACCGCGGAAAAGGAGCTTCGAGTGACAAGTCTATCATCAAAAGAGTTCACATATGTTTGGGAATATGCAGCTTGGACTTCCAAATATTCTCTCTCTCGTGCTAATGGAACTCACCTGCGTCTCGTTCTAACTTCCTTGCGGGGATCATTTCATTACAATATAGAAGGCCTTCGCCCCATTCATTCATTTATTCATCCCGAATCACCAATCCAAAATCTACTTCCAACATTTCCGCTTTTCTATTACTTACAACCACATCCGATGTCTTCAGACCTTCTCCCTCGTCTGGGATCCGCACAGTTATACCATGCTCATCCACAGCTTCTCCTGTGATCGGTGCCTCCATTTAGAACAACACACTGTTGAAGATCCCTCCCCTCCCTGCCTATGTAAGCCTGGAAATCACATGCTCGCAATATTTTGGGGTAAGAACTTCATCTCGCAAAAGCAATGAACAAGGATTCAGTGTCTGTACTTCATACTCAGTCTCAATTCCAGTCGCCAAAAGTCTCTGTTAATTGTCACAGCCGGCCAATGGATGCAACGGAGAAGGCACATTCAATGATTTTCCCCCATAGAACCCAACATCGACCAGGTATTGCGTCTCTTCGAACATCTCTTCGTCGATCATATGATTCCACGCAATATATCCCTTTCCCGACCACGAGGACTCGACAAGCACCTCTTGATACCCGGATGCCCAAATATCAAAAGGCTTGTTCACAAAAAGGAATAGAGCATCAACGAAAGCCCGCACTCTCCCTCGTCCACAGTGCCCCATGTCCATAAGCCAAGTCCCAGGTGGTTCTCTCGAGAATCTTGAGATGTGACATCAGCAAACGAAGATTCCATGCTCAACATTGCCTTTCTCCGCCCAAACTGATGCTATTCCTTTACGACATCTTCCTTGGCTAGAGCAGGATCGGAATAGCAACTGGTCAAGCAGGGCGGAGTTCAGCAGCCAACGACAGAACCTTCATATCCCACTTCTTCGAAATTTCCTATTTAGTCAGTCAACGAGCGGTCAAAAGACAAATTGATACAACCCAACATACATTTGACAGATATAAATAGTGGTACCAAGCCATTCGGTAATCTTATGATAACTCATCTCGACTTACACGAATCATCGCAGATTATTCCTCAACTTGTTCTTCTTTTGACGTCACTGCACAGTCACTTCATGGCTCTCCAACCAACTTTGCATACCAATTCTCGAATTGAAAGCTTGGCGACCTTACCTGTCTGACTTTGCCGCACGAGTAAATCCAGCTGGAAAGGATGCATACGTCCCATTCACCATTGGTAACCGACATCTTATCGCGACATTGCAGGAGAGAAAATGCCTTCAACTAGTTCCTCGATAAGGTCAAATTTCCATACACAACTCCTAGCCATGAGGCAATCGCCAGAACAATGCGACTGACGACTCACCCAACATGCGAACCTCGAATCAGGATTCAACCGCTAACGACAAGATCTGGCTTCCCTACAAGTTCATAAGCCAAAATGAGAGTCCCATGAATAAATAAAGCTTCTACAAGCACAAAAAAACAGTCCCTTCTTCTCACCCCTCCCCAGCTAAAAAGCAGCAGCCCAGGGCACTCAACCAACCCCAGTCCACCCCAGACAAAAAAAAACAAGCTCTCCCCATATCCACTATTCGGAGAATTGAATACAAAAGAAACTTCCCTAAACTCCTTCCTATAGTACTGTAGCAGTATAACAAGGTTACCTCACAGCCAAGACCAAAACATGATGTATCAGAAAATCGAAATCGAAGATTATTTAGACAGACCGGTAAGGCAAAGGGGATGCGGTGCGACAAGAGATAAGGTTTGAGTACCGACCCCTCACTAAAATCAGGGTCCTGTCGTTCCGCTGTCATACTTCGTATTATCGTCATGCTGCAGATCTCTCGGCAAGTGAAGTTGGACGGACGCATGCAAATGTGTATGAGCTAAAATTCAGCCGTTGGTTTGCTAGAGAAAATATGTCCTTAGCATGATTCAAAGCTGTCACCTTTTGATGCCAGACCATGCTCTGTTTCATCATACGAGAACATCCTACTCGGGTGATAGATATTGACACCTAAGTAATACTGTATTCATAAAAGCTCTTTCCAGCTGCGTGAATATCTTGACTAATGTCTTTAAGGTTCCTTCGCAATTCAACATTAGTAGTACTAATCTGCGCCCAATGCACCGAATTCAAAATACGGAGTATGCGATAGAGTACAGTTGCCTCAACCCCGGCCGCACCAGAAGTATATGCACAGGAGCAGGCCACCTGCTCCTTTCTTATCTTCCCTTCCCTTCCAGGTACTGCGATAAGAATGAATTCATGAACAGACTGGCCTCCCAAGTGCATGAAAATCGAAGGTATATCGGTGCCTGTACCAACGCCTACGCTGTGCTGTAACAATAGAACGATATTCCCCACCAAAAGTCCCGAAACCAGCCCATGGTATCCTGCTCGCACCCCTCGCCTGATTATACTCCACATCGATAAGTAGAATAGAAATTGTGTCCAACATTACGTAGTCAACTCCAAACACCAAGCCCCGAAAAACGAGAGCCCTATCTAAATGTCACGCACGGCATTATCCTACTTCTGGAATGGCGTCCTAGCGATTTCCCGGATTGGCCTTTGAAGACCAGAGAAATCGGTGATACAGTACGTTAACTTATGGTTGGGGATATAAGCCAGTGCTGAAGTTATCTGCCGACGTGTTTGGATTTGTTCGTGCGCCCGAATACGCCTGGTAGTCCTGTCGTCTAGCAAGGATAGGTGCTGGAGCTCCGGAATCTCTCGAGAAGAGAGGCGGTATTCCGTATGTTCCTTGTGCAGGATAGACCGGAGGATCGGAACCTATGGCAATAGTATGAGGAGAATGATGTGAATTACCATGTCTCAATGTTGAACTCAGGGGCTGTGGCGCATTGTATGATAACGAATCCATGGGACCATATCGAAGCGTTTGTGGGTGAGGTGGGAATTGTGCCTCTTGAGGTGATCTGGCAACACTGGCGTCGAACAAGGGAGCTACGCCAGCACCTCCCGTACGATTTGCGAAATGGTACGGACGGGAAGAATTTGCAGTTTGGGGAGATTGAGCATAGGAGTAACTACTATAAGGTGTAGGCTGACTTGATCCGTACCCAGTGTAGATTTGCTGGCTTCCAGGAAATGGTCTTGAGGGAAATGAGGACATATCCAGTGGACTTTGGTGAACTTGATCAAATGCCGTTGAGGTCTGGTGTTGATCAGAACCTGTACGTGGTCGTTTCGCGGGCTGTTGGTCGTCATAGGAGCCGTCAGTCGAAGCATGAAATGATGTAGTAGAGGATTGCGAAAAGTGCCTGCTGGGTATTGGTCGCTGTTCCCACGATGATTGTTGGCTGTGGTATCCAATTTGTTCCTCCTGGTCTCTTTGTTGATGTTCTTGAGCATAGGAAGCCACCATACTCTGCCGATCTCCTCCACTAGCCGATTGCCTATTGTATTTATAGTGACGCGGCTGGTAGTCATCGTGAGATGGCCCGCGTTTCCTTAGCAGGCTTCGAGGCTCCTTTCGAATCCTCAAACGTACGCCTTGCTCGCTGAAATGTCGAGTGAGGGATGTGGACTCTGTCATGCCTGCAAAGTTCTTACCAGATAAGACCGGAAAGGACTTCGACACGACTAAACTGACGAAGGCACACTCGTCCTGGCGCATCTCGTAGAGTGTGAATTGAAGGCGGAATCGTCCCTCATGCTTGATAGAAAGATCTCCGAATATGAAGAACGCTCCGTCTACCATTTCCGCATCCTTGAGACGGTGAAGAGAGGATACCAACGTTCCAGCCAGAGATGCTCCTCCGGGTCCCGCCGCTGCTGGAAGTTTGTCTTTATCTGACTCAGATAGTAGGCTAGCTGTCATGAAGAAGTATGGACCTGCAATAACGGAGATGTCAGCTCTGCCCTCCATTTTAGGTTGGAGACTGCGCACTTTGGAGGAAGTTTTGGTGCTTATCTATTTGGCGCGAGACCTTGAGCTGTATCATAGGTGGAGGATCGATTGGTCTCCGATCTGATAGATGTTAGACACTTCCTCTGGATGGATGCTAAATTCCTTACTACCTTTCTCCTTCCCGACAGAAACCTTGCCCTTTTCAGGAGCTTGCCGGATAATCAGCTTGCAGTGTTGACTATTGGTCTCTGTTAGTCTCAGAGAAAGTATTGCGTCCGGCCGACGGCGCGTACCTTGACAAACCGTGTACCTGGGTACTCGTCGCACCCTCAAACTGGTGGTTGGATGGTCCGCCTGGCATCTTAATGTCGTAGTTTTTCGGACTCAATTGATGTATCAAGTCGGCCAAGAAGTGAATCCGAGAAGTCTTATAAGATTCTAGAGGCTTGCTATTGACAGTTCCTTCCCAAAGGACTTATTTTGTATGGCCGATAGTATGGCTGATAGTGAGAAAAACTGGAGGTCTAAACACAGTCGAGATGCAGTAAGTAGAGACGAAGGAATACTTGTGCGTGCTAGCAATGTGGAAGGTGCACTATATTAAATGTGAAAAGCTAGATGCCGATGGTATAAATGTTTGGCGGGGTTAGTCCACACCCAAGACTTAGATACCCTATGACTTTTCAGAGCCAGACCCGATTCGAGTTGGGCTTTGATGTCTTGACGTTATGATGCTGAGTAAATATGGGGTGATGGGTGTAGTGTCAAAAGCAGAAGTACCTTGAAGTAGACTTAGTTCGGAGTAGGGAAGGCGCCGAGGACTCTAGATCAAAGATATCTCCTGTCTTGCAATCGGTTATGTGAACCGAGCAAGCGTCTACCTTAGTCCCTTAGTCTTTATAGCAATAAATAGCCACGCTTAAATCGAGGCAAGTATATCCAGGACGATGAAAGCAATGTAAAGTAGTAAGGCTGACGGGCCTACCTAGAGTTGGGGGACGATTTGACTTCCACACAACTCACAGGAGGACCTTCTCGGAACTATGACAGAGTCGTAAGAGTGATGTAAGATGCGAATGAAGAGGATATGGTGTGGAGGACTAAAAGACTGGGAGCGATTCGATCAAGAAGATGAGGCTGAGGAGGGTCGCTCTGGTGTGTGAAGTCTGCGATTATGAATGTGGAATTCTGTTGGAGGTACAGTAGTGGGTAGAGGTGTAGTGCAGTACAAGTACAGAGTCTGGAGAGAGCCTGGACTACCGAGACTAAAGAAGTAAAAGTGTAAGCGAGGCTAGGAGGTCCGGTCGAGGCCTAAGCTAGGACCGTTGTCTTGTAGGTACAGCGGGTTGGTATATTTTGTACCGAAGCGTACCAATTCGCCTACAACGTGTTGTGGTGAAATGATATAGTAAGGCCAAGTTATCGAAAGTACAAAAAATTGATAGGTGCAAGGAATCCAGAATCGGCTACCAAGTTGGTAAACAAGGGATAACTGACAACGGCACTTAGACGAGACAAGATGCTCAACCAGGTAGTCGTAGTTGATGAAAAGCACAACACAAGCAGAAGCTGTCAGGTTCGCGAGCTATAAGTGGTAGGGAAGTAGGCTTCTTTTCGGTGGGGCCCGGGAGATGGGTGAAGGTAGGGTAGGTAGTGATAGGTAGCTGGGGATGCTCCAGTGTCTTCGAACCAAAAAACTCGGCAGCTGAGTTTGCCAGGGAAAGTGTGAGCACACAAGTATAATTGACATTTAAGTTTTGAGAGTTCGAGGGAAGGAATGTGAATTTCGATCTTGTTCGACTTATGATTGGGTCGTGTGGTGGTAGACAGGGGAGACGAGAGGACAAAGCTGCAACACTTCCGTAGTACTGGAAGTTTCGATGGGTAGCAGTTGTTCCAGAATAGATTCTACTTCTGCATGTAGTGCTCCAGAAACAGAATGATTACTAATGAGTCGCAATCGTTTGTCCACAATCGAGTGTGAGATATCAGAAGTTCCGGTTGTCCAGGTCAGTGGTTATACAGTGGTAGAAGCCGAAGGTTGTAAGGCAGGAAAACCAAGTTAGAATAAGTGTAGCAGCCGTTGAGGAGAAGAGCAGATCAAAGTAGATCATAACAAGCGAAACCGGCCATCTAGAGAAAATCCTTGTACGTCTGTTGACGAAGTCCTTGTGGGTGTGACTGGATCCCCAGGTTGATGGACCTGGATGTGACAAGATCTGGAGCTTGGAGTCTGGATTCAGATATGAGCCAGAAAGAGCTGACTCTGGAAGGTATGTTGTGCCTTTTGAGACGAGGCGAAAATGTGAAGCAAGTTCCTAGCATTCAGGGTCCTTCAGTGCCGGGAAGCCGTAACCAGTGGTCGTTTGCCGCAAACAGGTGTTGGAGTTGAGGGAGCACAACTCGCTGTTTGATCTGGGGAAACAGGTAGGGGAGGAAACAGGTTGTAAATAGACTGGCGTCTACTATATATCTTAGCACAAAGTAAAGATTCGAACTATAAAGTGCGTGAGCCTCGAGCTTTAGTGCGAGTAGTAGACGAGTAAAGGGTTTGCGTGTGAGATGAGGTACAAAAGACTTAGCATCAGTCTGCAAGAATTTATGCCGTACCTAACCCTGGCGATCTACATCCCGTCTGTATGGTCCCCGGTCTATCTGGCATTTCCCCCTCTTCTGCTAATTTGCACCAAAGCAGCACCTATAGATGCACGAGCACCATATTTGACAGCGGCGTTACTCTCAACGCTCCTAGGGGGACGGCAAGCCAGACCAGGTACTTAGATCAACGAACCAAACGCGGCAACCCACTTCAAGTGCCGGATGCGAGGTCCTCGTCAATAAGTGGTCTGTTATTGGCAGGGAAGTGATAGTAAGACCAACGATACGACTTGACAACAAAACCAGCAGGGCAACACAAGTACAGTGTAAAAGTACCCTATATAAATAACATAGATTTCATGGGCACATAGCGGAATGTTCTGGTGTTCAAGCCCTCCTTTAGAGAAAAGACTAGAGCACTACAGGCAGAGCTGGTTAGATCTAGATAGAGACACAGAAAAGCTGGAAACTTAAGCAGATAGCACTGATTAGATCAAATAAGAGCAGGGCAAATCCGGAGCTTTAGAAGGCAATTAAAATCTAGCGCGCTGGTTGAATAGCGAGCTAGCTTTACATAGCATGGGGTCCGCTAGGAACTATGGCACACGGCCAAAAATCAGAAACATGGAATACATGACATGCCGTCTCTTTGCAGCATTTTCTTTGTGTCTCTCTGATTTTCTTGGGATCACTGCGCAGAGTCTAGCCAAACGCCCGCCCGAATTCAGGACAGGGTATTCGGCGTAAAGCCGCGTAAGTACGGAGCACTAGCGCGTGATGAATGGGGGTAGAGAATTCATGGGTGAGCGCGAAGCTACTTGACCGGTGGACTGTGACTGTGCTTGTATTGTGTGGAGTTTTGCAAGCAGAATAGTGGCAGGTATGTTAGAATTATGGCTCCATCGGCATGGCAACTGCGTACGCAGATACTGTGGCTTGGCGTACACTGTATACTTAGTTGTTTCCCCTCTTTACAAAGTTTTCCTTGCTCCGCACTTCTATGAATTTCATCAATAATTTCTTTATAACAGGTAGCATCGATGAGATCTGAAGATGGTGTAGCAAGCCGTCCGTCATCTTTTTCCTTCTATGCATATATCGAGATTTTCCAGGTTCAATTAGCTTCCGATGTGCATTGAAAAAGCTGAATTCAAGTTTCAAAGTAGATCGTCCGGTATCGTTCATACAGACTACAGCCTTGAGTAGTCCATATACTATAGAGCGGACGTTCAGAGTCGTACTAGAGCTAGGCGACAGGGTTTAGTCTGGATCTCCAATTCCGAGTCTGCTTCAACGGGATTGTCTAAGCGGTAGCTCCAAGCTCTAAACCCCAGATTGCCTCTCATGTCATACAAGGCTTTCCGTTTCTAGTCCATCCGGAGATAGATGCGATATGACAGATATCTGATGGGAAATGGCCAGGGACCGTAGGTACTTTGGAGGTACGGGATCTCGGATGAATAGAGTACGTACTGTGTTTGCTGGGATATCCTGGACATGGAAGGTTCCCCTTTCCCCCCCCACCCTCTCATCCTCAGCCATGGCTGACATCCTGGGGATGACAGAGCGATGAGGAAGCATGCTCCCCGGGCCTGCCATGTCCGGAAGCACAGGCATTCTTATTGGCGGCATCATACGCTTGACAGAGACACACTGGTGGAATCCGTACTCGCAAGGAGAATTATATTCTTTGCGTCTGTCGGATATTTTCGTCTCGCCTACCCTGGATGGAGCAGTGATGCTGGTCCAAAGGTTTTGAGGCGGAATTGGCAGTGACCAAAGAACAGAGCTCGAGAACAGCAATTCTCCTCCGGTCCAGGCCCCTTCCGTCTTGCAACCTCCTGTCAGTTGGCCTCTGGATTGTTGGTGAGCATGAGTGAGATCTTGTTAAGGGTACTGTACGGCGTAAATGTGGATGCGAATGTTACACGCGAGCGTACAAGGGGATTCTGTCTACTCAGAATTTGCTTCAACGGTAATCCATGAGGTACAATACCTATCATTCCATAGATTGTAAGCGACGACGTGTCCCGTGCGCTACAGTGTCGACCTGCCTTAGCCTTACCCTCTTGCATCACATCGCATCACATCACCTCACACTACTTTCAAGAGGCACATTCCCTGATCCCTCGTTGTTCTTCACATGATACTCACCTGCTGCCCGTCTTTCAAAGCGGCTCGTTCTATGCATCAGCATGTATATTCGCTACTCTACTGTCGCTGTATCCAATGACAGCTGCATCGGCATCGACCATTTGAGATCCTTTGCAGCACGGCAGCTCGCAAAGCCGGGCTGAGCTGCAAGGCGCACGCGAATTCATGCTATAGTACCTGATAAATCAGGAGCAGCTTCGAGCTCTTACAATACTCAGCGAATCATTGGAATCGCTGCTCATGTCATTCTGTGAGATGTCTTATTCACAAAGTCTTCGCTCTCTTTTGTTTAGGGATCTTACTCATCTAATTATAAGTCGGGGCCTCACTTTAAATGACTTACGGCTTATTCGAGCTTCCCCATGAGCCACGTCAGTGGAAAATCATCGGACGGAATCGTCTTTCGTCTCGAATTCAGCATTTAACGCAGTCACTCAGTTCAGCCATTTATGCACTTGCACAGGCTTCCATGATTCTGTCAACCTTCGAATTGCGCTCATGGGCACGGACATCCTGCGGACGAATGACCTGCTTCGAGTCTCCTATGCGAGCCAAAGGAGACAGATCAAACGGGCAACGGAAAAGACGGGACTTCTTAAGGAGCTTTGGCCACTAGCTTACTCGTGCCTTCGAGTGATCGACCGCCTTGCATGAATATATTTATATATTATATACAATAGTAAAAGATGTCGTCCGAACTCGTCATCGCTTGGAGACAATCGTCCGCCTCAGTTTTCGCATCAAGTTCACCCCGAAATGAGCCCGCTTGGGGCCCGGTCGAAGTCCTGAGAGAGTAATTTACTGGTTGACAGATAGTCGAAGCCACTGTCAAAGCATATCACAGTAAAGACTGGTGCTTCGCGCCAGCTCACGATATTTGAACTGTGAATCTTTCAAGGGTTCATCTATATGTGTGGGGCTGTGAGCAAGCATTGGGTAGAGCTCTATGCCGAAACGTGAATACTGGTCACGGCATAGGTACACCCGCTTCGAAATTAGTCTCCCACGGATCAAACGCATGGCGAATTAACACAAAAATGATATAGTACCCTGCCCTTTGAAGGTGGATTGAGTAATTCAGGTCCCGTCGGGTTCTACAAGGCCATACCGTAACTTGGCTGAACATGAGGGTTACACGGACGCGAATCTAGGCGCCGCCGCCCAGACCACGAGATTTCCACGTGGAAGGCACTTTTCATGTCCGGCAGCTGAACAACCTGCGAAAGCTTTTTTTGGCCCTTTGAGAAATTCAAGTTTATTTGGGAGATTTCTGCACCTGTTTTTCTTTTGAGACATCTCCGGAGCAAATTTTTCTTGCGATATTCCGCGTTTGAGCCGAAGCATGATGACACTTATTGAGGTCAAATATGATAGCGGCACTCGGCTAAGAGGCGGGCTGCATGCATAACAAGTTTTTATATCATATCAGGAAAGCCGTTTCAGATTTCTGGGACGAGGCCGAGCCAACAGAAATTGTTCGTGCCTCTGTAGGTATATTTGCGTGTTTGCAAGCCTTGTGTATAGTACGCAACTTGATATTGAATAGAGGACAGCACACCTCCAACTTGAGGTTGACAGGATACGAGGAAATGCAATTTCGAGTATAAGAGCCTTTTGGTATTGTTTACTTTCTCTTCGATATGTCCGGAACCCAATCGAGGCAATCCCTCTAAGCGAGTTGGCACGCAGGCAGGTTGAGATACGGGCGTGCTGAACCGGTGCTGGTCTAGTGGCACTGTGCCTAGGGAATTAAGCGAGGATCTTAAATACAACTATGAAGTGTCAACAACGAAGAATTTGCCCTTTCGAGCACAGGGAAGTGCGCCGGCTAGCCGGCATCGGGTGTCATCATTAGTGTTCCAGCTTGCAAAAACCACAATATCTTTACCTAAATCTGATTCTCCGGTGCTAGAAGGTGCTACGAAGCTCAAATGGTAATTTCCCTACAAACGCGCAAAACAAATTGAACAAACTGAACGGCTTGCTCTGATTAAAGTATTAGAGGTGTGTAGAATACGTATTCCACCTCAGGCTCAGATTTTGTCTCTCAATACCAACAGCTAGATGACATCCCAGCCCCAGCGCCTGCACTTTACGGCTCGGCAACAGTACAAATGATGAGTTGTGTGAGGCCTTGATGATTTATCAGTATTTGCTGTAGGGACTCTAAATAACTAATTGCGCAACCTGTAAGACGGCATCCTTCTCCGCCAAATCCCTTCGAGAATACTGGCAAATTTCGAATGCACAATCAAAAATATATGGAAATTTCAGCCCCCAAAATTGACAGATTGATCCAAGAGCAAGGTACTTTCGCAATCGACTTGGTCAACCCTACCTCGGGGTCGAAGACATGCTGTCGAAGATCTCAGCAGATCTCATTGCCTGGATGCAATCCATATTCCACAGTGCCGCCATCACATCTCAGACGCAGAGCTCTCTCCCTCCAGGTCCCGGGACCTTGAATGAGGGCAGCCGTTTTTTAAAGTGGACGTCGTACATATCGCTTATCCCATTTCGATCGTATTGTAGAAAAATGTTCACGATTTGTAAAAGCTCCCGTTCAGACTGCCATCGTTTGTACAAGAGACGGGATAGACTGCTATTTCTACTCGCGTGATTGTGACAAGCAGGTAGCTGTAGCCGCAATTTCCAAGATATGCTATTCGGCCTATTGCGAACAGAGGACATCCTCCATGCCTAGGATCTGGTCTACCTGATCAGCAATTTATACCCAGGAGAACACACGGCAGGGGCTGCACACCTTTAATGTTCCGAACTTCGGCCAGCTCGATGAACTCAGTCTATGTTTGACATCAATAATGTTGTTACATCTTTGAATTTCACTAGGCGCGATATATGCATCAGTAAGACATATTCAGGACTCGATGGTTACAGCAAACGCGGCTCTTCCCTGATGCTACCCGAGCAACCCGAGAGTCGCCATAATCTTCGACTATCCATTTGCCACACATCCGTTGAAGAAAACAGGGGTGCAATCGAGGGGTCAAGGGCCCTTGCAGCTATCACCAACCATTTGGGAGGGCCCAATAATGCCCCAAGCTCAAGCTCAACCATGCCATCTCCCACAGGGTTGAGTGAGTGGTTGAGCTTGGATTGTGGACCACCGGCATCACCACGCATTAAAGGAACATCTTCCTCCGAATCCTGAATAATCAAAAATGGTTCCTGGGCATGGAAGCATCTACAAAAATCATGAAGCTGCAGATCTTGGCTGAATCACATAGTCCATGTGCGATAGCGTGGCCAATATGACACGAGGAACTACGGAGGTAATTTGTGAGCTTGGTACGAGTATCTCGGAGCCGGCTCGAGTACCGGAGACACCCTTTCTCGAACGTGTTTTAATCTCCGATTGTGGCGACAAGACAGGCATGATAGCCACGATCCCAGACACCCATCCCCATACTGCCCCATTGGGAGCTACCTCCGAGTAACGTGGTGTTATTCTCGGGGCTATCGAGGAGATCTTGGACTCCAGTCAACTTCACTAATTCAGCTCGATACAATCATACCCTATTACCCTATAGTGCATGAAGTTATAACGCACGTAGTTCATAAAAGGGACTGCTTATTTGAATATCAGACCGCAAAATCCACGGCCTGACACGGGACGTGCAAATGCGATGAGTGGGCTTTGATATGAAGATAATCTTATCATGGAGTTCTATCTACGTTGCACAGTTATCATACAATTATTGTCAGAGCTTAGAATTTGATGGAAATGCGTCGTATCTTTCCTAGACGGCTTTAATGTTTCGACTGCTCAGGCCCGTTCAACACATCTTGAGTTGGGCACCACCCGGTGAGGAAGGAAAGAGTACAAGGATGAAGATGCATTTTCTGAGTTATATGGCTCGAAATGAGAACTCACTACGCTCTCGAATTGATTTCTGATCTCACCCGTGAGCCATGGAGACCACACGAGAGAGAGGTCAAAAGAACTATTTATAATTTCACATAAGGTCAAGAGACCTAATGGCTTAAGTGTTGTCAAGTGTCGGTTTTCGCAAACTAGAGGGGAAATTTTCAAAATACCGCTCGCGATTCTTGATACGTCTTACAGATCTGCTATTGTTCGATCGTCGAGCATGAAATCTAGAAATGCAAATATTGTCAAACGCACCCTTTCCTCTTGCCTCCTTCCTCCACATCTACGGACCAGTTTTGTCCTTATTCCTGGACCCTTGCGGCGTCATTCTGCTAGTACCTAGTTGAAGACCCTTGATACTCTGAAGCTATTGCGGGAGGAAGCCAAAAGCAGTAGGAACGCGGATCGGCTCGAAACCCAGGTAGCCAGACCCTCGTAGACACCTCCACTTTCTGCCCGAACAGGTTCTCACGAAAGACTCAGGTAGCAAGTCAAGATCTAGGTACATGTTATGCCGTACCGGTGTATCGCCATGCGTCTTTTCGTAGAAATTCGGGACCCGAAAGATATTGCCTTCACCTATAACCAAGGTACCAAACGCAGAGAGGTGCTTGACAAGATAAGCCAGATTCCTTCGCATGCCCCTTGCGTGTTCGTCCATACCATGTACGACCACGTTCTTAGAACCTGACAAGCATACCAGTACCGCAGATGGAGCTATAACATTCTAGCTTGACTATACGCCAACCGAAGTATGTTGAAGAAGGTTGTTATCGACTATCATTTGCTGCGTTCCGTAACATGCTTCAATTATACAAGAACAACATCCATTGAAAACCAATCCCGATTCTCATATAGAGACATGACGTTCTCATCCTGCCTAGAGATTGTAATTGGAGCACACTAAGCCTTCTTTTCTTAGCACAAGGTGAGAGGTATGAGCCATTTATGAACTCAAGAGGACACGATATTGGTCACCGAATCTTGCAAGATTAGAGACCAGGTGCAAGAGCCAATCCCTCACCATATTCACCCTCGCCCCATGATGATATGCATCCAATCCACTTGTTGCCTGCGCGTTGTAATGAGTAATACTCTCCTAATCATATCACGAGGACATCACAAACTGGAGGGGAACAACCTCGCCGCCGGCCATGCTTGATAGCAATCCCCATATTGACTAGCTCTTACCCCAGGCGGCATCTAGACATCAGGAAGCGGTCAGCTGCCAGCTCGAATCTTCGTCTCCGCCTATAGACAGCTCCAGATAAGACACATTGCCGTCATCCTAGTGAAAAGACAGATGGAATAGGTGAATCCTCTTCCTTAGCGGAAGTCCCGAATAGTAGTACGCATTCGTGTCGTATGGATCGGCACTGGTGATTACTTCACAAGATGTACACTCAAGCCAAGTCGAGAGGTAATCATGGATGCCGTCCCGTCTCTGTCTTCGGCCCGTTTCTACGAGTTGCTCTATTGTGGTAGTCGACAACACAGGTACTGTTGGTTTGTGGGTGAAGTTCGAGAGCTATTGGATCATAGGAGATTTCCTAGTCACCCTAGGCTGTCTTATCTTGGAGGACTTAAGGCCGTTGCATAAGCTGATCTTCGTCGTAGCCTGCAAGATGGTTTTTTTAGGTCTGGATTCTTGTCAACTCTGGTAACGACCTGGGATGGACCGTGGATGGTACTGATCCGGTCGGCAAGTGTTTATCTAACACCCCCCCGTATCTCCAGCCAGTTCTTTCCCTCCCAAACTCGGAGGAAAGCAAATCAAGTCTTCTTTTCCTTCTTCAAGTTCTTCGTCCGGGAGCAGCAATGTTTTGACGGACCGACACGCACCACGTGGGCCATTCATTGCGTTAGTCTACGCGAGACAGAAATTGCTCCTTCGGACGCTTGAGCGGGTCCATCACTGCCTAAATACTACGCAAAGCTCTATATATCAGGACTTTGGAGGGTACTTTCAATGGAAGATATCAAAACAAATCGCTAACCGGCCCCAGGATCCACCTCCCTTTCCTCCTCGAAACACTTACAAGATACGAAGGCTTCGAATGTTGAGTGACCACAAAACTCGTCTCTCCTCAACCAGTAACCAAGTAGGGACATCTCATTACAACTCTTCTCTGCCACTATATCTGTAGTAACTAAACCTGCCTTGCGTGGCGTATATACCTGTCAAAAGTCTAACGCTTCAAGCCCATCCATCTCCTCTTCCACAACGCCAGTGGCAGGCTACGTTCCGTCAAATCGAGAACATATAATAGAATGGAAACAAGATGACATACACATTTTTTTGATGAGTCAACCCTCGAAAGGACATGCCTCTTTCCTAGAACGCCTTGCAAGCAGGCCAGCGATGATAACAAGGAACACCTCGAAGCAAAAAATTCAAGATGAAGCAAGATCATTTTGTTGGCCCGCAATTCATACGTTCTTCCTCGCCAGACCCTTCGAAGACACATCGCGAAAACACACAACTTTTCTCTACCTTCGCGGCAGGCAGATGTTGCACGAAATCCACGTTCCCACATAGACGCAACTTCCCTGATCTCTTAACCTAGCCTTCGGTCAATTTCACGCGCTGCAATCTCGTGCGGTGCGCCTCGATTCATTACCAATCAATCGTCGTATGCGCGATTCTATTGATAGGTTGTGGCTGGCTGGCTCGGTTAGGCGCCCCGGGGTAAATGGCAAAGTGAGGCAAGGGTTTATGGGGGATAGAGGATGGAGACTTTTGGAAATAGTGAAAGTAAGGTGTTTTCTGTGTGGCATGTGAGGAGAAGAGGGAGGGATAGGCTTATCTATATCAAAATCTGGAGATGGGGGATATTTGGATCTGGGACCGGGTAGTCGGGATAGGTGGTATGCAACATATCGTAGCTGTAGAGTTCATGAGCACAAGCGCAATCAGACTCCTTCGTAATTTTACAAGATAATTTAACGCTACGTAGTTCTGCGCTTCTCAGCCATCGTTTTTGCATCCTACAGATTCTGGGTCTCCTCACTAACAAAGCTCCATCTCAAGATCCACATCACGTCCCAGGCCCGGCACAGACACAGCTGCATCCTCTTCCTCCAAAGGAAGTAGATGGGGAGCTTCCGTCGTCGACTGTAGTCTCTTCGCAATGGCATCCTTCATGGCCTCCCTCTCCCTACGGGTCGGCCTCTTCTTCCTGTTCGACATCTTCTTGATACCTACCGGCTTGTCAAGACTATTACCCAAGACCATTTCCTCACCGACCTTTCGCTCCCTCTTCAGCGCCGTCTTCGCTCTCCTGGACCTCCGCCTTAACATAGTCGCCTTGATCTTCATCTCGGCTTTAATCTGGGTCCATTTGTCCATGCCAAACGTACTTATCCGGTATTTCGTGTAATTCTTCCTACTTTCCTACGCCCAAGAATTACATTAGAGCAAATCGTGAGAAACCCACCTGATGATTTCGAGAACGTAGCAGGGGAGTGGGCAAAGGGCACTCGTCCTGCAACAGCCATTCCAAATTCATCGTCCATCCCTCGCGAGGTGTTTTTGGACACCAGAAAAAGAAAAAAGAAACACATCCTAGATTGCCAAAACGATTTCCTGAAATTCAAAAACATCTTCGAATCCCATGATTGCGCCACTTACCAACCTCTTAGCAGACCGCAGTGCTTTGGCTTTCTCCTCTTCGCTCAAGCTAGCATCGCATGGATACCACTCTGCATGCTTTTGCTCAAGTAATCTGTTCCATCTCGCGCGAATGATATACGGCGGCAAGACGAAATTCCCATTCAACTCCTCAAGATCTCTAACAAAGCCCACGAAACCGACTTGAGAAACGACATATATGAAATCCCCGGAATATTGCGGGAGGGTCAGGTTGGTCCAAGACTCCTTCCGCAAGGAAACATCCTCAGGAGCGCGTCGACAACTTTCGGTGTCATTGGTATGGAATGACTCTCCTGATGGCTGGCGGGACTGTGAAGACTGCTCTTCTTCTCGGTTATCGAGGTCTGACTCAAATGTCAGCAGATTTCGCGCACAAGTTCTCGAAGATAAAGATCCAGATAATATTTCTGGAAGCTTACTGCTCTTTCCAAACTGTTTCTCTAGAGATATGATCGACGTCACGCTACCGGGTTCGGGATCTGATTGCTGCGCCATATCCAGGAGTAGATAGGTACTGGTCGTGCTGAGTTGTTGACAAATGACGCGTTCCGTTTGGCTGCGCGTTCAAAGGCTTTGAGTGGAGAATACCCTAATTTTGCAGGAGGTGGTGATGACTTTCAATATTAAGTATGTGGCTGTACTAGGGTTATGACTACCTCAGGGGCAAAGGCAAGGACAGGGGAAAAGGAATGGAATGGTTCTTAATGGCAAGTGGATGTTTGGCTGAGTGTTCATGCTTTGAATAGTTTTACAACTAGGGAATCACTAGTGACGGTTCTCCGACATTATCAGAGGTAAGGCCTACTCGTGCCTTCCTAATCGAATACATAGAGTAGAAAGCCCTAGATATATCTTAAAATTCGGTATCGACGCTAGCCTACGAACTCCAAAGTACCTACCTAGGTAAGAAAGAAATTGCCGATGTGCCTAGTCCGCGTCATCTCTGTGCAACTTTCACCTCTGGCTTTGTTTGTTTGTATCTTTTAAGCGAGATTGGGATTCAACACCACCTCTCGATACCTAGCGAGGAAAAAGTGGCCATTCCATTCTGAAGAAGCCATTCTACACGCTCCTTGATAAATCTATCAAATCCTCCTAATCCTCCTATCCTTCCCTCCAATACTAGTCATTCTAGTGAAGAAGTCCCGTTGATAAGGCAAAACACTAAATCAAACACAAGACCAACCATTCAATCCAGCCTTCGTACAGACAGACTATCCTGCTACGATGTATAGTCAGATCACCGTTTCTGAGGGTTCCAACAAAATAATACTTTTTTACGTAACTTCGACATCATATTTCGAATTCGCACCTGTATTCTAAGTAAAGCGGCAGAGGGAGGAAATAGTGAGGAGTTCTTTCTACAGATGCACATCGTTCCATATGTAGGAAGCCATGAATTAAGTCTTTAATACTATAGTATGTTTTGCCATAAGAGGATACCAAATGCGCCACGGGTGGAGAAAATTGGAGGGAGATGATTCAAGGATAAAATTAAGTTCCGAGATGATAAAGTAGAATATGCCATGTGCCCACGTCTGTATGTTTGTTACATCAGGTGAAGTAAAATAGACCTGGGCTGGGTTGTAAATTGAGAAGAGGGGGAGGCAGATTAAGGTCGTGAATAGTAAGGAGAAAAAAAAGGCATGTCTTCATATTCGTAAAAGAGTCTACGAATTCCCGTCTCGCGGTCTACCAGATTCTACCGCAGTCTACTTCTACCCAAAGAAAGTCTGAAACAAAAGCTTGCACCAACCAAAAGGCAATCACTTCTTCTTGTAAATATCATCATCGCTATTATCATTAGTACATCTCGTACCATTTGTTTCGAACCGGGAAAACTTACAACTTGCCAAATTGATCTCTGCCCTCAGCATCCTTGTTCACCCAAACACTAAGACTTACACTAGGACAAGTAAAGACACCAAATCCCTCTCCATCGATTTCGACTTCACCCTGACTCCATCCAAGAACATCAGTCCACTTCTCACCAGCGTGCATTTCTCCAACATGCATTCTTTTTTGCCCGGGGCCAGCATTGCTCATCACAGTGGCGCAGCCGAATCTCTTATCCCAGGTACCGTATCGAACCCATCCAATACAAGTAGCAAAGTCGAAGTAATCTGCTTGCTGGCCATAGGCGTAGAGCTTGCGGGCGAGAGTGAGTGCTGAGAGAGCACCGCCGCATGAAGGAGGGAATGGATGCTCGCCTTGGATGCCGTAGAGATCGCCGTAGAAGACGCAGGGGTAGCCTTGATTGCGGAGGAGAATTAGAGCGTAGGCGAGGGGCTTGAAAAATGGTTCAATAGAAGCTTCGAGCGCTTGGTATGGTTGAGTATCATGGTTCATAACCAGGGTCTAGTTCGGAATTAGCGTTAATCAAGAAGTCCCCAAAAGTGGAGGATACACTTACTACAGCATTTATAGGCTCCTTCTGAACCAGAGTATTCTCAAACACGTTCCGCAAGTCACCTCCTTCGGTTTTGCTCAATGTGCTGAAGTTATACACCAATGGGGCATCGAATAGACTGAATTTCCTGTCCATGCGTTGCAAGTACGCACTCATATCATCCAGACTGTCTTTCCAGAATTCACCGACGAAGAACCAACCTGGACCGTATGTCTTGTCCAAATTGTTGATGAAATCTCGGAGGAAATCCTCGCTGAAATGCTTCACAGCATCAAAACGTATACCCTTAATAGTGACTTCTTTAGCGAGCCAGGTGCCCCAATTGGTCACTGGAGGAGAAAATCGGAATCAGTATTGTCCAGCCAGGAAGATATAAAGGGTGAACAAAATGAGATAAGATTTGAGATTTGACTCATGATCAAGGCACAGGCCTTGCTCCTCCTCAGGCATGCTCGAAATGGGAAGAGAACTCGGAGAACACTTACCATCTGCAATGACTTCAGGATGATCATAATCAAGATCAGCAAACATGAGGTAGTCGTAGTTGCCTTTCTCTCCGTCGACATCATCTCCATCAGCCCAGCCCTTTGACTTGTCCCCCAAGATCTTATAGATAGCAGTCTTTTCATTGTTGGCATTGTAGTCCGTTCCGGAGAAATGGTACCAATGATATCTCTGTTTCGAGTATTTCCCTTCCCGGCCAGGAAAGTCAAATCCCAACCAGGCGTCGATTTGGTAAGGATCTGAGATGGTCTTGTTTCGGTCGTTGGAGTCAACTTCTTGAGCTTCGCATTTCTCTTTGCGGTCGGCGGCGGCCTTGTGGTTTAAGACTAAGACTTCATGTTAGCAGATATCTAGTAGTAGAAAGAGTCTCCTCACCTGCATCCCAATAGATTCCTACGCCAACTTCATTTGCCTTCTTCACCATTTTCACTAACTCTTCCTTTGTACCCCATTTCGTCGCCCTGGATCCCTTCTGGTCAAACTCGCCCAAGTCGTACAGATCGTAGATATCGTAGCCATTGCCCGAGGGAGAAGAAGCCTTGCATCCGGGTGGAACCCAAATGTTATCGATCCCGACAGCTTTGAGCTGGGACATGTTGTCGTGGAGGCGCACCCAGTGCTTGTGATCGTCTGGAACGTACCATTCGAAGCCTTGCATCATGGTCATGTTCTCCGGCGTAGGTTTCTGATCTAGACCTGGAATTAGGTTTTGGAAAGGGTAAGATTGACGGACGGTATAGGGTTACCTGAGTCTGCCATCTTGTCTGGTTTTTGGAATGACTTATTCCGTTTGGTGTTTATATGATTCTACGCTTGGATCTAGAGTTTGCAGGAATGAAGCAAATGAAAGCAAGAGAATCCGAGTTGCTGGCAGGATAAGAGGAGAACGAGGAAGGATTAAATCCAAGAATGAAAGATACCTGGAACGGAAAGAGAGAGAGAAGGGAAAAGGATTACTAGGTCGTTATGGTATTAGTTGGCATGCAATGCATACGAATCCAACAAGTCTAATAATGGAAAGCAAGTCCCCTTCTGCCCCTCCACATGCCAATTGCACCCCCACCAACCCACCAAGGCACAACGCCTCACAGATAAGTGTGAGGAGCCCTGAGCCAGGGAACTGGGCCAGGGTTCTAGGCCACAGGGTTGGTTCTAGGCCAGGGTCGGGGGTCCTGGCTTTTGGGCCTCCCACCCCTGATGATCTGGACTTTGGCACTATGATCTGACGTACTTACGTACGCAGGTAGTTCGTGGACGGACATTCCGAAATAATTCGTTTCGTTGCGGTGGGAAATCCCTCATTATAGGTACCTACTAAGTAGTTATTAGAAGAAAGGAAAGCATGTGATACCACCTACTTATACCTACCTACCTATAGGTACCTAGGTATGTATGTCTATTCGGACTCCGATAGCACGATTTCATGAGATTCAAGAAAAGCTAGAATGCATGCCATGACCTCCCTCCCTCCCTACCTACCTACCTACCTACCTACCTACCTACCTACGCACGCATACCCGCATGTCTACTGCTGGCCGTTAGTAGGTAGATAGGCACACCGCTTTTGCAGAAGCAGGGTCGTTTGGTGATACCCTGGGTCCCTCTGACGATTCTTGGCATGCATACCTACTATACCTACCTATAAATGAAGTATGTACCTCATGAGAATAACACGGGTATCAATGGCAGTGTTAGGCGAGTTTCTTTCGAATCTTGATGTCGATGAAGGAATAATCCCGGGGGGGCGGGAATTTTGGAGACCGGAGCTTTAAAGACCAATAGAAGACTTACCACCCACCTGCGATGGTTGGTATGTGTGGATGGATTGATTTAACCAGCAGTGATGACTCAGCACCTTGCCCATACTGAGAGCTACAGCCACATACACAGGGGCTCTCATTTACGGTACCTATATCCATGAAAAAGAAGGTTGGGTTGCTTCCCTTTTCATAGGTACGTACATTTGAGGCAGGTCTCCGTCGAGATCGTCCACGATACCTTCAATACGAAAGCGTAGCAGAAGGTGACCCGACTATTACATGTCCTGGGATACTTTCATGACATTCAACGAATCTAATTCAAGTTTGTCCTCTCAACTGTTGTTCAAGAACTGCATGACTATCGGTTTTCCCTTAGAGAAAGTCCCGAGTTTATGTAGTGTCTCTAGATAATCTTGAACACCTTCTGTCTCTCATGTCGGAATTGAATTCGGTCAGTCTCGCTTCGCTTCGAAATGGTGTATTATACCCGAAGCGGCGTTTCATGATAGCGACCTGGTGCTATAGTCAGGGTTCCTTCCCTGCTTTCGAGAACGAGCAACATCGGGAAGTCAAAAGAGACCCGGAGCTTAGGTCTTTCAAAATAGACATCTTTCATGACAGCAAGAACCAAAGCCTGGGAAAAGTTCGTCATACTGATAATCAGTTAATCGATCTTTTCCTATTTTGTTTATACATATACAACTGTCGGATCCTATCAGAAGCGAGATCCACTTATCGGTTGCTAACCCAGCCGCATCGCAACAAGATAAACAGACGCCTTTGTTGACCCAAACGATATAATTTATCTGCAGCGAAATCACAATCTCTACAAACGATCAGCAGGTGGCCTCTTATATCAGCGTCAGCTCATAACCGGATATCACACATTAGGCCAAATCCCTCGATCCGCCTCCCGTTGCTACATGAACTGATTGACGCGTCTTTATTTACTCGAAAAGCAACATTAGCCTTTAGAATACCCGTCGAGATGCGGAACACTACTCCCCCCAAAGACTTCCAAATTCATGTTGATCCATCATGTCTGTCTGACGAATCTACTACACACGAAAATACCATCGAACAATCTGCGAAAGAGGAACCAACCAAAACACAGGGCGACATGTCGCCGGAAAGGGTTTCGAGCAACCAAACAGTGGTACACCATGACTCTTGGGCCGAGCTAGAAATCAAAGGGGACTCGCACGCCTCCGTTGTGGACAGCGAAGTAGGAACGGAACAGGAACATGAAGAGGACATACCATCTCCACATGTCGAATCCCTCAGAGCAACCGTAGAGGATGTCTCGGACGAGGAGGAGGACCTGCATCCACAATCCGCGAAGGAGAAAAGGGACGAGAGAGAGCGCGTCGCCAGGGAACGCCAAATAGATCGCATCGAAGCACAAATTCAAGCCGCAGCGCGAGCCGTAGTGGCTAGCATCGAAGAAGACGATTACAGGGGAGGGCAAGACTCAGAGCTCAGCATGCAAACGGACAAAAGCTATGACCGGGAAGGCACAGAAATGACACACGACGGTACCGATCTGACCTATGAGATGGGAACTGAGCTCACTTATGGAGACGAAACTGAAGCAACCTACGAGTCTGATCACGAAAGCAATATGAAGCACGAGGACGAGGCAGATCCAACATACGGATCCCAAAATCACTCTGATCGCGAAGGCGGAGACACGAGCTCCCATCACGACGGGGATATCGACGACGACGTCTTCAGCCACTCCGATTGCAGCAAACGGAGCAGCATGAACTCAGACGTACACAACTCCGATGACAATCAGAAGCTGCTTACATCTCCAGTTGTTGGAGAGGAAGCTGGATCTGCGAATAAGATGGAAACAATCTCTCGTACTCCCAGCTCCTCTTCGTATATGCAAGCGCCGGCGGATATGTCCTCACGGACTCCAAGCAAGGTCCTCGACAGACCACCATTTCGAACTCCCTCCTCTGTCCGCGCCATGCAGATGTCCTCTCCCACACAGTCCGTCTTTGCATCTCCTCGATCTGTGAAAAGACACCCTACCGTCTCCCGCATCGGAACGCCGAATTCTCAATACTCCCCTTCGAAACGAACACCCACACGATTCAAGGCTAAGAAAGAACCTCTTGTCTTACTTCACGTTACTGTTCTCCCACTACAATGGCCATACTCGCACCTGATGCCATCCTCGGACATTCCAGAGTCTTTACAAATGGTCAAAGAGAGTTGGAGGTTACTACAGGATAAAGTAGGCGACACGGTGCTTGAGCGTGGGGTCTTACTACCTCATCCACAGGATTCTTATGAAGTTCTTGAAGAGCGTTTATTAGAAGCCCTCGAGCTACCTGTCCGTCCTCGAGCCAAGATCCTCCGTTGCGGTCATTACATGGGCCCCTCTGACTCCGAGGTACCAAGCTCAGACGAGGAAGAGGACGACAATTGGGACGAGGCGACAGGAGAGCAAAGGAAATGGTGCGATATATGTAGGCGAGATGTTCGTCTGGAGACAGTCGGCGATGTAGGCAAAGGAGAGCGTCGTTTCAGGGTCAAGATTTATGCAAGTAATGGATTGATGCGAGCCGGTGCTTGGGCGGCAGCATGGAGAGAGATGGAGAGAGTCGACGTGGAAATTGAGCCCTTCGTCGAAATGCATCTGACCGCTGAGCTCGAAGATCTCGCTCTCACCCATCCTCAAGAAGAAATGCTCGATCAGCATAGAGAGCTAGACGATGGATTCGAAGATGAAGAACTGATAATTGAGCACGTACATGATCGTGAAGCCGAGAAGAGACACGAGGAGGAAATGCGTCTTCATGAAGAAGAGCAGATGCAGAAACAGCTCGCGCTCGAGGAGGAGCTGAGACAGCGAATGGTCGAAGAAGAAGAAATGATGCAGAGAAAGGCCTTGGAGGAGCAACGCATGCAGGAAATCTATGGGACACCAGAACCAATTGATCCTCGGCGCAGCTCGTCAAGGACGAGCGTACATGATGACTCCTCGTTCTCCGAATTGTTACTTGCAGCATTCAAGGTTGCAGTACGAGATTCAAAGAATGTGGTTATTGGTGTTCTCAGTGTCTTGGTCTTACTTCTCGCGTTGAGGCCGAAGAGTGTATCTGATGCTGGGCGCGCGGAGGTTATTGTGGAAAAATCACCTGTGCAAGTCACTACAACTGTGTTCCAGGAGCCGATGGCCAGAATTTCTGAGCCTGTGTCTACGATCGAGCAGGTCGTCCAAATGATTTCTGAATCGGCTAAGAAGGAGTCTATTGTACCAGTCACCACCACAGTCTATAGGGAGCTTACGGTGACGGAGCGGGTTCCTGCCCCAACCCTGGCGAACGTGGCAGACGGCTCTTCTGGGGGCAGGGGCTCGAGGGATCCTTGCGAGACACCCGTCAAGAGCCAGGAAGTCGATGCTGCGCCAAAAGTCGACGAGGTTGGTTCCGCGCCAGAAACGAAGCACAGCGAAACTATCATCAATGTTGCTGAGCCCGCTATCCGAAAGGAAACCCAGAAAGAGGAAATACTTCCAGTTCTAGAGGAAGAAAGCGTTCAGATGGAGGAAGTCCAGATCCCGTTTGCTCTGCCCTCCGAGAGACGATCAGCTCTCTCTTCAGACTCAACCGGCTCGAATGCATCTGACGACAGCGCCTCAGAGTCTCTGGATCTGGAGTCAACCATGGAGCCCGAGTTTACAGCCTAGTGACCATCACGATCATTGGGCAGATTACAGTGAGCTTAAGCATATGGGAAGTATGTAGCGAATTTATCAAGCCCGACGCGCATTGTTTTTTGGATGTCCTTTAGCGAGCATTGCTTTAGCCCAACCCGAGCTTTCGAATCTAGCGTTTGCCATGTCCGTTCACATTCATTCATGTACGCATTTACATACAAAAACATCCAGACCAGTACATGAGGGATATAACGAGGATAGATGAAACATATACGAGAAATAGGAATGGACGGGGGGAGGGATGGATGGAAATGGCTCAGTAAGTAAATAATAGGGTGTGAGCATGATGGGATACTTGAGATGAATGTTGTCGTGCTTCTTTTGGCGATGATACCTTTGTAGTTAGTTAGTTTGGTGACCTTTCTTCTTGTTAGTAAAGTACATTGGAGAGTGTGATGGAAACAGGCCGTGAAGTAGTTTGGATTGAGAATATGATGATTCATGACCTACTCACTCATAATTTCTAATCTTCTGATATCCCGATGTAGAATGTGCTTTCCTCATGGTCTGATTTCTATGCCTGGTGTTGTGCGGATTTTGTTATGCGATAAGCAACTGGTTGCGCGAGCTTCAGACACTAGGTATGTGTAGGAATTGCACATCGCGCTGTCATTGATGGGTAATCAGAACACAATTACTTGTAGATATATGCATCAAGGTCTTCTTCCCTCTTATTTCTTGATTTTGAAATAAGCTTAATGAATCTCTTCCTGTTTCATTGAGCTATCCCCCATGAGCTCCTGGACCAGATATTGCGAATCGTTTTTCAGTAATGATCCAGTTAATCTCCCACTACCTCCGTTCGCAGCCGACCTCTCCCAACGTTGCTTGCTTATGGGCCGTATGAGGAGTGGGGATACCTACGTTGATGTTGATGTTGATGTTGGATGGAGTTGTGGTTCATGAGAGGCTAGGGTGGTTACTAAGTGGTGAGAAAGTGCTCTCTGAGATTCTCTCGTGTTTCCTGCTGTGATCGCACGAGATAGCTACATAATTCTATGCGAGAGTTTGCTGTAGATGGATTCGGATTCGTTGGATGAAGGTTAACTTCTACTTCTACTACCCGATTTGAGGAGGGGAGTTGAGATGTGTTGAGATTTGAATGGTGATGGAAACAGATATATCTGAATCGAATTCGAAACCGAGACTTGACGAATGATTTCGTGATTGAGGAGATCTTCACTACGTCGTCGTGGACGATAGCATACCACTATGTATTCGTTTCTAAATTGACTATCATAACTGCGCGGATTATCTTAAGCAGATTGAATCGTATTCATCTGCGAACCTTTGGAAGTACCGAGTTTTCGGTTCCCTGAATGTCTCGAGATTTCGCGATGCCGCATTCCTCGCCAGTGGCATAGAGACATCCAGCTATCAACGGACAGTGAATCGTGTCCTATTCGGCGATGGCTGTTTTGTCCTACTGCTCTCCGAGATACGATCTTCTAAATTAATTAAAAGAGTAATCGGAATCCCATACTCTGTTACGACAAGACCTTGCAGCGATTCAGTAAACTACCGAGCCACAATCGCAACAATAAAAAGCTATTCCGGTAAACCGTCCTCTCGAACCAGAGCTTCAGCAAGCCTCCTAACCGTTCAATAGATTCATTTGCGAAAGGAGAAGAAATTCGTGTGCCGTTAAGACCTGACAAGATCGCAAAACACTTCAACGATAAACCACATCTAGCGTCCACCATCAAGATGATTTCTCTCCGATCACTTGTCACAGTATTCGCCATAGCATTGCCAGTCTTAGCAGCTGATACACTGGTTCGAAGCGCATGTACCTGCATCGGTCCCAACACCACAGCCTACAGATACGCGATAGATTACTACAACGGCCGTCTAGAAAAGAGCTGTACATAACCCTCTCTTCGTCCCCCTCATTCCTCATCCCTCATCCCTCATCCATTCTAATCCCTCACCCTTCCTAACTAACACCCTCTTTTCCATCTCAGGGAAAGCAGTATCCCTCTGTTCCGGCCCGCCAGACTACTGCTCCTTAGACCCAACCAGCATCGGACGCTTCTGCAGTTCCGACAAGCGCTTCTGCTACCGCTTTCGCAACTCCGGTGGAGATATATACTCTCTGGATGGGAAGGATGTCAGGACCCCGAGCCATAAGCATGCGGTTGCTGTGAGCAGTGGGTGTGAGGAGTTTTGTGGTGGGTTGAAGGAGGAAGCGAGGCAGCATCAGGTGCTGGCGCAGGGCTTCTTCATCAGACCTGCTTATTTCTGAGTGGAGTGAGGAAGTTGGGGTCTGAGAATGTGGGTTGGAGGATGACTGATGTGGTGTTGGATTTCTGTTCTGTTGAAGGGGACGTAAATCGGGACTTGGGAGAAAGTCGCAGGAGGGTTTGCGAAATTCGAGAATTCGTTAGGCTTGTTTTAGTAAACAATGATATTAAAGCTTTGGACTCTGAAAAAACACTACCACTTTTATCAATAGTCTCTATCAGAGGGTTTCAGATGAACTTCAACACTATAATAGAGCTCGATTTCCCGTAAAATACATGAGCCATTTGCTGCCTCCTAGAATCATAGTCGCACTGTAAATAGTCAGAGCAGTAGATTGTCGAGTTCTCGTTATGAGAAAGCTGACAGTGCAGGAAACTGAGCTCCTTCCTTATGATCTTATCACAGTTGAGGGTTGATCGGTCTGATGTCTAGACCGCCAGCCGCCAATCGATGCGTTGATCGTTTAAGCTCAATTCTGTCCATCTGTCTGTCTATTGTGAAAGCCTTAGCAGATACGTACCCCCACCAAATTCTGATGCAGGCTAGCAGAAAATTACTTGTATCAGCCGAATACAACGATAGATTATCATATCACAGATTCTGACAGCTATTTTTTTTGAAGAAATTGAGACGTCTACGGTAGGGTCGTACATATCAACGAGTGCCTTCAGGTCGATACCTCCGCTGTCTTATTTATGAATTATCTGAACTGGGTGGCCCTTCGCCTAATTTCAGGGGAAGCGACCTGGCCCGGCAACCTGCACTTCAATTCCTCACTTCAAATTGAAGCTCATTCAAGAGGATGGCCAATAGCGATTAATTGAAAGAAACTTGGATACGGGTTTTACAAGGGTCATATCCGCCCCCCCCCCCTCAAAGTAAATATTCATCCAAGGGTTTTGGATCAATGACCCCCTTCTTGGCTTATGAGCTTTTCGGGCTGTTTCGCCTAGCTTCAGGGCACTTGTCGATATCTACAGGCCGTGATCGCCAACTGTCCAGATTCATGAATTGATGAACCCTCGCATTTATCAAAAGCTGAGTGGATCGCATTCAAAAATAAGAGGAGTCACAACTCCCTCTCCACTCTGCCATCAAAATCATTGAACAAATCCTTAGAACAAGCGGAAGAAAAGAATGGGAGAACATAAAAAACAGAGCCCCACTTGCTTAGTAATAGATCCCAAAAGGGTTAACTGTCTTTCACGTGTCAATAATATATTGTCTCACCGCCTTCAAGGGTATTTTCTCCGTCAGGTCTTCAGCAACTAGACCAACGTTGCGTTTGCCCTTGTCAAGATTCAATTGTCAAGACTTCAACTTTCATATCCTAGTCCATCTACCTCCAAAATATTTCATCATGGCACGCGGACTCCAAAAGGTACCCTGACTCTCCTTATCGCAATCCATCAGCGGATCACAAAGCTAATCCACTGCCCAGATTGAAGCGCAGCAGAAGGCTGCCGAGAAAGCCAAGAAGGGCGGCAATTCTACCCTCAAGAAGGACAAGGGAATGAAGTTCCAATGCGTACGTTAAACGTGACCCCCTTCTGATCCTCACTGATCGGGAATAGTCGACTTGCAAAGCTGAGATTGACAATATCAATAATATGAAAATCCACTGGAGCGTAAGTGCACCCAATGTGAGTGAGAGGAGCTAAGCTGATAAATCCAGTCGAAACACCCAAAGCTTCCTACACCTACGGATGAGTTTGCTTCGATGGGAAAGGCACCCGTTGAGGCTAAGAAGTGAGCGAACGGTTTCACGTCATGCTTGTCATGGGTGATGGGGAGAGCATTTCTCGATTGGGTGCGATGAGGCGATAGAGAGATACCCGGCGGAGTACTGGAGTGAATAGAAATCTTTTTGACAAATTCTCCCTTCTGAATGATTCGTGATAATCAGGTTTTAATTTGTTGAGGCTGAGACAGGGTAAAAGGTATCGGAATCAGGCTGAAGAGCTCGGTACAAATACCCTTTCTCTGAGACGCATCAATCACATCGAGCTCTAGGGCGGAGTTAGGGACTAACGCATAAAGAATGAGCCCTTTATCATTGGATACCTGCCATTTCTGATGGGGACACCAACTTCAGTCCGGAGCAACGAGAGAAGCGCGAGCTGCTGTAACGAAGGGTACTAGCCAAGGTATCAGCTGGAAACGCCGTCACGGTCGAACGATCATGGATTCGAGCTCACTGAAAGAATGCGACCTGAAGGAAGAGAATGACGCCAGGGCATGCAATACTTGGTCATCGAATTAGTGAAGGTTCGCAAGTCATTCTGTGGCTGTTGCCTTGCGTTTTCCATTTCAGAGCTATATGGGCCATCTTTGAAGGAAATTCACTTGTTCTCTGTGAGAGACATGAAATGTCTGTTACAAGGTTCGGTGATGTATCGTCGACACTACAGAAGAAAGACGCGCTTCGTTCCACATCCAGAACGACGAAACCACAAATAGGAAGATGTAGTGCAAATTGGCTACTTTATAGAACTGTGCAGGACTTTCGTATCAAAGCTTCCCAGAACGCGGCGACAAGCTGGAGTTCGCTCCTACTGTATATGAGAAGGAGTGGCTATCCAATCCTGAACCTGTCTCATACCCGCCGATCAGAAAATTTCGCGCTCTTCTATACGCGGAGACAACAACATCGACACGATCCATAGAGGACTACGAAGAAGACCTGTTGGATGTATCGCTGGACCTGAGTAATAGTGAGACTAAAGCCACAGCAGAGGCTTACAGCACCATTGTTACTTCACACAGTCTACGAAGGCAAGGAGAATGTTTCGCCTTGTCAGTAGATCGGAAACACAATTGTCTCTCACGAACGGATACAGAATGGAGACGTGATTTTTGTGTTCTTCTGACGTAATTTTCATCTTGGTTTGAGGAGGCAGATGCCGTATAGGAGGTGGGTTTTGATCAGAGAAGTGTTTGCTTATGGTATCATGGATGGTAAGACGACGAGGAAAGGGTATGAAGTGGTAGAGAATCCTTCTATCGTGAAGGATATAGACAAACTTGGTGACTTGCGAAGGCTTGTAGCATCCCGCAGGAGCGCTGGAGGTATGTTGAAGTTTTGTTATTATTTGATGCTCGCTTATCGGATGAGGTTTTAGCGAGGGGGTGGAGCAAGTGATTGAACAACATGATAACTTTCAGCTCGCGGAGTTTCCTTGTAAGAAAACAAAAGAGTTACTCGCTATCTGATGTTGTTATTTTGAGTGGAGACCATGTATAAATCCATTGCGGATCTTAATACAAGGTCAGAACATGCGAGTGCGACGCTCTCATCGAACTGGAGTACTAATGACCTACATTTTATTTTCCCACGGGTTGTTGGCTTCCTTTGGAAGTCGATAATGTTCGTCAAAGAACATGTCTAGAAATGGTTGATTTTGATTTTGGGAGGAGAAGACAGCACGTTTGCCTTACGTTGTTTCACTATTGATAAAGACAGTCAATGAAACATGAACATAATATACTGTATGAGTTCCAAGCGATCTTGAACAATAGATCATGTTGTGTAGAAGGCAGGCGAACCCAGCCGAATTCAATGCATTCATCGTGACCGTCCATTCCGGCTTAGTGGGTTTGCCAAGCAGCATACTTAGTAGTATTTCTGGAAAGGCTCGGAGTGGTTTGACTTTCTTTCCCTCTCCTCTAACCTTGTACATAGTATTTGTCAAACTATAATTACTCATCAATCGTGCCACAAATGCCCAATTCCCGCTCGATCTGGCTACTTGACGCTTCAAGCTGTCATCAAGGTTTCCTCTTGTTCTTTTGCCTCGACTTTTCCGTACTATACTAGGCTTTCCGTTCCGAAGCCGGACAAGGAGAAGGCGCAGACGGGGTGATCGCGCGGCCGTCCATTTCCTCTCTCGATCTTGTTACTCAGGCCCGGCTTCCAACGGCTTCTGTAGTGACGCTTACTTGCACTTAAGTGAGTCAAGTGGCCGCCCCACGTGAAATATTTCCTAAGTCCATCTCGAATTCGTCTGGGGTCTGCATGATTCCGACCCCGCCATAATTTACAAATCGAGTCATATCTCAATTGAACTATTTCTTTATAACGATCTTTCTTACTCAAGACAGTCTGCAACTCAGCAATCTTCTTTTCTACATTACTTATCCTCGAAGCAAATGATCAACGATTTCACAGGCAGAATGACTACCGAACTCCCTACTAGCAGCACTAACGGCGATGCCTCTGCCTCAAAGAGGGGCGAGAGCAACTTCACTGTCAAGACGGGATTGGCACGCATGTTGAAGGGTGGTGTTATTATGGACGTCGTCAATGCCGAGCAGGTGAGTTCTTCATCCTAATTGGAAGGATAAAGAGAAAGGAAGCCGATTTCTGACTTGGCGGCAGGCGAGAATAGCTGAGGAAGCTGGTGCAGTTGCCGTCATGGCTTTGGAGCGTGTACCAGCAGACATCAGAGTCGAGGGAGGTGTAGCGCGTATGTCGGATCCAAAGATGATCAAGGAGATTATGGCGACTGTTACTATTCCTGTAATGGCCAAGGCGAGAATTGGTCATTTTGTTGAGTGTCAGGTATGTTCCTCTTCTTCCAGTCTTTCTTTACTTTTCACTTTCAAAAATCTTCTGAAAAAGAAGCCAAGCGAGAACATCCCTAATTTCCTACCACAGATCCTCGAAGCCATCGGCGTAGACTACATCGACGAGTCCGAAGTCCTCACCCCAGCCGACCATGCCCACCACGTCGAGAAACACCCCTACTCCGTCCCCTTCGTCTGCGGCTGCCGCAACCTTGGAGAAGCTCTCCGCCGCATCTCCGAAGGCGCCGCCATGATCCGCACAAAGGGCGAAGCCGGCACAGGGGATGTCATTGAAGCCGTCCGACACATGCGCACAGTAACAGCAGAGATCCAGCGCGCGGGCAACATGTCCGATGCAGAGCTCAGGATACTCGCCAAGGATATCCAGGCGCCGTTTGAGCTGCTCAAGGAGACTGCTAAGTTGGGAAGACTTCCTGTGGTCAACTTTGCAGCTGGAGGTATTGCGACGCCTGCTGATGCGGCGCTGATGATGCAGTTGGGCTGTGATGGTGTGTTTGTCGGAAGTG
The DNA here is from genome assembly GCA_900074885.1 of Rhynchosporium graminicola. Lineage (NCBI taxonomy): Eukaryota > Fungi > Ascomycota > Leotiomycetes > Helotiales > Ploettnerulaceae > Rhynchosporium > Rhynchosporium graminicola. Next base: position 515,907 of record FJUW01000016.1, on the reverse strand, counting down.
GTATCTTCAAATCGGGTGATGCGGCGAAGAGGGCAAGGGCTATCGTCCAGGCTGTCACGCATTACAATGATGCGAAGGTTTTGGCAGAGGTTAGTGAGGATTTGGGTGAGGCTATGGTGGGCTTGAACTGTGGAACTATGGACCCTAAGGATAAGATGCAGGGTAGAGGATGGTAGGGATAATACTGGCTTGGATGGATATGGTGTTCATTAGAGGCATGGAAAAATGCATAAATCGGGACTGCTATGCCTGATACGTTTACTTGAGCGATATGTGCTTCTATAGATCATGAGATCTTTCTCAACTCATTATTGACCTGAACTGCTGCTTCTTCATTTGCTTCCTTAGTAGGCGTGCCTAAAGCGCAAATCGATCCTTTGGCTTCTCGGTTTCAGTTCAAATCAAGGGACAATCTTGGGCTAAAACAATTATGTTGCGCAAGAAAATTCAAAACCGTTCGCAATGGTTCATTGTGGGAAGTTCATCTTAGTGTTTCACAGATTTCCAATAGCGTGATTCAATTGACGTGCTGCCTTAGCTGGCTACATCAGGATAGATATGTGAAGCGAGAATGGACCTCAAGTAAACAACTATCTGTGATATAACCTTGACATGGAGCCTCCTCTAACCTTCATCCGGGGTGAACGATCCACCAAGAGCTTCTCACGTTGTATTTAGATGGCGATCTTAACTTGCAGAGGCGAATCCTCGGTCATAGCCGCACTACAGGGAACACATAGAGCTTTTTCCGCCACGTGTATTGTAAAGTCGAGTTCAAGTCCACGCCACAAGTATCATACGGCACCATTGACCATCCTAGGAGCATCAACATGGTTGCTTTCCTCATCCAACCCACTCAGACTCCAATCCCTCACTGCTCCCTTCCAATCACTAACCCTACCATCGGTTATCCTTACTACCACGACTCTGACCTCCTCGCCCTCAACATACACCTCTCTCCCACCGTCCTGGGTCTCGCCCCAGAAATTCGGCGCTCCTTCTCCATCAGCCCCGTCCGAGAAAGTGTTGTTTTCTAGATGCATCTCCTTGTAAAACCTCTCCTCCTCGGTCCCTCTCTCCACCACCTTCGCTGTTCCGTTGATCGTAGCCGATATACTGCTCATAGCACTCGTGTTCAGATTCAGTAGCAGAGAAGCGAGAGAAGAGCGTGCGGCTTCTAGTGGAGGGGAGCCATTGCGGGTCACACTGGAGCCGCGGCGGTTGCTGGTTGTTGGAGGGCGATGCGAGACCCAGTCGTGCACAAGAAGCGAGACATTCGGATTAGATATTAGGTTGAGAGTTTTCTTGGACGAGGGATTCGTGGTCATTATTATGGTGGGGGAGGTACTGTATTGCGACGAGGGCAAGTAGGTGTAGTTCATGAGGGAGACGTGGGGGAACAGATTCGTGCATGTTGCTAGATGGAGCTGATGAGAGTTAGTCGTGACGTCTTGGAATACTGTCAAGAGAATCGAATAGGACATACAAAGCGTGCGTTGTTCAGACATTGGACAACTTCTGAGGGTAGGCAATTGGCGACTTGTAGATGAGTTGATCCGGCCGAGGACTCGTAGTGGAGGGGAACTTCTGCAGCCATGATCTCTTGTTCGATATGTGGATATGCGATGTTTGTAGTAAGTATTGATTCAGAAAGAGTTCAATCCTGCCAACGCACAGCTGTTTATCTTGCGGCTTGATCAATCAGTTTTGATGTCGTGTGCTAAGTTGAAAGTGCTTGTTTGGCGGGGTGGACCAGCTGCTTGCAGAATGCACTAGTGATATAAGCTTTCGCGCGGCCGCTCCCACGAGGCTGAACTACCTAGGTACTCCAACACAGGTGACGCCAAGAGTGAACTTTTATATGATCTTCGTGGCTTTGAAAGTATTGCAGAGTAAAGATACTGTATTAATATCGTGCCATTGACCTTCTTATTACTGACGTCATGTTACTGTATGGTTGGTGACTTTTGATTAAAATCTGAATCCAGGTCGCATGAGGACTCCATGACTTCCCTGCGATTGGTAGCTCAGCCTCGTCATGCACAGTCTGAGCCTGTGAGACTAGCATCCCGAGCCTCGAACCCCGAATGTTCCCACCGCACGACAATCACTAGCACTCAATTCATTCAACAACAAATACTTTATATTCAGAACATGTACAAGCGCATCTATTCACAGCAACCGGATTCTGTGCCACACTGATTTCAAATCTACCGGCATAGCTGCGGCCATATTTCAATACCTTTGCAGTTGCTTGACTTCAGCCAGGCGCATCGGCCCTACACCAAGATGCCGGACTTTGGGTTGGACGATGACGATAGAGGTATGAGATCTAAGATATGTGAAAACCTTGTATGTTGTATAAACATTTTTCAGTTTCCAATGGCAGCTCGGACAATGAGCAAGACGAATTGAACGAAGATGGGGACGACAATGAAGTAGATGGAAATATGGACGTAGACGGGGACGACGATGGCGATGGCGATGCAGATGGCGACGGTGATGGAGATGGAGATGGAGACGGAGATGGGGATGGGGACGACGACGATGAAGATAATGAAGACGACAACAGAGACGACGACCAAGATATGGGAGATGAAGACGACGACGCCGTGGCAGCGCATCCACGAAGACCAAGTATGGGAAGCAATCCTACAAATTCAAGTTCAGACGATACGCCTACAATCAATCAAGTGAACGGCGGTCCTACCTCGCATCCCAGGCCAGTCGTTACTAGGACTTCTGCTTCTCCAACGCAGAATTCCCCCCCTCTACCATCGCCTAAGATGCGCTTCGAAGTACGTGCAGAAGCTCTTACCGCATCTTCTTACGACATCGTCCCTACAATGGCTGCACCCCAAAGTACGTCAATCAATGCGATTACAGCCACACCGGATATGAGATTTTGGTTCTCAGGTGGTTCCGATTGCTACATTAGAAAATATGATGGAGCTGCGACAGTTAATGGCAAGACTCTTCTCACGGTGGCGCAAAGGCACCCATTCGTGGATAGTGTGGTAAAGGCAGGTGTTCTGATGAGTTACTGGGATAATGAGGAAGTCTTTGCGTCAAAACCTAATGATGACCCTCCATTTTCGCCAGTATATTCCTTGGCGGTTGAGTCGCAAGCTTTGTGGATGCTCTCGGGTTTAGAGTCAGGGGCTATAAATTTATATTCTGTACGGCATGATGAGGGGAAACGCATCGCTTATATGCTCAAGCACAAATCGGCAGTTTCGGTTCTAACTTTGGCTCGAGATGAGAGGTCTGTATTATCTGGGAGTTGGGATAAGAACATATTTGACTGGGATTTGAATACTGGTCAATCGAAGAGAGGGTTTGAAGGAAGCGGTGGCCAAATATCCGCCATTGAGATCCGGCCGGCATCGAGTCTGCCTGTGCCAGAAGAGTCTGGCGAGCCTATACCGAAGAGTGAGACGCTTTCGAGCAACAATGACAAGCCGTTTACGAATGGGAATGGGATAAATGGTACACATGGCGCAGAACCAGAGACCGAAGATGCACCAGGATCACCATCTGGTTCATTATTCGGTGGAGGAAGTGACAACGACTCTCTGTTTGGAGAGACAGCTGGGGAAGGGGCTCCGTCCGGAGGAGTATTTGGAGACGACGATGACGAATTTTCTCGAGCGATAGGGTCTAGTATCGAAAAGCAGGAAACTCTCGACGCCCAGGGCGATATCAGTATGGGTGATGCTCCAAGAGAATCAGAGAAAGAACCGGAGCCGGAGCTGGAGCCGGAAACGAAATCCGAGCCAGAAGTAAAAGGATGTCACGCCGAAGAAGAGTCATCTAAGCCTATGATTGTGGCAGAAACACAGGATGCCGTGGCAACATCAGATTCGACGTTCCTTGCCGCTTCGACTGATGGAACTATGCGTATCTGGGATAGGAGACAACCGGATCCCGTAGCACGCATGTCAACTAGGATTGGAGTTCCCCCTTGGTGTATGGCAGCTTGTTGGTCCCCAGACGGCAACTTCGTCTACGCTGGGCGAAGGAATGGAACAGTGGAAGAATTCAGTTTACATAAAGGCTTGAAAACTCCAAGTCGAACATTCAAGTTCCCCCAAGGGAGTGGTGCAGTCAGTGCCATTCGAGCCATGCCCAACGGTCGGCATCTGATTTGGTAAGTCCCTCGTCTCTGTAATGGTTCTCGGCTAATGTTTTAGTGCCTCGCATGATATTCTTCGACTTTACGATCTAAAAGAACCTCAATCAACGAAACATTCGACTGTACCTTTCTTGATTGTGCCCGGTCCGCCGAGAGGGGGCGTCATCAGTGCTCTACATATCGACCCGACGTGTAGATATATGCTCTCAGCGGCAGGCAACCGAGGTTGGGAGGGAAGCAGCACAGAAGTTCTGATTGGTTATGAGATTGGAATACCTCCGTGAGCAATGATCGCTTCGATATGAGCTATAGTATGGGTATAGAAGCTCCATAACATCTTGAAGTCAGAGCAGGGCTGGTCACAGAATCTCGGTAGAGAACAAGATTGGGACGCCCGGCTTGGCGAAGTCTTCTGCATCACTCGATGACCTTGGTGTCATATGTGTGGAAGGACGATTTGTCCACAACGAGGCCAGTCAGTGGAAGGCCAGCTATGAAATGTGGGGGTTTGATTTATGTGGAGCGTTCATATACCATGGGTTGGCTGTAAGGCTGGGATACTATTAAAGGAGGGTCATGAGGCCACAGGAACGCACTGATAACCAAATCCATATCAAGCAGCAACACCACTTGATATACCTAGAAAGAGCGAGAAAACTCCCTCCTCACTCTCTTGTTGTGTGTAAGAGTACGATACTGCAGACATCTACATTCAATCTTGAAGTATAACACAACTTAATTGAATAGCTGCGAGTATAACATGCTTTTCAAGTTTTTTTTTCTGGAGGTGGTTCAGCTGCTTTACGGTGTAGAAGTAGTAAAATTGGCCCCCAGCGTTGACCTTTACACAATTTCTACAAGTCATCTGCCTGATATATTGAAGCGGCATGGGTGGCTTCAGATGTAGACTTTATCGCAATCAGCCATACGGATTTGCTAAATCATCCATACACACTAGCAGTCGGGTCACCTTCGATTCCCTAAGCTGAATATTCCAATGATTGCATTTATCATCCAACTAACGCCGCATTTGCGCTCTCGCTTGCAGTCAGTAGGTGAACGGACATGTCCCATTAAAACTTCCTCACTTGAAGACGACCAAAATTTACCATGAGCTTGTCTGAGGTTTGTCATAGGACTAGTTTTCAAGAGTGAAAGCTGGGTATGGTGAAGCCCGAAGAGTATCGCTTTTGAGGCCCAACGGGTGACACCTACGTTTTGCGGGCAAATTCGCTGGGACAGGACAACATTGCTTTTCACCGACTCTACAATACAGCAGTACTATATACCTTGACATCTACTTGGCACCATAAGAAATAAAAAACAAAACGAAAACTTGGTCTTATCTGACTTCCTAGTTTTGACTCTGATACCCGAACGACTCTCACTAGTTCAAATCACGCAGCCGCTCGCAGGTTCGCGATTGCTAATACATACCTATATATATACCTTACAGGCAAGCGCAAGGGCAAAAGAATCGTCCGGTGACTTTTGGCTGACGGTTATTACTTTGAATAGACCTTTTAATCGGAAATCACTAGGGGACGGGTCTTTACCGGTTCCTTAGGCAGTGATTCTAGAGCTAGGAACGATTTAAAAGGCCAAGAATAGTCCTAGAACGGTACTGAATAGCAGATGCGGGGTCAGTATAAACCTCTTCAATTACCCTTGTTTAACATTGCCACTTAGAGTGTACTTGTACTAAATCGACCGAATATCAACTGCTTTTAAGTACTACGTTGAATTTACTAGACTTGGATCGTTACCGAAGTTAAGGGTACAACTGAGTAATTCTACTCCAAGTACTTGAATAGGAAGGCACGAGAAATTCACTCACCTAATTTCCGTCCTCTGGTGATTCCCTCTGTAGAGGACTATTTATATCCGGAACCGTCCTTTGACCGTCCTTTGACGATTCCGTGCTATTCAAATACCCCTACCCTTGCCTCTAAGATATATATATATATATATATATCAGACTTCTACCAGCCCCTCCTCAGCTGGTATCGCTGGTCACCTTGCACCACGTAGCAAGAAGTCACTTGGACCAGCCCAAATTAACGAGTGACTGAATATACCACCTCAGCGTGCTCACACTTCCCCGCAGAAACTGGCGCTTGTGTACGGAGTAAGTTTCGACGTGGTGCAAGCTGATCAGGGACATCCGGCAGGGGTGGCACGTCCTTCGCTCTAAACGTGGCCATGTACCAGAGCCACCCGAACGGGTTAGCTGCACGGTCGATTTAGCGGATTTGGATGGTCGATTTAGCTAAAGTCTAGATGTGGCATGTGTTGTGTTCCTTTCTGGCCTCATGACCCCTCTAGCGTATTCCGGCTGTATGGAGCGGAGAAAGTCAATGGAGCATCTACCGAATGGGGAAAGGTTTGTTAAATTAAGAAGGTTCTGTTAGATGGAAGTTGTTAATGTTGTTTTGGTTGACAAGCACCTGTGCTGTCGGCGGTTGCACGCAAGATGATGGGAAGCAAAGCATTCTTTACACGCTGTTTCATTCATGTAACATGTGATGATCAGGTGATGAACGTAAGTGTGCGGAGTACGAGGAGGTGTCGGTGGCGGTGGTGAAAAGCTCCCCAGACATGCATTGCTTTGTGGCAAAGATAAAAACCCCTTATTCGGTTTCTCCGTGGATCAGAACTTTTCCGTAGGGGGTCTGCAGGGCAATTTGGGTTAGAGTTTGCAGTAGAAAAGGACCCTTGATATCAATCAGCCTTGTCAGGTTCAGACCCACGGGGAAACCGAATACCCTGTCTTCACCAAGGCGGCAGGTATAGCGGTAAAGTATTGTTAGCCTAAATGCTGGAGATGAACTTGGACTAAACTCAAACCCTACTTGTACAACACAACAACAGCTGACTCAAATTGATACGAAGTGCAGAAAGTACGAGTAGGACGTTATGAATGCCAAGTGTCCATCCAGTATACTTCAGACAGACTGCATTGAATGTAGATTTGCTATCTGTGCATACCCTAGAAGGTCCTAGAAGGTTCTACACCTTACAGGCATTCCAGCCGATGAATACTTGCTGCTTACGACGCTGCATTATCCACAGTCTCAAGTCTTCCATAGCCTGTACGTCTTGTGAACGACTTCGAGAGTCTGTTCAAGAGGCTTGGGAGTCGGCTACAGTAGCTAATGCACAGAAGATCATCCAAGCAACGAGTGACTATTTGTGGTGATTCTAAATGAAGGTGGCTGTAGAAAATACTCAGGGTTTTAGTAAGAGAAGTATTGTTACAATAATAAGCATTTAGTGCGCACTGACATGAAAAATACATTTTTCCGGCCATGTACGAAGTGCTTCCGGACGTTCTCGACATTTAAATATGGAACTTAATGTAGGATGGCATACCCATCCAGTATCAAGAGTCGAAATCCTTGGGCTGGAGATTCCCTTGTCCGAGCTGATATTACAGAAAGCCTCAGCCACAGCCAGCACCCAATTGATTGATCAGACTCAGTCTCTCGAGGTGGGCGAGACTTGGCCAGAACGACTTCACAGAGAGAGGTTTATTTATCCTTACCACAAGTACACTTCCGGGATGGCGGGAGATGCAATCTCGCTACCAGGGTGAATAGTCAAACCGGGCATGATTTTTTAAGCTTCATGTACGAACAAGCAGACACCTGGCAAAATGTCGGTGGGTAAACGTCAAATTGTATCTAGACTTCCAACGCAAGAAAACAACTTGACACGCGTGACCCCCATAATCCGGTGGGATATGCATGGCCGCGTCTGGATATCGCTGTGATTGGCGCGCATGGGTGAGACGGATGTCCATCTAGTGTTGGCGGTGGTGGTGGTGTCGGCGTTGGTGGGTATTTTTCAATCCTCCCCGAAATTTCTAACGATATGATTTTAACGATATGGCTGCTCACGAGAGGCGTAAACATGCTGTGATTCGTGGGGCAATAGCTTTGAAGGCTCGAGGGCTCGGAGGACTTGAAGGCTTGAAGGCCTTTGAGTTTCTCTCCTGTCCATATGATCTAGCCCACCTTCCGGTTTTCGTCCTAGTTGCTTTGCTTCCCATCTGTACTAATACGTGAAGGACGCCACCATCTCTGGGACAGATCAATAACGTTGTGTCACCTTCCGAATCCGTATCCGTCTTCCTGTCCAACGATTTTGCAACACGTACCTCTACTTACCTATCTCGAGACTTAGTCATTTGTGATAGAACACGATAGAAGAACTTCTTGAAGTATAAGAAGAAGAATCTCACGTTCAAAATGGCCCCTTCAGCAGCCGACTTCTTCCCCGTCCCAATGGACAAGGTGGCCAAGCCCAATATTGGTGTATACACGAATCCTGAGCACGATTTGTGGGTTGCACCAGCAGAGCCTTCGTTGGAGAGTGTACAGAATGGCGAGAGTCTGAAGGTGGGAGAAGTAACGATTGGAATCAAGAGCACTGGCATCTGCGGGTACGTTGCAATGCACATTATGAGAAGGGTACTCTGCTAACATGCCGTCCCTCCAGCTCCGATGTTCACTTCTGGCACGCAGGCTGCATCGGCCCCATGATTGTTACGGACACACACATCCTCGGACACGAATCAGCAGGCGTAGTTCTTGCTGTCCACCCCTCCGTCACATCTCTCAAAATCGGCGACCGAGTTGCCGTCGAACCAAACATCATCTGCGGAGAATGCGAGCCCTGTCTCACAGGCCGCTACAACGGCTGCGAGAAAGTGCTTTTCCTTTCCACCCCTCCTGTTGATGGACTCCTGAGGAGATATGTCAACCACCCTGCTGCTTGGTGCCACAAGATTGGAGATATGTCGTACGAAGATGGTGCGTGTTTGGAGCCTCTAAGCGTTTCTCTAGCTGCTATGCAGAGATCCGGCGTCCAGCTCGGTGACCCAGTGTTGATCTGTGGTGCGGGTCCTATTGGTCTGATTACTCTACTATGCTGTCAAGCCGCCGGCGCATGCCCACTCGTAATCACAGACATCGACGAAGGCAGACTTGCGTTCGCGAAGAACCTTGTACCCTCCGTCACAACCTTCAAAGTAACCCGACAGACGCCCGAAGAATCAGCAAAAGCGATAGTCGAAGCCTTTGGTGGTATCGAGCCCGCAGTCGCACTGGAATGCACAGGTGTCGAGAGCAGCATCGCGGCCTCGATCTGGTCCGTGAAGTTTGGTGGAAAGGTGTTTGTCATCGGTGTCGGAAGGAACGAGATGACCATCCCTTTCATGCGGTTGAGTGTTCGTGAAGTCGATCTGCAGTTCCAGTACAGATATTGCAACACGTGGCCAAGGGCCATCCGGCTGGTGCAGAGTGGTATTATTGATATGCAGAAGTTGGTTACCCACAGATATCAATTGACGGATGCGGTGGACGCTTTCAAGACGGCGGCGGACCCGAAGACTGGCGCTATCAAGGTTATGATAAAGAGTGATGATTGAGCGCTATTAAGGTGCCGACAAACAGTCATAATTAGAGTAATAATATCGTTAGAAGAAGTCAACATGGTTCAATGGCGAAGATTCGAAAGTGCAGTATCGAGATGTGACCCTCGACTGCATCACTTCATTGAAAGGAAATTTCCTGGCCTTATCCACAAATTCCTATAGTCTACTTTTGCGCCGACAACGAGGGAACTGCTCGCTAACGCAAAGTGAAGGCTCGCTTAAAAATAAGTCAACAATCAACAGTCAGTCAGTTCTGTGAAACACGTATAGTGTAACATCACCCATTTTGCAGTCCACATCACTGACTACTTCCTAATTAACGACAGAGGCAGAACGTTAGCTGATGTAGGATTACCCGGTTTAACTGATGCAACGGCTCTTTGATGTTCTACCTCTAACCCAACCCTTTCCGGTACGTAGTCAAGTAAAGTTACCTTTAAAACGAAGAAAAGTCAAAAAAGGAGATTTCTTTCGCCTCCATTTCCTGAAGCGAGGCAGTCAGGCGATGGAGAGAGAGCGTGCGCGTCCTTGCTGGATATGAGAAGATGTACCGGGTTGGCTTTTGCTGTACAACTTACTTGACATTCAAGTACTTCAACATGTCTATATCCAATTTCGAAAGAACATCCGTTTCAGCCACACACGGCCCACACGCCGCAGTCTGTATCCCTTGTTCACAGCATCAAGGGAGATAGCTTGGTGTGATAGATGTCTATACTAGAAGTGGACAGGCTAATCTGACGATGAGGCCGTCATCGATGTAAAGCGAGAAATAGATACAAGATATAACTATCCCTCTCCGCGCGTCCGTTTGCGCCCGGAAGAAGGCTTGGAAGGTTCTGCTTTTTATGTAGTTTTGGAATGAATGCGAAGGAGAAGCTGCACGAGGTTATAGTTCATGGCTTCATACTTTTGTTAGAAAGCCTGTTGATCTGTAGTTCTCCCGGATCCACTTACCTGCGGGGTTTGTTTACTTGGTTGCCGAAATGGCTATTAGTGGCCTCTGTATTCTCTGCCAAATGCTCATGTGCGATCAGTACCAGCTTTCTTGCTGTGCTAAGATCTGGAGAGCTACATTTTGGTATATTCCACAGTGGGATTACGACAAACACATCTAGGCTTACCCACAGAGGTGACTTCCTGCAAAAGCAGGCCCGATGGTAGGCTGCCCAGCTGAAAGTCTAATGCATTTTTCGTACCCCTCCCAGCAAAAAATATACGTACAATATTCAAAACACTTTTTCCGAATCCAGAAGCAAATGGCATACCAGGCGCCAGCATAGCAGTCAAAAGTAGGAAGATCATGCAGTGGTCCCCAATGCCTTTTCACGTCGTTGGGCAACAGCAGTTGCCAGTATCTCGAGCACTGACAAAGTGTCTTCCCATCCGATACAAGCATCCGTGATACTGACACCGTAGGCCAAACCAGATTTGCCTTCTTTGGGAACCTTCTGAGCACCTGTTTGAGTTAGTTAAAATAGTTCTCACGAATCAGGTGGTTGACCTACCCTCATTGATATTGCTCTCAATCATCACACCCATGATAGCCTGCTCTCCATTCGCGATTTGCTCAGCCAATACCGCAGCAATCTTGGGCTGGTTCTTGTGGTTCTTCAACGAGTTTCCGTGACTGCAATCGACCATCAAACGTTCCCGAACACCAGCCTTATTCAACGCCTCTTTGGCCTCCTTGATACTCTGCGCATCGTAGTTCGTACCCTTAGTACCACCTCTCAGTATAACAAAGCAGTCCTCGTTTCCGACCGTACCGACAATAGCAACAACACCAGGTTTTGTGACCGATAAGAAGTGATGTGGGTGTCTGACGGCTCCAATAGCATCAATAGCAACACCAAGCGTACCATCTGTCCCGTTTTTGAACCCAACTGGGAAACTCAAGCCACTTGCCAATTCCCGATGTAACTGAGATTCTGTAGTCCTTGCACCAATAGCACCGACACTCAGTAGATCAGCCAGGAATTGAGGCGAAATAGTATCCAGCATCTCACTTGCCAGTGGCATGCCCTTCGATGTCAAGTCCACGAACAATTGTCTGCTAACCTTCAGTCCCTTATTGATCTTAAAACTATTGTCGATATCAGGGTCATTGATCAGTCCCTTCCAGCCGACTGTCGTGCGAGGCTTCTCGAGGTAAGAACGCATAACAATCAAGAGATCATCTTTGTATTTCTGCTTGAGCTCAACTAGCTTGTCGCAGTATTCAAGGGCAGCGGCTGGGTCGTGAATCGAGCAGGGACCGATAATAACTAGTAACCGATTGTTGGCATCTGTGCCTGTGACAACCTCAACTGCTTCATTTCGTCCTTGGACTACAGTCCGTTTCGATTGTGCTGTCTGTGGAATTTCGGATTGAAGGAGATCAGGAGGAGTCAGAGGATTGTAGCCACGAACTGCAAGATAGTGAGTGTCAAAGGAGTGGATCTTTTCGTTTTTATGGAGGAACTTACTGCGCCAGTCCTCAGTGTCATCTTTATTGCCCACATTTGGGTTTGTGATATGGTAAGTCTGCGAAAGCCATGTGAGTCAGACATTGCCCAGAGGGCATATTTGAATTTGATCGAAGCCAATTGCTACATACCGACATGATGCAATATATTTGATGTATATGCAGCGATATGGAAGTAATTTTGAGGACTTCTCTCTGGGAGTGAAGGAAAACAAACTGTTCTTTGTTTTGGAATGGCGGGGAACAATTGAAACGACTCGAAATCTAGAGAATACGCAATACGACGATACGAGTTGGTGGGGGTCTTGTTAGTGTGCTTTAACGACCCAAAGTCTCATCTGGAAAAATCACGGGAATTACCCATGATATGAGCTTTTCCGTCCATTAGTCTCATCTGAAATCACAAGGCTACCTAGATACCTATTATAAAATTAGTCAAATTAACAGGGTACTTATTTTAATTGTTAATTTTTAAATTATAACATTAGCTATAAGTAGATAGTCTTTTTATCAATTATATATGATTGACTAAGTAGTATGATAGAATAATATAAGTAATAGAAATTACTTGGTGTAAGATGAACGGTAGAGGGTACCTGACTTTCCAACGTATATGCGTTCGGAGCTCTTCTACATCCGAAATTATGCTCTACTTGCATCCGAGCCTTAGCTCTTACTTGCATCCGAGCCTTACTAGTAGCTATAGGTACTTCTACTAGGTAGTAGAGCTTGAGCAGCTTTCTCAAATCTTGTTACTTATCAAAAGATAGAACGACCAGCCTTAAAGGACTAGTACTATACTACAGAGGAAGACTTAGCCGAAGACCCACAGATAGAATATAAGGTATTACTTAAGGTAGAAACTAATGTATCTATATTATCAAGATCTTAACGTAGCTCTTTATCTCTCATCGTTATAAGGGTCGCTATGCAAGAGAACAGTAGGTAGTGTGGAAATATACCTAAGTATAATAGGTGATCACGGGATGGATTTACTCCGTGCGTATTGACAAAAATCTCAGATGAGACTTCCTGTCGTTAAACACACTGTAGTCTTGACTTAGCAGCTCCCCGCTTAAGTGGAATTCCATGTGATGGAAGCTGATGATTCCATTGGCTCTTTTTCCTCACTCTTTTCGAACACGGAACATTATTTACATTCTTGCAGCTTTCTAATGCTCGCACTTACTGAGTTATCATGAGTCAGATACTCACTCCATGTAAGTCCACTTCTGAGAACTAAGACTGCTTTCGATCCGCCCGCGAGCAGACTTTCATTTTAGGTATCTTAAGTTGTTTTAATAGTGATTCCAAGTGTTTCGTACGAACAGTGAAATATATAATACACTGTTAATCGAGCACTTCGATAGCAATACTTCGTAAAAAATCTTAATAGCCATTACCCATCACATCAAATACTCCACAATCTCCATACCACACTCAGTACATGTCCTCACAGTCGCGCCATCGTCACCTTCCAGTCCAACACCATATGTATGAACATGCTTCCCATCATCTATCCGGTCTCCAAACTGGGCTGTTTTACCTCCAGCCTGATATTTCCGTCTTAAAGACTCACCCATTGTCTTCTTCTTAAGCTCCATCACGCCTTTCTTGAACTTTTTCATTTTTTGCTTGGCCTGGTCAGCCTTTCTCTTCTCGAACTCGGCATCCATTGCTTCTTCTGATCCCCACTTCGTTTTGATGGCGTACTCTTCGACTTGGAATTTGAGGAAGAGATTCATGTCGTGCCAATGAGACTTGTGAGGATTGGGCTTTGACATATGAGGTAGAAGGTCGATATCCTTTAACTCGGCTTGAAGACATTAGTTCAGCTCATCATTCAATCCATTGAAGACATGACATACGATCTGTCAACATGTAATCCTCCTTACATGCCGTTTTGGTCAAGAGCGTGTATTTCTCATCCTTGCCCTTGCAGCTCTGGCAGACCTGTACGTTGAATACCTCGTCCCAAGTCCAGTCAATTTCCAGGCTACCGCAGTCCGTACACTTCTTCCCCCTCTCTTTCGCGCCGAGTCCTAGCCCAGGCTCAAAAGGACCCTCCTTGCGCCGTCGCAAGTTCTTCAATAACTGGTGTCGTTCCCACTCCTTCAGCGTCATATGTGATGGCTTATCGTCCTTATTAGGGTTTTGCATTGCTTTGTTGAAAGGATCGTCATCGGTATTCAAAAACCCACCCTTCGTATCCGTCATCTTGCTAAAGTCATGATCCACATACTTTTTAAATTTCCTAGCAGGCAATATTCCCTCATTTGTAGTATCTCGCGCATCGCGGTTGGTTTTAAGGTCTTCAGTTCTCGTGGCTTTTTCGGAGTTTGATATTGAGGCATGATTGCGCTTTTGGCCAGCTGCTGGGGATTCTGATGCAAGATAGCCAGCAGATATTCGACTTGCGGGTTGGGAGGAGGTTTCTTCGGCGATACTTCGCTCACGGATCGCTTTGGCTTTGAGCCTGCTCTCTTCCTGTTGTCTGTTAGATTGTGATGATTAGAGGGAGGATTTAACTTGCGATTCTTCGAGTCACTTCTGGTGTTTGGGGAGACCGAGCATTTGGTCTTGCAGTAGCCCGCTGAGGAGGTGTTACTTGTCGTTCCATGTTGGTGTATGTTAAAAGCAGATAAAAAGGAACCTATAATCAACTCTAATAAGTAATGGAAGAGTGGTGATGAAGCATGTCTGGTGGCGAACATACTCAGGTTGTCACAGCCTTGCAGGCGCTCTAGTAGGGATCACCATGCGCTAACGTGTTATCCTTCCCCACAGGGGAACCGCTCTCTCAGCCTTGTCGGCCTCATGGTTCGGGATATCTCTGCCATCAAGCCACTGACTAATTTCTATGTCAAATTCTCATGTCAGTACATCAAATCGTAAATGAATCTGTACAACGCCGGACCTCGTTGTTGACGTTTAAATCACCAAACCAACCGAATCGCGGGGTCAGATCTCAACACCCGAGCATTATGGATGAACACCAGACCTAATACATCAGTCTGTACCACAAAAGAATAAGTATCCGTAACAAAAACATGCAACATCTAAATCTCCATATCGGTCCAGCCTATCGTACTCTGCAAACTGTATTAATCCGAATACTAATGCAAGGGTACAGGTTGTCTGTGAGCTCTCAAGCTCGGAGATCCCCAAGCCAGTCCCGGTCCGCGCAGACAGACAAGTCCGCCGAGTCCGAAGACCTGCTATGAACACAAACTGCAAAATGTATTGAGACTACTATATTCCCCTTTTGTAATAGCATAAATAGAGATGCTTCGCTGCTGTTTTGGGAAAAGAAAGGACTTCCATACTAGAAGTACCACTTCTGAAGAAGATATCAAACAATTGACGAAAAACATCGGCGAGATGGGTGTTCAAAAATCAGATCTTACATTCGAAGGTTTGTATTTGTTGCTAGTCTTGGATGAGTGAATGTAGAATGCTGATTACGCTTGATAGAGGTGATGGGTTGTATGTCAGCGTGTTTTGAGTGGGCAGATAGTTATGATTCCAAAGATTGGGAAAGGCTATCGAAATGCATTGCACCAACTCTTCGCGTACGTCCAGTCCCTCCTCCCTCCATGTTTACCCTCTAATAATCTTTTCCAGATCGACTACCGCTCCTTTCTCGACAAAATGTGGGAAGCGATGCCAGCGTCAGAATTTATGATTATGGCCTCCAATCCCGCGGTCCTCGGCAACCCGCTCCTCAAAACCCAGCACTTCATCGGCGGTACCAAGTGGGAGAAAGTCTCCAACGATGAGATCATCGGCTGGCATCAGTTGCGCGTACCGCATCAGAGATACAAAGATGCTACCATGAAAGAGGTTGCAGTGAAGGGTCATGCTCATAGTACGAATCAGCATTGGTATAAGAAGATTGAAGGGGTTTGGAAATTTGCTGGGTTGAGCCCCGATATTAGGTGGGGTGAGTATGATTTTGACAAGGTTTTTGAGAAGGGGAGAGAGACCTTTGGGACGGAAGGGGAAGGGGTGGAGAATGTTGAAGTGCCGGTTGTTGACGCGAAGGCCGTTGATGTGTCGTGTGTACCAGTTGAATCAGTCTCTCCTGTGTTGGCTACGCTTTTGCCTCAGACAATCGTCTAAACTTGATTGTAAAACGGTGATAAATATTAGAATCGAATCAAAATGTAGTTCCCAAGAGTATTTTGTCCGCTTTGCTGTGCATGCTCTACATCGTTTGGATTATGCTACGTCTACTGACATGTTTTTAAGCGAAGTCACCCTCCCGTCGTTGCGTGCACACCTGCTGTTTTGCCTATTCACAAATCAATGTAAGCTATCTTATTTTTGATGCTGTGGACCTTAAAATATCTCGTGAAATTTCTATTTTCTCGCTCTATGGATGTATCTACCTGCCTTCTGCTTTCGGGTCTGACTCGACTCGGATTTGAGGACGTGACCGATGTAAGCTCGCGTACTATGTACATAGCTACCCGAACCCTCCAATATGGTTAATTCTTTTTGAACGTTTCTGGTACTTGTCCGTACTTGTCTGCAAAAGTGAAAATGATCCGTAAATATATCAGAAGGTAGTTATGATCTTGAAAGGCCCTCGTATGCCTCAAATTTGCCAAAACCTACACAACGAAAGAAGTTTCCAGTGCGATGATAATTATCACATAGATAGATTCGCAGCTATTTGAGAGTCAAAGCACCCGAATGTTTGGTAAGCTGTCTACATCGGGCAGCTCTACGCGAGCTACAGCTGGACCTCGTTCTGGCCGAGCTTTGTGTAGGGCGCGGCTTGTCGCGGGGTACGTAGCTAAGTCACCAAATATGGATCACACGCCGTCCCCACCCCATCTCCCACTTCTGTTTGTCATGAGAGTATTTAAGTCAAAGACTTATCTTCTCTTACTCATGCATGTCAGAAAGAGGAAGGGAAAGTATTACTGATATCGTTTACTAGTTCTTCATACAGTAATGGCATCACTTCGAGCAGCGTCGGCGCGGTTGCGCTCAATCGTACCCCGCCTCACACCTTCACTCAGAACTCAACGACCATATTCAGCAGCAGCAGCAGCACTCAAGACGAGCTCGGAACCATCTGGCGAGCAGCCATTCTTTCCCTATGAGCCTTCTGGACCTATAATTAAGACTGCCATTCCTGGTCCAAAGAGCAAAGCCGCTATTACAGAGCTGGACAAAGTGTTTGATACCAGGAGCTTGAATATGCTGGCGAATTACCAGGAGAGCTTGGGGAACTATATTGCAGACCCGGACGGAAATGTACTTTTGGATGTGTATGCATCAGTATCCCTGAGTAACATTTCTAAAGCTAACTGAGTAGTTATGCCCAAATTGCGTCGATCCCAGTAGGATACAGTAACCCCGCCCTCCGCGAGGCTGCTACCAGCGAACAAATGATCTCTGCTATCATAAACCGTCCAGCGCTCGGAAACTTCCCCCAACACGACTGGGCAGATATTCTCAAGACTGGGGCTCTGACAGTGGCACCAAAAGGCCTCGATCAAGTCTTCACTGCTATGGCTGGATCAGACGCAAACGAGACAGCATACAAGGCAGCTTTCATGTGGCGCCGGCAACAAGAGCGAGGGGGCCCAAACGTCGAGTTTTCCGAAGAGGACATCGCATCCAGCATGTTAAACCAAGCTCCAGGCGCTCCTCAACTATCCATCCTCTCTTTCAAGACTGGCTTCCACGGACGACTTTTTGGCTCCCTCTCAACCACCCGCTCAAAACCAATTCATAAACTCGACATTCCTGCATTCGACTGGCCACAAGCTACCTTCCCACTCCTTAAATATCCTCTCGAAGATCACATCCAGGAGAACGAGAGAGCTGAGGCAGAAGCCCTCGCAGACGTAGAGCGTCTCATAACAACCCACCACCTCCCGCCATGCGCCGTTGTAGTCGAACCTATTCAATCCGAAGGGGGAGACAACCACGCCTCGGCCGCCTTCTTTCGCGGCCTACGTACGCTGACCAAGAAGCATAATGTTCTCCTGATCGTGGACGAAGTCCAAACAGGCGTCGGCGCAACCGGAAAATTCTGGGCCCATGATCACTGGAATCTCGATACCCCACCCGATATGGTGACGTTTTCCAAGAAGGCTCAAACAGCAGGATACTACTTCGGCAACCCTGAACTCCGCCCCAATAAACCATATCGCCAATTCAACACCTGGATGGGAGACCCAGCACGTGCTATCCAATTTCGGGCTATCATCAAAGAGATCGAGCGTCTAGATCTGGTCAACCATACGGCAAAGGTTGGAGATTACTTGTATGCTGGCATCGAGAGTCTTGCGAAGCAGTACCCTGGCGAGTTCCAGAATCTGAGAGGTAAGGGACAGGGAACGTTTATTGCCTTTGACAGTCCGAGACGCGATGAGTTTTTGAAGAAGGCCAAGAGTGTGGGTATTAATATTGGAGGTAGTGGAGAGCGTGCTGTGAGACTGAGGCCTATGCTGGTTTTCCAGCAGCATCATGCTGATATCTTGTTGGATGCTATGGAGAAGATCGTCAAGTCATAGGTTTGAACCAGTTGGTTGAGCAATTTTATTTCTGGCGTTTGATTCAGGCGTATTGGGACGGGCATTTGCGGAAAGCAGATTGCTGTTGGAATGTGCATGGTTTATCTTGAGTTGGTTTGCGTAGAATGATGGACTTTCTCTTGCATTGAGTTATTGCCCTAACTCATGACATCGACTTAGCGCAGATGAATCTTCATCTGTATATTCCCGAAGGTTCCCGTATTGTGATTCGACACCTGCATATCAATACACTGTGCATCTCCCCACCCTTTTGCCTACATGGGAACATGAAACCGGTCCCCCTCTAGGTTACAGGAATAGGCACATCATCCTCATCGATTTTCTTTTTCGACTTCTTGAATTGCTCCTTTCCATCCGAGATATATGCCACCACTTTCTGGCCTGCAAAACTCCTACCATCCATCAGGTCTACGCACGCCTTGGCCGCCTCAGCATTCGCGTATCGTACACTCGCAATTCCCTCTTCCTCCAGATCGAAAAGTACCACATTCGTGACCTCCCCAAGCTTACTACACTCCTCCCTAATATCCTCCTTGATGTCCAGTATCGCAGCTGAGTCCTCAGCCAGTTCCGCCAGGGTGAACATATGCTTCAAAATGACAACCTTATCCCACCTCGAACTCGTCTCAACGATACTCGATGGTTCTTCATCTCCCCAGTCCGCTAATTTCGCATCTAGTTTCTGCGTCTTCTTGATAATCTTCTGCTTATCCTTCATACTCGTCTTCTTCTTTTCTACTGCCTGGTCTCCACCATCAGTATGCTGTACTTTCTTGTAACTTGACTCCGCAGCCTGTACTCTCATTGTGCCGCCTGAACGATCCCCGAATCGAAACTCTGTGTCGTCTAATAGTGTGATAGCCATTTCCACCGAAGGAGCCTTGAAGAAAACCACCAGCGCATCGCCCTTGAAGTCGCCCTTGTCGTCCATATAAAGCTTTATCCTTGGCTTCCCGCTATCAATCTCCTCTGCGATAACGCCGCATTTGCGCGAGAAGACCTCGTGGACTTCTTCTACCGTCGCATCGTGTGGAAGACCTGTAACGTAGACTGCGGTATTGGGACGAGGTGGTAATGGTGCCTTTGCTTTCTTTGGTGCTTTCACTGCCCGTCCGCCTTCCTATCTCCCATTAGCATTTTCTGGAAGCTTGATGCCTTGGATGTCCATACATCTTCACCATTAACATATTCCTTCTTCCTCTTCCTCTTCAGCGCATCCACGGGTTCGGCTTCGTCAACTCCAGCTACTACATAGGCTTTCTGTTGCTCCTCTAGCAGGGCCTCGTCAACGATCGGGATCCAGCGTTTGATCGCGTTATCAAACTCGAACTCGGTGCCGTCTGGCTGGACTAGGACGAACTTGTTGTCAAGCTTCGAAAAGGATATCCGGTCGTCGGAATCGAAATCCTCTGGGTCTGTAGGGAAGGGAATGGCTTCAAGGTCTTGAGGCGGTCTTTGCTCCATGTCTAATTTGCGTTGTGCTGTTGGAGAAACAATAGGTCAAATTTATAGCGATTTGTTATGCTTAATCCGAGTTTGGTTGTCGCGGGGCGGAATCTGTCGGCTTGAAATCTGGGCGATAAAGCACGCTAGACTCATTTGAGCTTCTTATCAACAAAACTCCGATAAATCGAAGCGAAGATACGACATGCAACAGAAATTCCTGATACCAAAGACAGGTAAATCCCATTCTGAAAGTCTACCGACGCCAGGCTCGGACTGAGGCTACGACTTGCAGCAAGTATTTGCGATGTAAACAAAAGCTGCAACGATCTCTCTCGAACAACCCTATGGAACAGAAGATCAGGAGAAAGGGTTCTCTAATCACAGAGGCTTGATGGATACTCGAGTGCAAAACTGCATTACTTGACTTTTGAAGATTCGTTCTTGTAAAAGCATAATCACCTTTACAACAGATACTGAAGCTAAGCCCGTCTTTAATGATCTCGCACTGCTCAGAGGGCTTACAAAAAAACACTTTCCAGCTCCTTGAAGGGCAACATGTCAATCCTGTCATAAACCTGCTTCGCGATTGATGTATTTAACGTCCCACCTAAATTTTCGAACGTTCTCTGGTACAGCAACCGACGGTTATTGTCCTGGTAGCCTTTTCATGATATCGGTGATTATCTGTGGCGGGATCGATTCTATGGCTAGGTAGCCACTCCGAGGGCTGTATGACCCGAGCATCCACGGGTAATCTATTCCTAATCAACTGCATCATCGAACAGAACATTGTGTCTATCTGCGGATGTACCATCCCATGCATGTAGCAGATGTAGCAATCCTCAAATTGAATAAGTTGGCAATGTTCGATGAACTCAGATGCTGGCTCGATACGTGCTATGAACATATCACGATCTCCATTACTTGATGAAATGATGGGAGTGCTGCCGCGGTCTCTGGAATCGCATTGGCACTGAGATTGATAATGGGCATCTCTGTAAGTTCTCGCGCCTAGGTTGTCGAAAAGGGATACAAAAGGGCTTGCTTCAATGTTTCATCATCCCAACCGATGTTGGTTATCACTTTCTCTGGATTTGTCCATTGACTATGATCTGACCATTGCGCTGGGTTGTAGCTGGCCTTCGCCGTAAAGCTAACGCCAAGATGGTATTGTGTAAACGACTGCTCATGTTTTAGCTGATACAATGCTTATGATATTGGGGGTGGTAGAGGTTTCTCGCCTCGAGGTGTTGGTAAGCTGATCTTAGGGCCCATGCCTGGCTTTGAACCGGCTCGCAGAGCTTTGATTTGAGGTAAGAATTTCGTGACCAAGTTAAGTAAAATCAAACCCAACGTGAAGGTCAAGTCATGCCATCAGTAATTTCCCGTACGCTCATACACGTTCCACAGAGTAGAACCAGAAAGGAAACACCGATTCCGCTAATGGCTGTAAGAGGGAGAAACCTCCCACGATTCCGATAATGGGAAAATATGACGGGCAACAATTGATCATCACACAGTTCCGACATTGAAACCAAGACCAAAGTCAGTCGATACTTCATCATGAGTTACACTTATCGTGTCAAGTATCATGTAGTCGACGATTTACTTCTTGGCTAGATTCTGCATACCTCGTTTCCGCTTCCCTCCTACTTCTCTTCCCTCCTCAATTTCAAGCAGGGCCTCTCGTTTCTTCTCGCCTACAAGCTTCAATGCCTCTCTAATGACTCTCGTCTCAAGATTGACACCTTCCTCCTCCCATGCCCCCATTTGCCGTCCTACTCTCGCCTCGATAGCTTGTACCAGATGTACATCTCTCTGCCCCACAAATGTAACTGCATCACCCTTCCTCCCAGCTCTGGCAGTTCTTCCAACACGATGAATATAGTCATCCGGATCGCGAGGTATATCAAAATTCACAACCAGACCAACCTCGGGGATATCGAGACCTCTGGCAGCCACATCTGTAGCAACAAGAATTCGAGCTGCTGAAGCACGGAAACGACCCAAATTATCAATCCGTTGGCGCTGTGGGAGCTTGGAGTGCAGAGCTGTGACACGGTGCTCGAGGAGACGAAGAAGATGCGTGAGATAGTCCGCTGTAGCGGTGCGATTACAGAAGATAATAACTGATTTTGGAAGATTGATATCCGTGAGAAGAAACATATGGAGATAATGTTCCCGGTGGGTGACCGGAATTTGGAGATGCATCTGCCTTAAGGCGGCCGGGATAGCCAGTTTCTGAGTATCAACTTCGCAGACAAAAACCGGTGGTTTGCCTGGACTTCGGGGAAGTTCCTTCAAAGCACGGACTTCCGGCGTAATTGTTGCTGTAAAGAGCAGGGTCTGACGTTTTGGCGGCGGTGGAAGAACAGAGAGACATTCTTCGACGTCTGGGAGCATGCTTCCTGTACTTCCGCTTGCTAGCAACCGATCAGCTTCGTCAAGGACCACCATTCGTACCCGACGTAAGCCACATATTGTATCCTCTCCCGACGTCCGTATATGATCGGCCAAGCGCCCTGGGGTCGCTATTACAATGTGCGGTCGCTGTGCGAGAGCCGTTGCTTGTGGGCGCATATCTGATCCTCCAGTAATCAAAATCGCTTTCAGCTGTTGGGGCGAAGAAATAGCTTTGATCTGCTCAAAAATCTGTAGCGCCAGTTCCCTTGAATGATCAGCTGAAACCTCGACAAAGTTTTAAAAATACTCACCTCGTAGGAGTCAGGATGACGGCAAAAATTCCGAAAGGATCTTCCGACCAGGTCTGCAGAATCGGTACAGCAAAAGCCATTGTCTTCCCCGAACCAGTCCTACTTCCTCCTATGCAGTCTCTTCCCTTCAATATTTCTGGTATGCACCCCTTCTGAATACCTGTCGGCCTCTTTATAGCCATTGCCTCCAAAGACCCAACTAACCATGGCTTGACATTCAATGCTGCAAAGGTCGTCTGGTGGTCAAGTGGGACGGATATTCCGCTTTCTACGGGTTTCTCCTCAAGAGCAACACTCTGAATTTTGAATTTACCTTCCCCTTTTGCTTTGAATCGAGAAGGAGCAGCAGCAGCTAGAATCTGAGGCGCATCGTCTTCCACAGGTGCTACCTTTCGCCGTTTGCGCGAATCATGGTTGTCGAGGGAGTCCGAATCAGATCCTGAATATTCGTCAGAATCGTTTCCAGACTCTGAATCTGACGAGACGTCGGAAGCTGCGTCTTCTGGTCGTTCCATAGGCATCGATTGCTTCTGGATTGTGGTTGCAGGCATGTTTGTTATAGACAATTCTTCCTGCGGATGTTC
This sequence comes from Rhynchosporium graminicola, assembly GCA_900074885.1. Classification (NCBI taxonomy): domain Eukaryota; kingdom Fungi; phylum Ascomycota; class Leotiomycetes; order Helotiales; family Ploettnerulaceae; genus Rhynchosporium; species Rhynchosporium graminicola. The sequence goes on along the minus strand of FJUW01000016.1, from coordinate 492,567 downwards.
TCAGGAACATTTTTCTGTTATCAAAACTACCTTATCTTAGCCTACGAACTACATCCACCCTGTCGATTAATATGCAGGACCAGGACCTCCCATGCAGCTTCACGTGACCATGATAATTATTTGTCTTATTCTTTTGTTCGTTTATTTTCTAGATGCAATGGCTGGGATGTTAGAGATAAACTCTTTTTGAAATCGCGAAATGAAAAGATAATTGATTTGATTTGGATTAGACACATTTGAGTCAAAGTGATACACGATCTACACTGGGCTTGACACATTATTTGTGCTTCTGTCTGCTCTTACATATATGCCCATTGGGACCGCATCTGTTCGAAATCCCCAGATGGTCTCTTCAACTCCCTTCGGCGCTTCTTTGCGTGGCTCTGAGTTGGTCCTTATCCTCTAAGAATTATACTTCACCAATGGACTATCAGATCGGGAGCCACACCGCCTGGTACTACTAGTACTTCTAGCCATGAACAGACTCACGTCTGAGTGGAATGCGGCTCTTGCTCACGTATATCCCCACTTGTCACCTTGTCAACTGCGAATATTGACATCTCGAGGTACAGCGCCGCTACGAAGCTCTGTAGAACCACTAAGCATGAATTCCATCATATCTTGAACCTTGGTCTCCAAATATCCCATCACTTATCAAGTCCGCGTGCCTTGACAAATCGGTTGATCTGTTCTCTTGTAAGCTTCTCGTTGAACAGGTCCTGGACTTCGTAGAACGAAATGATCTCTTGCGTGCAATCAACGATGTTTTCAATGTTGATGTTGCTTTCGGCGAGCCAGTTCGCAAGCTTTTGAATCTTAGATCGTGGTCCTCCGCCTTGTTTCTCATTCCCAACAGAATTGAGTGCTGAATTAGCAGCACTCGCCATGCTACTGGCAGATCCACTTGCTGATTGAACACCGGTTGTGTTTGGACGCAATACAAGAGCTAGGAGAATCGAAGTTACAGCGATGATGTGAGGTGCAAAGAGTAATGGTAGGTCCGTCATGTAGTGATCGTTGATAATGGACCAAGCGAGAGCCGATTCTTCTTGAGTGAGTGAGAAGATGCCTTGTAAAGAAGTGAGGCTCCGGTACGGGTGATGTATGATCATCTGAGAGCTCATCTCTGATATGAGGAAGAATTCGCATTCTCCCAATTTAGATGTGTCACTACTGAAGAATTCTGTACCCGTAAGTTGGTGGCAGTGACAGTAACCTCAGACCGAAACGTACCTGGCCAGAGGGTTCGACCCTCGCTGACCACGAGCCTGATATGGTGTGGGCACTCCTCCATCTTGCAAGCAAGGTAGACAGCAGTTGCTATAACCAGATAGGGGTTGGTCCGTCTGATCTCTACCTTCAGATAGAACCGGCGGATGTAAAGTTGGGCAGTGACCATAGCTTGCTGACGAACACCAAGTCGTTTTCCCAATCTATTAATTTCTAGATTACCAAGTTAGATGACTCAATTGTAGCTGAAAGAGAGACCAACGCTGATTGAAATATATGCTTTGATGCCTAACTTCTGGTAGAGGATACATCTTCACGAGATTCTGATCTTCCTCTTCCAATTTTTTCCGCATGTCCTCGAGCTGCGGCCGAGTGAATTGCCAGTGCCGTCGCTGGGTAGATTCCCAATAGTTTGCAGCCATCTCTACTCTGTTGTACTTCGAAGGAGACGATTCTGACTATATAGTGCGCCAGGGTCTTTGTGAGAGGCTGATGAAAGATGTCCGTCGAGTATGAAACTGGCTAATAAGATACAGAGTCTTTACGACTTGCGAAGACCGAAGGGCTACAAAATGTGGAGCGAATTTGATAATAAGGCAGTGTAAAATGGGTAGTGAGTAATGCTTCTCGCATGTTGAACATTCACATGTCTCAGGCCTCAAGATTTAAGATGTTGATCTCACATCGCGTACAGGCATCGCTAGGCCAAGCGAGTCACTAATGGAGACGCTTATGGCGGAGTCTAAGTGGGGCCGCCGCCTGGATGAGGGGTCCTCTATAATCGGCTACATCAGAGCCTCAAGAAGACGACACTTATTGCATAGGTATTTCTACGGCTCGTGACTATCGCCCCTATACGATGCCTTATCCATTCATTCTCCCGACGACATCTTCATTCTCATTCTCGACATATTTCGAAAGCAGTTCTCATCCCTCACTTCCCCTTTCGGCAAGCACATATCGAGGCGTGCTACGAGACACTCTCAAAAAGCACAAGCGCCTCAGTCCCTCGGAGCAAACACCCCATCTCTCATCCGTCCTTCTTGCTCTAAACAACTACATCCCTTATCTACTCGCTATCGACAATGGCCTCGGAAGCCATATTGTCGCCGGTGAAGAAGTAGACGTTGTCCTAAAAACCACACCAAGTCTAGAGTGGAGACCAACACTCTCAGAGAATCTCGTACCTGGACAAGAAACCGCGCGTATCAAGATCAAATCTTTAGAATATGAGATCTACTTCGTTCTCCAGACGCTTGGATACGCCTACACTCTTCTCTCTCGATCCTCACTCCGCCTCCTCTACTCATCAGCTATCGCCTCACCAAGTGCCGAGCAACGCACTCTTGCGATCACAACAGCTACCAAGCATCTCCTCGCTGCAGCTTCAGTTCATGATTATATACCTCACCGCTCAGATCAGATATCGTCTACACCACCGTGCGTCGATATCTCTCAATCAACAGCAAGCGCACTCAAATCCCTAGCCCTGGCCGAAGCAACACTTCTGGCCGTCTTGAAAGATGATCCCTACCCAGCAATCGTAGCCCAGAATCGCAATCAAAATGATCGCGACTGGATGATTATGGCGCCTGAGATCCCCAAACTCAGAGTGCATCTATTTGCTCGTCTATGTCTCGCGGCTTCAGAACATGCCGCAAATGCATCCTCGCTTCTGCAATCGAGTTTGACTAGAGGGAGAAGCAAGATTGATACCAATTTAGTGAAGTATGTGGAGGATTTGAGGTGCACGGGAAGAGGAAAGGCGTGCAGATTTTTTGGTATTGATGCTGAGATGGTGGGGAAGACGGGGGATGCTATTGCGTGGCTTACAGCTGGAATGAATGAGCTCGGTCTCGCGTCAAAAGACGAGGGAAAGAAAGGACTGAGTTTCGGAAGGATGAAGAAGGGATGGGATGAGAAGCGAGAGGACAAGAGAGTAGAAAAGGAAGCTCTGTGGGGTTCTGATGCCGGTAGAGCCGAAGAGGGGAGAGTGGTGGAATCGCTTCAGAAGAAGTGGAATAAGATGAATGATACTGTAAGCCCCCAATATTCTAACTGACATTAATTCTGACTTGCTAGATTAACACCCAAGTGATACCGCCTCCAGGTCCACTTGTGGCATCGATGCCCTCAGGGCGAGAGATTTACACACTAACGCCTTGGAACCCACCAACGTTGGACAGTTCGATACTGGAAAATATGAGAGCGCCTCCGGATCGTGCAGATGATTATGGAAGCGATGCCAGTTCAGATGATGAGAACCAGCAGCAAAACACTGTCGGGGCTTTCCCGGGCACGAAAAGCGATTATGCTGGTAGTAGCAACTACTACTGAGTGTACTGAGCGTATGTTATATATGCAACGCATAAGTCTACGGTGAACGGTGACCATCCGCTTTTGAGGCGTGATCAGACTCATCCCGAATCTCAAGTGTTAACTCCAGAAGACTGTCCTTGGCAATATCGAAACTCGATCACTGCAGGACATGGCTTGGTGCTGGTCGTGCTATACGGAGAGGTCAAAGTCCACTAACCAAGATCAAGCACTTCTGGTTCTCAAATATTTGGCGCATAAAAGCCGATTCATTGGATATCATGAATAGGTACTGCACATTGATTTTCTAGCCGACTCGCTAACGAAACCCGATGAGCCCTCATCGACTAATCCAATACATTCTATTGAAGTCAACTTCTCTGAGTTCTGGTCGTTGTCATGTCACTGAAGCAGATCCTGCACCTCCTCAGCAGTGAAGCCGAACACATGTAACAAATCTAGCAAGCTCTCCCCGTTTAGCCTAGCCTCAGCCTCCATTTGCACCACAGGCTTCGCGTTCCACGCGACTCCCAAGCCAGCCTCCTTCATCATGAGCAAGTCATTTGCACCATCGCCAATAGCTATCACTTGTTGCAAAGGCACCTTTTCTTTTGCTGCTAGCTCAAGAAGTAGGTCGCGTTTCTTCTCTGCATTCACGATCGTGCCGACGACTTCGCCAGTCAGGAGGTTAGTACTGGGATCTAAAGTTATGGTATTGGCGAATGCGTAATCAATGCCCAGATCATCTGCTAGCCATTGTGTGAGGGGTATGAAACCGCCTGAGACAACAGCGGTCTTGACACCGATTCTCTTCAATGCTTTGATCAACTCCCGGGCTCCTTTAGTTGGCGTAATAACCGTTCGAAGCTTGGTGAAAATGTTTGCATCCACGCCCTTAAGAAGCCTGACTCGTTCTTTGAAAGAAGACGAAAAGTCAAGTTCCCCGTTCATGGCTCGTGCTGTGATGGCCGAAACTTCGGCCTCAACACCAATAGAAGCGGCAAGCAAGTCGATTACTTCTTGTTCGATGAGCGTCGAATCCATGTCAAAGACTACTAAGCGCGGATATCGACGGAGGACAGTATCTTGCTGCAGAATCACATCGACATTCCATTCGCGCTCGAAACGATATATGAACTCATGCTTGCGCAAGTCGTCCAACGTAATATAATCGGGATTGGGTGTGGGTGAGAGGGTAAGCTCTACGATGGAGGGGTGATCGGGATTGTCGAGGCACCGGTGTGATGAGCTAAGAACTGCGGAGCCTTGCCGAGTAGGAAGATTCGCGATGAGATGTAGGAACGAGGTCAGGCATAATGGCGAAATGTAGCTGCCGTAAAGGTGGTCAAGAGGTTCTGGATCGGGTGGAGGGGGCTCGAGGGGGAAGCTGGAGAGTGATCGCACAGGAGCGAGATTTGGGGGAATGGCGCGGGAGTTTGCAGCAGATGGGGAGGGTGATCGATCAGGCGGATAGTCGGTGATATTGACTCGAGGAGACTTGGTTTTGTAGATTATTGTTGCGATCATTCGATCAGATTGGGTTCCGACGGCAGGCTGGCAGTTCGTATGCGATAGAGTGTGGTTTAGCCCGCTATTCACAATTTTTGGCGGGGTCTTCTCAGAGGGAACGCCGTTGTATGGCTGATATGGCTTGCGAGGCTCGACTGTCGTATGTTGCACGCCTTCAACGATGCTGTCAATACCCTGATGTCCATCTTGTTGCGGAGCGCGGTACTCCTTCTGCTCAGTGATGAAGCTGCCTGTGCGCATACCACCCCCGAGACTTGGACGTGCTGGCCTCGTCGTTGGATTTACTTCGGCCATGTTGAGTTTCTCGTCGGAGAATTTGATTTGTTATTCGAGCTTGACGGTAGTTTGTTGAAGTTGTAGAGGGGTAAAAGTGATACAGCATCAGCACGCTTAGTCCTTATCTGGCTCTAGCTTCGAGATCACCAGGGACACCCGGGATCTGAGTCTGGCTGATAAGATTATCCCGAGAGCATATGTCCTCAAAGCAAATTTGTGGTTTTGAAGAACACTATCTTCATTCCTTCGCGGTATGTCCGGCATAATCAAGCGGCTTTGTGGCATCCGTACATATCTGCATTCGGAAACGCAAATCGCCAGCCTCGACTTGGAATCGAAACAAAGTCGTAGTTTTCTCCGCTTGTTCTGATTATTATTACCAAGTCTATGATATAAAGCGGCCATATTACAACTCTATGGGTAAAGGTTCCTCCACTGGCGCAAATCCTCAATATTTTTACGAAAGTCCTCGACCAAGCCTGCTTGCAAAGACAACCCACTCACTCCCAAATAATGCCTACAGATCTCTTCTGATAGCAAAGAAATAATTCCCAAGCTTCTCACTTCCAGAGATTTCTTTCCACCCCAATCCAGGCACGTAAACAACCCCCATAACCCTCGGGCTATTCCACCCTCCAGCTTTCAAGAAGTATTCCCTCAATTCATCTTCATTGATATACTTCCCCCAATCATGCGTGCCCCTCGGTACAATCCCGATCAAATCTTCTGCCACAACCTTGGTCGTAACCCAGCTCGTCCAAGTCCTCGCAATAGTGCTCATGACGATCCATCCTCCGGGCTTCACAAAAGGGGTACAAAGATCCAAGAACTCGTCAGGTTGTGTAATGTGTTCAATGACCTCAAATACTGACATAACGTCGAATTGCTCCTCCTTTGACTTTGGCTTGGGTAGTTCTTCGATAGAAGTATTCAGATATGTCAACTTTTCCTGTAGCATTGGATCCTTCTTCGCATGTCCTTTGGCAATGGCCAACACTTTAGGGCTGGGGTCAATAGCTGTAACGCTGCCTGTACTGCCCAACCTCGCGGCACTCTCTGCAAATATGCCTCCTCCACAACCGATGTCTAAGTATCGCAGACCAGTAGCAGGTGGTGGATCGGGTTGTATTGCATGACAACCGCGAATGAAGTCGTGACGGAGAGGATTCATGAGATGAAGCAGCCGTGAGGAGCCGTGAGGGTCCCACCATGTGGAAGCCAGCGCATTGAAATGCGAGACTTCTTCGGGATTGACAGATGAGGCTGTGCCATTTCCAGTGCTATGGTATCGGAATTGCTTCTGTACAAAGCGTGGTGCCGTTCGGAGGAGCAGCGACAGGTTTCTGAGGGAGGTGCGTCGAAGGGGAGGCATCATGATGATGTGAGTATTAGAAACGAAGATTTAATTACATATCCAGCATGGATTACCGATCCAATGTGCTTACTCGGAAGACAATGTAGCTTTTCAGATATGAGCAGTGATCAATGAGCGCGAGGGGCCAGTGTGTATCGTCCGAATGATGAAATATATATTTGGGACTGGAGGCAAGAATCCTTGCAAGGAGCATCGCGCTACGTAGCCTTGCATTTCTGACACTGGAGCTGCAGATTGACCCCTCCTCAGCCTAGATCAACACCCCTCTATTCATCACATATATTAGAAATGGAAGACGACGACTTGGCTCAGGTATGCCCTACACTTCATTTATTTAGCAATACTAATATTATGTGCTATAGATCAGAAAGGCTCGCCTAGAGCAGTTGAAGTCTCAAGGAGGTGGTGGTGGAGGGTCAAGCAGCGGGGGACAAGAACAGAAGCAGTATGCATTTTCCATAATCAATTTTTTTTATCCTACTAACATGAACTTCGCAGACAGCAAGAATGTACCTAACTCATTCCCCGCTTCTTTCGAATATCCTTCATCCAGATTCTAACACCACACCAAGCAGAAGCTCGACAATCCATCCTCTCTCAAATCCTCGAGCCCGAAGCTGCCGACAGACTCGGACGGATCCGACTAGTCAAGGCATCCCGCGCGCAAGATGTGGAAGATAGATTGATCATGCTGGCAAGGAGCGGACAGCTACGATCGAAGGTCACAGAGACACAGTTGAAGGAGCTATTGGGTGCTGTAGCAGAAACTAAGGAAGAGGAGAAGATCGTGGTCACCAGGAGGAAGGGTGCTTGGGACGATGATGATGATGACCTGCTCGCCGATTTGTGAAAGGGGTGTATTGGAAGACTGAGACAAGACCATGGAGGATGAAATACCTAAAGATTACTCGTATATGACGCTGGAAAACTGGTGAACCAACAATGGGGTTTTCAGGAGATATGATGGCGTTAAATTTGGGAATTGCTAAACTTCTCCCCGCTCAAATGGTTGGTTGGTAGAACATATTATGGAAGTGCCCAGCTTTAATTCGCGCCGAGAGTGTCTTTTGATCTCTCTCTGGCCTCCTTCTCGGCCTTTTTCTTCAGTCGCTCGGCTTTTCGAATGGACCTCAGATCAATAGGTTTCTCGATGCCCAGCTCCGCTCTCAATGCACTCACATCCTTCTCCAGCTGCTCCTCCCAGTAGATATTAATAATCTCCTTCGAGCCTACTCCGTTCTTCACAGCCCATGGCAAGTATATCTTCCAGAACCTCTCTTTCTCCTGCGGCTTTAACCTCACATACGCAAACAAACTCAATCCTGTCATAGGCAGCAAAGTATTCGCAAATTCGAAAGCCTTAACCGCAATCTCCCCCTCAATGATAATCGGCAGCCCGGTCAACGCATGATAAAAGTCGTGACATTCCCTGTACCTCTGCATGACATATGCACACTCCTCATCATCGATATATTGAACCTCGCTTCGTGTATCTGGACTCACGCCCTCGAGGTCCAACCAATCCGCATATGCCTTCCCTACTGTATTCTCCGGCAGACTCCTCAGGTACTTCATCTTCAATGTCTTCGACGTTATCCTAGGTCGGTCTTTGAGGATTCGTCGACCAGTTGGGGAGGAGAGCATGGCATCTCGGAGGCGATAGATAAAGTATGGTGTTGCGGTAGCTTCTCCAAGTGATGCTATCAAATCTTTTTGCCATCAGTATAGCTCTTATCGAAAAACAAATGAAAACAGACCTCCACGGTACGGATTATAAAGAGATCCAAACGCGGATCCGATAGCTAGGCCTGCTTTCTCGATCCTAGTAAGAGGAATGTGGCCAGGATAGCTCGGAGGGGGACGATTGAGGATGCTGAATTGTCTTGAGTTGATAGATACTGTACAAGCTGCAAGTAACTCTTTAGGCAGTCCAAACTTCAAAGCTTTCTGCCGTAAAACCAAAGCCATCGTTGCGCTGTAGAGGTTTGAATGTGATGTGGTTGGAGGATCGGTCGACATTTCTAGAGCTTGATCTTGGCAACAGCGGGCCGCGCCGCTCTCGAACAACTGGATCTGGACCTGGGCCAACGTGTGAAACCCTTTTTATTTTTGCAGGCTAAAGTTCTCCAACATGGGCATTTGGACCAATGCGAGATATGAAGATTCATGAAGCCTTCACGAAATGGGCGGTGGAGAGAGGTGTCAAGATCAATGGCATCGCCGCGCACAGATTCGAAGGAAGAGGGCTTGGTATCATTGCTGAGGAGAACCATGAGGTATGTTGAATATTTTGGTAGACCGCTATTTTCCAGTATTCTCGTGGTATCGAAATTGAGATTCTTAATGTACATGTCTTTCAACTTTCCACTTTCTGTATGGCTTTTCTTGCTCTTGCACGAAACGGAGCTAGTTGATTTTTGATATTATGTTAGTAATTTTCAAGCCTCACACATAATCACATATCACTCCGATTTTCCTACAATCAAGTGGAGAATTCAAATTTAACTTCCCCCCTGGTTTGGAAGAAGTCAAGTATCTCATTCGGAAAGCCAGAGCTGAGATGAATTTTTTTTCTTTTCTTTCAAGACGTCCAATTACTTCCGTATCAAAGGCAAATAGCATGTGTTGCGACTTTTGTGTCTTCTATATCAAATAAATTATTTGTTTCACACGGCACCTCAAGGTGCTCCTAATAACTTGTCAGCGAGGCTTCCAAGCATAACTCATCCATAGCCGGCTCAACTTGAACTAGGCGATGAAGTAATTCTCCTCAGTAACATTGCAAACTCACGGCTATTCCACCAGCACAAACGTCTGATATTTTCTAGGCAAATGCAGTCCTCCTGAGCGTTCCTCTCCTGGCCTTGCGTACAGTCAACACGGTACGAAAGGAAATTTCACAGGCCCTGCCAGAGACAACGGTCCACAATCTTCTAGCCACTGACCTCGCCCTTGATGAAACGATCGATTATGCTCCATGGCGTGCTGTCCTCCCAACTCAGGACTCATTTAAGGATTCTATGCCTCTTCTCTGGCCAAGCTCTTTACAAGCGCTACTTCCGCCACAAGCAGCAAAGCTTCTTGCAAACCAGAGAACGAAACTCAAGCAAGATTGGGGTTTGACTTCCCCAGCTTATCCAACTATCGCTTACGAGGTCTACATTCATTCTTGGCTTCTCATCAATACGCGAACATTCTACTTTATCACGCCTAAGCAGAGAGGGAAAAAGCCGTCACCGGCGCCAAAGAATAGATACGATTGCCTCGCTCTCAACCCTTTCGCAGACTACTTCAACCATATGGCGTCGTCAGCTGCTTGCAATGTCAGCTTCAGCCCTGACGGTTGCTCCATTACTGCTTCCGGACCTATCAAGAAAGGCGAGGAAGTATACATCAGCTACGGAAACCACAGCAACGATTTCTTGCTTGCTGAATATGGATTCATACTTGCCGGTGATACAAATCGATGGGATGAGGTAGTACTCGACTCGCATGTACTAGATCTACTGAGTGCGGACAAGAAAGCCATTCTGCAGGAGGAAGGCTTCTTGGGAAATTACGTCCTCGATCGAGAGACGGTGTGCCATCGAACTCAGGTTGCCCTCAGACTCTCATTCCTATCAGTCGGGAGATGGAGGCGATTCGTTGCTGGGATGGATGATGGAGAAAAGGATCAAGTGACGGTTGATGAGGTATTGCGTAAGCTTCTAGAAAAGTACCAAGCGGACGCGACTGAGAATATCAGATTGGCAAGTTGCCTTGAAGAAGGTACGGCTGATCAGCGACAAACTCTGAGCAATCGGTGGCTGCAGATTAATGTGCTTCTGCAAGTAGCCATTGATAGGATAAAAAGTTGATTCAGTGAAACATTCTTCTAGATGTGAACAGGACAGTAGTAGGCAAGCAATACCAACCACACCCCTGAATCCACAACTGCCAAATCGGAAGGTTCCGACAAGTATTTCATCACTGCATGACACAGGTTCAATAACCTCCAATCTCAGCAGTACCATATATTCATCGGGATTAGCATCCATCAAGTGAATATTTACAACACAGTTGCCTCTTCATGGAAAGTAGGTTGTGTTTCCCCCCGGCTGCTCTCTGTCTCGAGAATCTGCCATCCGCCCAAATCCAAAAAAAAAAATCATAATCGCCATTCTCCTTGTCGTAATACATAGAACGTCCAGCATCCTTAGCTCCTTTACCCAGCCATCTATATGCCCATTCGCTCAATCTAAAATCCTCTAACTGGGCCGGAAATGGTAAGACCAGGCTTGTCTATCGATTGAATGTTTTGTAGCTTGACGGTATCGTCGTCGCCGAGGTGTCCGAAGTGAGAGTAGTCGTCGAATCCTTTGAAGTTGTACTTGGCCATCAGAGGGCCAAGCTCCAGTAGACCTGCAATGACGAGACCAATGCTGACCTCGACCGCAGACCAGGTGAAGACAGGCGCGGCATCGACTGCGTACACAGTTAGTTACGTCCAAAGATTTTGGAGGACAAAAGACTCACAAAGTTGATCTGTCGACTTCTCCAGTTTGAAGAGTGCGGCCAGACGGATAAGGTTGGCGATTGTGGCACTTCCTAGGTCAGCAAGGACACGAATATGCGCAACGGGTATTACTCACAAGATACCAAGACTGAAGATACCGTAGATGTAATTCTTCAAGTGCTTGTTGATGCCTCTACCCTTCATCATGATGAACGGACTGACCATGAGCAGGATGTCCAGAGATAGCGTAACAAAGCAGAGCGCAAGACCCATGTAGAGCTGGCCTTTGAAGGGCAAGCACTTCCCCTTGACCTTGGGATCAAGCATCTGCCATGCGTAACTGATCGGCGTGCACTGGAAGATAACGTAAAATGTGAAGATCGAAGAGATGATTACGTCCATGGCAATCGAGCCCCAGAACATCCAGATCAAGATGCGGTTCTTGGTCCACTGCATCATGGTGACAGCAATGCTACCTTTCATCACACTCGTAAGGATCACATAGATAATCTCGAGGAACCAAATCATCTAAGCATTATCAGTATGTGCTTCGCGTTGTGTTGTGGAGAATGAGCCATACTTTGAGGACCTCCGTGATCTTTGGTATGCTGGCTTGAAATATATGACCACCGATTCCGTTTATGACTCCGTTAACGAGTAGACCTCCAAGACTCAAGTACGCAGCCTAGATAACCTGTTAATTCCATCGCAGAGCCGCTCAACCGATGCACCTTACATAAGCGATCAGAATGCCCACATCATTCAGATTGAACTTCTTCGTTATGACTACCTGAGTGTATACTCTCGCTCCAATGGCAATATTGGCTAGCAGCGCAAAACTGAATGCCACCGCAATTGCGATCGTTCCTTGTGTGTGAATCGTCATAGTAACCAGTACTACATATAATTTGTTGGAGGCTGATGAGGATGAGAGATGTGATTTGATGACAAGGGCCAAACTTGGTAGGAGTCCAGGTGGTACGAAGAAGTTGTTTTATGGCTGGATGGTAGGGCTCAGATGTGGGGGGTCGGTAGACCATATGCTTAAGAAAGTTTCGATCTTCATGCTCCTCAGCACGGATGCTGCTGGGTATGTGGTATGGTTGTGCTCAGTGCAGCCACACCATCTTCAACTTGTGACGTGAGTTGATTTCGAATACCATGCGATTGGGGCTTGTAGTCAATGTGGCGTTTGATGGGGGTTTCTCGCAACGTTTCTGGTTTGGAAGAGTTTCGAAGCATCCCTGTCCAACTTTGTTTTGATTTCTCGCCAATATCTTGGCACAGAACATCTGGAAGAAACCAGGGTGCTATGAACTATCTGACTGGGAAATCATAATAATATGCAGCAGTCCCACACAAACACGACCAATCCTAATCAAAATAACATTTGGAGTGTTGGGATTCTTCTTCGTGCCTTCGACAACTGCCCTTCGGTAGTTGGAGGTTTGAAGTGAAGCACGTGCGTTTCATACATGACTCCGTGCAACAGGGCTTGTGCAAGTTTTGCGAACGGTTACTCGAGTAATAGATTCTACCCTTCACTTCGGAGTATCTATAAGGACCTGTAAATCCTGCCGCAAGATCACCCCAAGGGTAGAGGTAGCAATTTTAATTGTTTCTAGAGAAGTACCAAACCGAGTCCTAGTAATTATTCACAGGATACGGAGTACTCTGTACGCGAATGGTTGGGAACATAGCATTCAATAAAGCTAATTTTCCTTACACGTACGATGGTACACGTCTGTGGAGTGGAGATTTTCTTCGGAGTATCTGAGCATAATTTACAGTAAATTAGGCATGGTACCGTTATTAATGTAATGAAAATACAGTTTGCACCGCACGCCGACTCGCCGTGGAAGTTTAATCTTATCATCTGAAAGTCACTGCCGCTTCAAGCCTCCAATACTCCTGTCCAACGTGCGCTTCGGATAAATGGGCCAATTATTTCCCATGCATCTCCTTTTCCGAAATAATTCGTACAGGGTATTTGTTCAATCCTAGCCAGATCTCCACGCCGGCCTGCGCAGGAAAACTTGAGGCTCCAATTGATAGACCCTGTATGTTCATACAGTATAATTGACACTTACTAAATCTATTAGCTTAACGAGTTCTAGATCCATTCGAAAAGAGTATCAATATACAATGTGAAGATTCCTTCAAGGAATAAAGAAAGGTGGACGCGTAGAAGAAATGATGGAAAGACTTACTACTCAAGTCATGATCGAGTTGAGGAGGTAATGTAATCGAGGGTTGAGGAGGGTATATCTGAATAGGTAGGGAAAAGAATAAATATGAGCGATTTCAAAACAAATGAAGGAGATGCGCGCTCGAAGGAGAAGATAAAGATGATGGGAGTAATTACATCCTCTTTCAATATAATTGTGATCTCCGGTGTTGTGTTCCCCTTCCCACTGCACGCGTACACCGCGGTTTGTAAAGCAGCAAAGAAACTAGACCTAGGATATATGCAAAATGATGTTTCGGACAAGAGGAAGCATGGGAAGCAAGTGCTCACATAAACGATGTTTTACTCTATTTGGTAACGCTATTCATGGGCTCCTTGGATAACATAATTTACTCCCAGCATTTCCGCTCTGGGTGTCTTATCGGCCTTATCTACTCAGCCTTAACGTTCAGAACTACGTCAAATTAATCAATTAAACTAAAGAAGTACGACGTAATTGAATCTTCGAATTATTGAACCTAGAAGTACTGAGGTATAACTACCTCTGTACAGCGCCTCCGCCCCGCTCCCGAACCCTGTAGGAAATATCTTGGTGATAATTGTATCGCCCGTCCCTCCCACGTACTATGCATTCAAATCCGCTCCGGTACCTTTGGAAGTCTTGAATCGATGATGTATGCCGTCAAACATCTTGTCTTGTTGACTCAGGAACTCTATCATACGGTAGTCGATCGACCGTACAACCGGAACCCCAGAACGGTTCGTGCCAGAGGCAAGGCGTGTCGTCTAGGATGATTTGCTGGATCTCGAGTAAAGGCCGGCCTCGATCCACCAGATGGTACAGTACGTGGGGGAGCTTGGATCTTACGAAGTTATGTCCCGGCTGTTGACAGAGAGCGTCTCGCTCCTCGCTTTCACGAAGCGCTGCCGCTCGAATGCTTTCCGATCTTCGAAGCGCGGGAAATTCGTCGTCCGCGAAATAAGACTATCGCAACTCGATTTCAAAGTCATGAATCTATCTGACGACATGACATAGAGTGATGTCCTGACGTAACACCTTCTTAAATGAAGGGTTCGAGCCTGCCAAAATGTTCGTCAGAGATGAATTTCCCTTTGCCTCGCTTTTGTGGTGTCGCAATCCCTACTTGTTGGACCAGGACCACAACCATCCGGCAAAGCTGCTAAAATTCACTGTGAGTGCAACTTTGCCCACTGCTTGATATCATCTTTGTGGCCTTTACTCACACTGTATACATTCAATGCCTAGTATACGTAAGTTCATCTTTATCTGAATGGAAATTTTTGCCTGCGATCAAGCTCAGCTCATGTATACGGAGCAGAACAACAGAAGGGCTAAATCAATTTCGTGACTTGAAGACCTGTCGTTCAAAGTCAAAAGTCATGTAAAGCTTTCGTGACATTACCATGACAGTCACGTGCAGCTAAGAGCTGTTTCGTGGCCATAGTACTCTCTTGTCGCAATGACCCGAGTCTATCTTGATCGGCCACCTTTTCTGGCATTGACAGCATATACGTGTCAATAGCCGTCGACTCCCTCTTTTCGGGATAATATATCACTGACAAACTGTTTAGCAACTCTAGGGTACTCTGGGGTAGCATACAGTCGCAAGAATAAACCTGCGAGCTCGGCTCTACCAGACAGCTACCTTCATGCAGAGCTTCACGACCATGGTGCGTTTCTGCGTCCGTAAGGATATTCCACTTTCCTGCTCTATTAGATGGTGGGTAGTAGTAACGCCTGGTTGTCTGGTGTTTTCCACTACCAGGGATCATCTCGTACGATTTGGACCGCGAGCTCTCAACCTGAACTTGCGTACATCACGAAGATAACCATTATCACTTTACCGAAATGAAGTGAGGAGGTGGTTTGACTGTGCGCCTGGGTCAGGTAGTGTTGCTTCTAAAGCTGTCCAAGTTTGTGCTTTTCATCTACTTGTAGCTTTAAACTCATGATGAGTTATAGCAAAAGCTATTATCACCATCCCAACCATACCCTCCGTCATACTCCCAATCATCTCTCTCACTTTCCGAATCCTCAGAAGAAAAGTCAGACATCGCTCGCCCGCTTTCACCCCAAGCTATCCTTCGCTCAGCACGCAGTATTCTCATGTTCACTTGCTCCTTGATCTCAGTCTGTATCCTCTTTAGTTCCTCTGCTGCCCTTGCCTTCTCCGACTCCGAATCCTGCCTATGGCATGAGAGACACAACTGCACTGCTTTCTCTTCTGGCCCTCTGGCAATCGTCTTACATCTTATGCATCTCACGTAGGGAATATCATCGTCGTCCCACCGCGAGCCTAGCATATACCGATGCAAGCCCGGTAGATTTCGGCGTCCACATTCAATGCAAAACCGAGAATGGGCTTGACCACTTCCTGGTGCCTTGCCCTTTCTAACCATCTTCTTACTGAACTTGGATATTGGGCGTAGCCTTGTGCAGCCTACGCATGCAAAACATCGATGTTTGAACCTTGTTGTCTTCTCTGCTGATAGAAGTTCGGCGTGTGTTGGTAAGGGAATTTGAATGAGATCTATCAGATCTTGGAAGTAATGATTGACCATGCGCAGAGTTTGGAGGTCTAGAAACTGCAACCAAGGAAGAACAGCGGCATGGATCTCTGTTGGTAGATCGAGAAGTAGAGTTGGCTTGGGAAACCCCGATCAAGTCATGGTCATTTTCGAGACATGTGGCTCGCAGGAAGGACAGTCTCCGTAGGTTTCTTTTGTTATTAGATTGTGTTGAATTGAGCCATATTTTCAGGTAGAATGTTGCTTCTGATCTTATGTCGCAAGGTGACACAAGCTATGCGTTGTCATATCGTCTCTTTCCCAATGTCGTTAGACTCATCTGTTTGAAGCATGCCTTTGTGTAACGTAATTTGCAAAACCCTACGTCATAGGTATTTGGTATAACTTCAAAATTCGGAGATGCAAGTAAGCCAGATCTTACGAGCATTCGAACCTGCTAATACTTCAATTTCTTTCGTAGCACACGCAACGGATCATCTACATACCGTGTAGGCAATGCAGACAAGGAACCAATTGTCCTTGCAAGATCTTTACTAAATGACCGAACATTCCTGAGAAGCGTTTCTGCTCAGGCTCCCGGACAGGTTGGGCTTGATACATGTGCATTCCACCAGACCCAAGCTTAAGTAGAGGATTATTCTGTGGAAGTCAACAAATCGATGCCAAAGGACTGAGAGCAACGCAATGATTGATTGAACTGCATTGCTATCCAGTTGACAAACACCGCTGAGAAACTTGCTGATACTTTTCATTCTCGGTGGAAGCCTGCACTCTCCTGGTTATGTCCTATTTTCTCCGAATCTCCGTTGGCCATTCACGGCCCTCTGTAGATTATTCCCCATTCCATACTTGAAATGGGTTCAGCAATATCCCTCCAATCACAGATGTAAATTAATTCGTGCGCGCGCTTCCACAAACTTACAAATTCCAGTCGGAATTATGGATCGAATCTCGCCACGTGGATTCACGGGATCCAAGTTGTTGGTCTCGGGTAGGATGACTTTTTAATTTCAATATCAATGTGCGTTGAGAAACCGAGAACCTAAATGGACCTTCAGATTCCGAATCCTTTGAGCATTGGAAGAAGTCAATAAACTCGATCCTCGCCTAGGTCCGGGGGTAGACAGGCAAGGATTACTACGATGGAGGAATACAAAGAAAAAAATATCATTACGATCTTCCACCAAAGAAGCGCACCATAAGATGTTGATTGCTAAGGAATAGCCTGTATTTGATATACACAGTTAGAAAACGACACTTACCAGGGTCGTGCTTACTTCTATACGTTTTGGGGATAGTGCAAGGCTGAGTATTGGATGACGAAATGCACAGACGCGACCCTCCCGGCTCCACCCTGAACCAAAAGAAGGCTGAAACCTTGAAACCTCCGGCCTAGGAGAAATCGTCTCATCTATTTCGACAAACCCCATCACGTCGTCCGAAGCTTCTGTATTCAGTTCTCTACCTCCTATCTGCTCCGGCCAGCGATTAAGGGATTTGTTCCTTTCAATAATTCTAATATCTTCCATACTTCCTTCATTGTGTTTGCTAATACCGGCAACCATCAACCACCAGCAATCAATCCACCAAACATTAAGATGTCTTTCCAATCACCCCCCTCGCGCGAACTCTCCTGGGCTAGACCCCTCTCCATTGACCTCCTCCTCAAAGTCCTCAATGTCACCTTCTTGCACCCCTTCGTAGCATGGATGATCCCGCTCTGCATGCGCGCGCAAGTGACGGCCTGGGACGCGCCTGCGATGCAAGTCTCGATCCTCTATGCCTCGCTCCTCACCGCACTCTTCTTCCTCGGCATTCTGAACCGACAGATCGCGTATTCGAAAGCGAGGAAGGTGGATTTTTCGGAGGAGGTTATTGTGGTTACTGGTGGAGCGAGCGGGCTGGGCCTGTTGATCGCGGAGGTGTATGGAATGAGAGGCGCGACAGTTGCGGTGCTTGATGTTAAGGATTTGGAGGCCGGTGAGGCGAGGGGTGTTAGTGTGTATAAGTGTGATGTGGGAGATAAGGAGCAGGTTGCGAAGGTTGCGAAGGAGGTTGAGATGGATGTGAGTAGTATCTTCATTCCCGAAAATTACAAAAATTACATTGCGGCTCTACTGACATTATGCAACAGCTTGGAACACCTACTATCCTCATCAACAACGCAGCAATCGTGAACGGCAAATCCATTCTCGATCTCACCACCGACGAAATCGACCGCTCGTTCCGCGTCAACGTACTCTCCCACTTCTACACCACCAAAGCCTTCCTGCCGGGCATGATCCGCGCTAAAGCCGGCACCATAGTCAGCATATCCAGCGTGCTGGGCCAACTCGGCGCCTCTTCCCTCTCAGATTACACGGCCTCAAAGGCAGGCGTGACAGCCTTCCACAAATCTCTCGCCGCAGAACTCAAAGATACACCCGAGATCAAGACCGTTTTAGTGACTCCCGGCCAACTCAGCACACCATTGTTCAGTGGTGTGCGCACACCGAATTCGTTTCTTGGGCCACTGTTGGAGCCGGTGGATGTTGCGAAGGAGGTTATTGCGGCTATTGACTCGGGGAGTAGCGCGGTGTTGGCGATGCCATTGTATGCTAGGTGGATTGATTGGATGAATGTCCTGCCGGTGGGTGTGCAAGCTATTGTGAGGAGGCTGTCAGGGTTGGATGTGGCGATGAAGAATTTCGTAGGGAGGGGTGTCGGAGAAAAGGAGAGTTTGATATAGATACCGATGTAAAGATAATGTATGAAATACTGCTATGTTGGCTTGAAGATACCCCGAGCATTGTTCTGGTGATCTGACTTATTGTGGTTATGGTGTGAGTGTCTTAATGATTTGTTCCAAAATGGATGCACTCTCCGACTAACTTTAATGTACCTCCTGAGCTTACGATCTGTAGAAAGCTTGATCAGGAGCATTGAGGCATAGCAATAGAAAATGAGAACTTTCATAAGCGAGATATGTAGAGGGTTGAGGGTATCCTTCGCTACGCATGAACAAAACAAATAGTCAACGCCTATACACCAATCAGGATCCAAGGAGGATCCGATGTACACGATGAAATCCACAAACACCTAGAAAACTAACCCTCACCAGTTTATAACCTCCTCTTTGTAAACCATCTCTCCCACCCCACCTTCCCTATGCATCACCCCCACAATACTCTCCCTCTTCACAAGATCCGTGTCCATCCTACAGATAGTAGCGACCCTCTCCTCCGGAACGTACATCTCGTCCTCCTCACTCGGCAAGCCCACCTCCTCAACACTTCTCACCCATCTCATAACCCTCCCCGTAACATCGACATCCCAGATCCCCTCTCGTCTCTGCACCTTCAGAAACGTATCGATGATCCTCCTTCTGAAAGCACGCTGTCTGTATTTATAGCCCACGACAATAAGAGGCATCACGATACCGATGTCCAACGAGTAACTGTCTCCTAGTAGAGACTGATTTGAGTCCTCGAGGAGTTGATGCGCGATATCAACCACCTCGGTCAACTCTCTCGTGTAACAGCGATGATAATAAAGCGGATGTGGCGTCGTGGCAGCAAGACACAACACACCCGACAGGTAATGAATCCTTAACAAACTCGCAGCGTGAAAAGTCGCTCTTCCCTTCAGGCCCCTCGCTCTCCTGAGTAGTGGTTCGAAAGCGCTTTCCCAGCGCTTGTACTCGGACAGGATGTTACACTGTAGAGCGTACACCGGATCCACAGTCAACACATCCTCGTTCGGTCCTATGGGTGAAGGCGTCGGACGTTCGGATATCCACCATAGATCTACGATCGAGGGATGAGCTGTGAGATCGACTTCCCGCTGACTCATCGTGAGGTGAAGACCTCGCAGAACGATTCGAGTCATAGGCAGACGCGCCTGTTTCAAACTCGTAAATTCAGCAGGCATGTCTTCGACTGCAGCTCGCCCTCGGTTCAACCTCTCCAGATGCAACTCTCTACCCCGTCGATCCTGGTACGTGATAGCCTGGATTTCCAGAACCACGAAAATCCGCTCGATTTCGTCGTCGATTGCGGGATGTGGAAAGGGGGATTGTGAGCGGAGAGTGTTATACTCATCGATGGCTTGGAGACCGGCGAAGACTTGCGCGGTGGCTACATCTCTATTACCGTGATAGGTCTCGAAACAAGCAAAGAGTAGGCAGGCGAGAAGCTTCGTTCGGATATCTGTACCACCTTCCGAAGTAGACTGCCGCATGCATACGATAGCGGAATGGTACTCGTGATAAGCGAACTGGAGGCGTTTTTTCTCGTATTGGAGATGGCGTTGCGAGTTGCCGTCTCGCCAACCTTTGAGGTTCAATGTCCCGATGGCGGTCACGGCGTGGCGGATGCATGGAGCGCTTTCGCTGGCTTGGAGCACCACGCGGGACCAGAGGTCGGATTCCAGACAGCCTGTTAGTTGAGAGGCGGAGACTTCACAGAAACGTTGGAAGTAGAGACGTTCTTGGTCGTTGTGAAAGGGGTCTCGTGGAGGAGCGCGGTAGAGGTACTGGATGGGCATAGGTGCGTCTTGCGTGCTGGATTCTGCAGCAGATGGTCTTGGTTGTATGCTTTGCATGACTTGGAGTTGCTGTGCTGGAACACCTTGATAATTCTGGGTAGGGGCATGCGGTACGTTCTGGTGGAAGTTTTGATTGACGGGCTGTTGGTACGTGATGTATGTATTCTGGATGGGAGCTAATGGTCTTGGTTTCTTGAGCAGCTCTGCTAACTTCGCTGAACGTTTGTCTTCATAGCCATCACACATTTGCCCGAATTTGAGGCATCTCATGCATCCTGGCTTTCCCTCTGCAACGACGTTAGTATCGCACTTTGTCATGGACAGGACCCATCATTTGATGTTAGATCTCGGACTACCCACCATCACATTTGACTCTCCGTATCCTATAACAAGGTCGTCAGTGCCTCTAGTCCTTGATCGTTTCACATTCTCAAGAGAGTAAGGGGGTCCAGGACAAACCGACTTGCAAGTAATGCAACCAGATCTAACCTTCGGACCCAATGTCCTTCTCTTCTTCCCCGTAAGACCCCTCGTAAGAGGCGGTTCATTCCCGCCACTACTCGCACTCAAAATCTCGAAATGGTTCTTAGTATCCATGATCGCTGGACCGCACTACAGTTCAACAACACGAGTACGTGGTTTATTTGATCTCGGATAAACTAAAAGTACAAACTCGAAAAAAGCAAAAACTATTCATCGAAGATCTTGAGCAAGAAGACCCCGAAGAATATCACGTATGAAAGAGATGAAGAAACACACTCATACTCTTGAAAGATTCGAGCCCCTCATATCAGCCAACATCAACTCCACAAGGCCCAAATAAACTAGTGCCCGCGCCACCAGCCGTCCGTCCGTCCATCAGCTCCCGTCTGAATCCAGCCCTAGCGGCTCGCTCCACGAAGTCCAGCCGCCTCTTCCTCCAATTGGTTGGCTCCCTCGTAAATCGTCCAACGTGAAGCTCAGCTCAGCTCATCATTCGAAACCCATGAACTCCACTGCGAGTTCAGGGTAGATGTGGTCGCCGTCGCTTACCCCGAATTCCAGCAGGGACAAGCAAGGAGGAGCCTAACCCATTTCAGGCACATGAGACTCGACGTCGAAGTGGATCCAACAACAACAACAATGTACGGAGGGAGACAAAGCGCTGGACGATGCCATATGAAAGAACACACGAGCAGCAAGCCGCCTACTCGTTCTCTCCGTGGGTCTGACTGAACCCGACCGGGCTTATCGTCACATCAAGGATCAATTGATAACCCAAAAATCCCCCATAAACCCACAGTGGGCAGGTTGCAGACCAATGCAGAAAGCGAGTGAGTACCTCGACATGAAGAATCCTACACAACAATTAAGGTACCACCACCCATCGGACCACGATGCAGCGTTCATTTCATGACTTTCTAACCCCTAAGTCAAAACGCACATCGTGATTCATTCGTGCTTCAATCATTTTTCATTTCAATTTCACAGTTCCCTTCCTAGCCTTCATCGATCGGAGTACTACGCCATACTTCAGAGATCTCTTCCTTTGGCGATGCGAAATCCCAAAGAAGGCATCAAAGTTGCAGAACGAAACAAGTATCAAACTACTTGAGTGAGTGATCAGCGGTCCGCGTTAAGCGCGATTGTTAGGTCTATATCGGAGTTGGACGATGCGATACTTACCTAGGTAGGTAGGATAGGTCTTTTATGTAGGTCGGACCAGGACCCTAGGCTTACGTAGTTGTGCTCGTACGTATACTGGGGTTGAAGCTTGATTGACTGGCAGGGTGATTACAGCGGAAGGGACTCGAATGGTTTGATAAAGGATGGGCTTACTGTTGCATGACACTCAGGTCTTGGCATTGTGAGAGGAATGTGTGGCTGTGTCTTTAGTCTCCCGACGAGCTTGAGTTGACAGGGCGAGAATGAAACTGGTCGTCAAGCAGAGGGAGATGAGACGAAAGGGGTAATAATCTCGGACATGTTCATTTTTCGTATTCAGGAAGGCAGGAAGAAATGCTGTCCACCAATATCATGTGTCGAAAGTCTTCGCTTGCATTCGCAGACTGGCATCAAACCATCAAACTCCATGCTTAATATCATGCAATGCACCCTCTCTCTCTCCCAGTGTAACGCTCAACATTCCGGTGCCAGGCGCAGACTCATCTTATCAATCACGCTTCCTTTCATCTTCCATGGTCGCCCCATCTAGATACTGCCCTTCACGCAGTTCTCACACACATGATGATTGCATTTCTTGCATGCCTTATGTATCCGATGGTTTTCTTGCTCGCATTCCTATTGCCATCAATTAGCATGCTTCTTGCTACCTTTGTAAACGATGTAACATGGAATAACCTCACCTGTCCAGTCACCACACCGCAGCAGTACCATTGTGTCCACTTCATCAGAGGAGAGTTAGCAATGGCCATCTAAGGATTGTTTGAGGAGAAGCTTCAGACACTTCTCAAGATTATCTCGAAACCTTTCAAAAAAAGGAAATTCTAGGCTTCTCCTTAGCTTACAGGAGCTTCACCCTTCTTCACGTGATCGGCCCAGAATTTAGTGTACTCCTTCACTTTGCTGGTGAGTCTGCCAAGCGTGCCTGTAGCTGTGGCTGGTTTGTTGTCGGTGACCGGGGGTTTCGAGTCTTGGGATGCCATTCTGGGGTTGTGGAGAGTCGTGGGATGTAAATCGTGTGGAATTGACCGAAGTTTGAGGGTCCGGTTGGCTGGAGATTTTCACCTGGAAAGTGTGGGAAGTCGCTTTCGTACCAAGTATTCGGAATTTCTTCCAGAACCTATGTCGCTGATAGAAGTCTTGTTTGCTCAAAATCGTAAGTTGAATGGATGACTGGAGACACCGTTCGTGTGTTGTGAATCACAGCTGCAATTGCGAAGATCTGCCGGAGGATTCGGATTCAAAGTGGCAGGAACGACCGCATCGAGATTCAAGTGTGATCCAACTGCCACAGATATGTAGCAAGAATAGACTCAGAGGAAATTATCTCCGTAGCTATACAAAAGTGGCGAACGGGGCTGTACAGCACATAGGTCTTGGCAAGAAAACGCTTGCGACACCGCTTGCCCAGCCACAAATAATTCAACAATTAAGACAAAACCTGGGTGTATCCTCAATCTCAATCTTGATCCAGCCAAGAGGAATTGTTGAGGTGACCAAGTTTCGTACATAGTATGTGCCTCGGCATGGTGAAAAAACAAGACTTGTGCCTGAATGCTCATGCTTACTTCTCGCGATGGAAATCACGAGAGAAGGTTCCCACCAAGCTGCATACCCAAACCTGTATGCTTTGCTCCCCCTTCACGCAGATTTGGACTTACACTTGAGTTGTCAAAATCCAAACGTCTCCTGGCGACAGTCAATGGTGTCTTAGCACCTCTAGGAGTCTTCGGCCATGCCTTTTGAGCTGGGCTAGGAGTGATGTTGACAAAGTCGGCAAAATCGAAATGTTGCGAGGGTGTATTTGGGAAATTGGATAGATATGATGCCCCTCCACCTCCTGGAGTAGTCATCATGGAGGATGGCAGAGCAAGAGCTTTGGGAGGCGGGGTAGATGGTGGCTGCATCCTGGATCGTGGTGGGTTTGCAGGAGATGGGGAGGTTGCAAGGTACAACAGTAAATCAGCGCCTTCTTCTCCAGACCTCCCATTCTTGCGACGACCTAGACTTGCTTTCCGGATTGGTGATGGTGTGTGAGGTGGAGAAGATCGAATATCAAAGGAATGCTCGGGCAGGTTGTTTTCCTCGTCATCTGATATAGCAGCGAAGTTGCTATGCAGCTCGTTGTGATACGAGCTTCTCGCGTAGAATGATAGACTTGGGCCCGAAGAAGTTGTAAAATGTGGTTGCTTCCGAGGTTTGATAGGCGAAGATTGAGTGAGTTGATACCCACGAGAGTTGATCGGCTTGATTGGAGAAGATCGGAATCTCTTGCGCGATGTCGCAGCACTTGAGCTTGATGGCTCGAAGCTGTTATAGTGGCGTTTCCGGTATTCGCTTCCACTGCCACTCCGTGGTCCAACTTGATCTGAGAATATCGCGGGATTCTTGATCGGAGAGCTTCTGAAATCAAGAGCAACGCTCGAGGAAGAGTCCGAAAATATGTCTCCGCTCGATGTAGGTCTCCTCTTTCTCAGCTCCTCCTCAACTTTCGGTTCGATTGTATCAAGGGTTAGATCCTCCCAACCCCGAGCGGCCTTGAATTGTGCGAGCGCAAGACGAGTCTTGAGCTTTCTACCGATCTAGAAGCATACGTTAGCCTGATGGTTCATGTGTAGACTTGAGAAGTCTATCCCTACCTTGCCAATTTCCGCCCGTTTCAACACAGCATCTACCACGACCTCGGGTTGTTTCTTCTTCCACGGAGACGACATAGTCGATCGAAAACTGCGAGGATGTGGAGAATGCTTATAAGGACGGAGTTGATTTTTGGAGACCCTGAGAAGTGGGTTGTCGCTCTTGATCGGGTCAGAGAGAGGCCGGCGTCTAATCGAAATCAGAAGGGGTGGAGATTAGATTCCTCTCGCTTCGGATTGACAGGGCTGGGAAACAATTGCACAGGGCGGGGTGAATATTGCACAGAGAATGTTCCAATGGCACTGTAGAAAGGGATACTGTGAAATCGTTAACTGCTGTGGAGATTCTTTGGAGGTTGGATTTCGTCGAGGTGGAGTAGAGGAGAGGTGAAGAAGAAGATGAAGGTGAAAGTTGCAGGGCCGGCCCATCCTCGATTCCATGGCACGGGAACCGTGATTGTTGGAGGGGAGACGCGTGAAATCGGCGTTCAGCCAATCAGATTCGCGTCCGTCAATTGCGCGGTCACGTCTTTTAGGGGCTGGCCATCAGTCCGAGTATCACGTTTCCCATTCGCTGCATTCACATACACCTGGACGTACTTTGTTTCTTTGTCATGCTTCTAAGAATACCCAGATCCCTGTGCTTTCTACCTAGCTTGTGCAGGGAGATACCGTGCCAAGCTGCACGGCGATGACGGTGCCGAGCATTCAACTTTCCCAGTAATCACAAGTCTATCTACAGTACAGCAGGTAACCAACCTGTCTCAACCTCAACTTGTCTTTCCATCTACTGCAAGTCAAGAATCCGCGGACAATCAGGCCTTAAATTCTCCTACCAGAAGAACTACCACTATTCCCGAATATTGCTCTCACCAATGCGACAACCTTTCCATCACCAGCATAAACCTTAAACCCTCTTCTAAACTCCCCTGTCCGTCTGGACAAACCATCATCATGCCTCAGGTTATTCGAGGCGTACGATCGAACTCAGAGCCAAACAACGCCGGCACACCCACGAGTCCACATGCCCATGAAGACAGACGTGTAACATTCGAACACGGCCGCGATGAACGGGAGGAAAGTGATGCATATTACGACAGTCGAGCAGCAACACAATCCGAATTCCAGCGACGAGCGAGCACACTGCAAACATACTATTGCGAACACCCCGAACTTTTACCACAATTACCATTCACATTCCGACATGGTTTCAAGCGGTGGAGGCTCGGTGGCTACATTGTGCTGATGGTGTTTGATGCTTGTGTCGTGCCGATAATGCTGTATTACGTTATGACGTTTGCAGGGAACATAAAGGGTTTTATTACATTTGCTGTAATTACGGCTATCTGGGGTGGACCAACATATGTCGAATTTGCGGTACGGTCGTTACGACTGATTAAGCAGCAGAGATTTTACAAGCCATTGGGAGTGGATAAGAGATGGGCGTTTGATATTACGAATTGGATACTGGTTCTTACAATTGCAGTCGTTACGGCTATCCTGATTGTTGGGGCTGCACCACACGATGTCTTCCTCCGAGTACTGTCGATGCCTGGCCCTGCAATTCTCTATTGTATTTCTGGACCGATCTTCCTCTTGAGCTTGTTCAATCATTTTGGGTGGAAAGCGCCCTTCCGGATTGGTTCGACACCGAAAGGTGAGCCAGTTATGCCGGGAATCTTCTATATCGTGGAAGATATTGTGGCGGTCAACTCTGGAGGTGGAAGACCATTCAGAGAGGGCATGTTCGCAAGATACAAAGCCAGTCCATTTTTCCGCAAGATGATGAGAGATTTGTCTTGGTTTTGGTCAATATCCGGATTGATTATGGCTGCGGCGGTCACGGTTGTAGTGGTCATCAATCCTGTCCCTGAGCCAGTTTCGTATGGACTTGGTAGGCTTGCATCTCTCATCGGCAATTCAAATGCTAATGGTTTCTAGGATGGGGTGTTCCTTTTCTATGGGCCGGAATATGGGCCGCCATCACTGTGCCATGGGTACAGTCAGTAATGAGAAAAGAAAAACACGGGTGGGAAGCCGAGACGAAGATGATGGCTTCAACGATGGTAAGCTTTTCTCCATTCCCTTTAGGCTATCATAGGAACCTTCGAGGGGGCATCTCACTGGAATGTCTCTCACTTCGATGGCATATCCAAAGTTGCAAATTGAAGTGTCACTAACGATATGTTTCTTCACAGTCGAAACCACCTTCAGCTCACAACTCGAAACCGCCCTCCGTCAATGGGACGGAATGCACAAAAGAAACGACACAAGTGTAAAAGTTTTGCAACGATACCCGTGATTTAGTGATATGACTCGGACAGACGATGAGAACAGGCTGAAGCTAGGATCGCCACTGGATCATTGGTCGAATCATGGCAGAAGCCTTTGTATGAACAGTAAAGGAAACGCGAATATACATATGTAATGATAAGGGCTAAAGATTTAAGAATTGAGATAGGATCAGCTTAACTGTGTCGGCTAGTGAAAATGGGCACAACTATATACCTAGGTACCTAGGAATCAAAGTGGCCGGATGTCTGTATCAATATCGACATTATTTGCACAATGTCCCTATGGTTTATCCTTAAATCTGGAATAGAGTAGCCTTTCAGATATCTCTTGGATATCATAACAGGGAGACTCTCAGTTCGTCCTACTCGCTTATTTAGACCTTTCATCTAATCATGCTTACCTATCTCCATCTTTACCACCAACGTATAATTATAACTTATACTTTACAGTCTCCCACTTGTCACTCTGACAGCTCGATCGCTTCGATCTCCCCATAGTGCCCCTGAAATTATGACTCTGTTTCTCCCACCGGTAACGCGGCTTAAGGCTCTAACGAATCAGTCGCCCCGCTCTTCCCCATAGCTCGGGGTCAGAGCTACCCCGCGCGGATCGAAATAGGAAGGGAGGAGCAAGCCGAAGCAAGCAAGCCACCCGCGAGCTGTACATCAAATGCCTGTTGCTTTCATTCTGATTTCTTTTCCTTTTCTTAAATTCTACTAGAATTCACACAGAGCACAATCATGAGGTCCAATTTGTTAAGAGCAGCACCGTTACTTCGGTCTGCCATCCCGCTACAAAGAAGGAGCTTCTCGGTATCAACAGGACGACAAGCGCAGTATGGGTTTATTGGTCTCGGGCAAATGGGTACGCCGTTCTCACGCGACCTGTTTTGAAATGAGCTTAATTGCATTGCTAATGAGATTGTCATGTAGGTTATAATATGGCACGGAATCTACAAGCCAAACTCTCTTCCACAGATACCATTCGAGTTTACGACATCAATGCCGAGTCTGTTGACAGATTCGCAAATGATACGAAAGGATTGTCTAGCGGTGCTAAAGTACAGGTTGCGGCCAATGCGAGGGAAGCTGCTGAGGATTCTGTAAGTGAAGCAAGGAATTTTGCAATTGGATGTCCTAGTTCAGTTCTGAGTTTCGCTTCCACTTCAAATACAGACCAAATTGCTGATAACTACCTTCCAGGAAACAACAATCACCGTCCTCCCCGAACCTACCCACGTGAATAACGTTTTCGGCCAAATCGTCAGCCCCGCTCTCTCAGAAGCCGTCGTCTCAAATCCCAACCGCCTCTTCATAGACTGCTCAACTATTGACCCCTCCTCCTCCCGCGAAGTTGCCAACGCCGTGCACTCCACGCAACAAGGCAAATTCGTCGACGCACCCATGTCCGGCGGCGTCGTAGGCGCCTCAGCAGGAACATTAACATTCATGCTCGGAGCGCCAGAATCTCAACTCGCACGCGTGGAACCTATCCTACTCATGATGGGCAAGAAAGTCATTCACTGTGGTCCGCAAGGTGCTGGTCTGTCGGGAAAATTAGCGAATAATTACCTCCTAGCAATCAACAACATCGCTACCGCTGAGGCGATGAATCTAGGCATAAAATGGGGACTCGATCCGAAAGTCCTCGCGAACCTGATTAACGTCTCTACGGGCAGATGCTGGCCTTCCGAGATCAATAATCCTGTTCCGGGCGTGAAAGATTCTGCACCTTCGAGTCGGGATTATAAAGGTGGGTTCGGGATTAGCTTGATGAGGAAGGATTTGAATCTAGCGATCATTGCTGCCAATGAGGCGGGTGCGAAACTCGAGTTGGGTGAGAAGGCGAAGCAGGTTTATGAGACTGCGGAGCAGCAAGAGGATTGTAAGGGGAGGGACTTTTCGGTTGTTTATAGATATCTTGGGGGTGCTGAGTAGAGTTGCCTTGCTATCAAAATTGAGTTAGGAGCTCGACGCTAGGTATAGCATTACTCGGAGTTACGGGCAACCAGTACTCGTTTTCCTTACGCGAGATCTATGGGCTAGACAATTTTGTGTAGGAGTCCTTCGAGGGAATATGTTCATTCATCATCCAAGATGGAAATAGCATCTATAGTTTTGACTATTCCGATTAGAGCTCAAATACTTCCTAGAAGAAGCGAATGAGACATTGAGACAAAGTACTCATGAACGTTTCCTTTGCTCTTCGCGCTGCCTGTAACTTAAGCAGTGGGTGATAATATGCAGGCGGACAGGATACACATAGAGCTCGCTTCGCTGCTTGTTATTGCTTGTCAGTAGCTATAGTTACCCAGGCCAATCGTGTTGAAGAATATTAGCGCCACAGTAACATCCGCGAAGCAAAAAAGCTGGGGAGCTAGCCTCTTCACGCTACTTAGCCTAACGAACAAGTTAGATCTAACCTTACCTAGGTAGAATCATCATTTCTTGAGTTCGACTTGGGTATCTTTGCTCGATCTTACAATCTCGAACTCCCAATCAGCCTCGTGCGGATCTTGCCGCTGTGTTTAGACCCCGAATGTCTCAACAGGTCTTTGACAAGATGTCTTCATGATATGTCCCACCAACGAAAATTCACAGTCTCAGCTCTACGTTATCATCTGGGAAATCCTGGAAAATGTGTGATTTTGGCTATATTTTGACATCTGGTATGATAGATTACGATTTCGACTTTGACACATAGGCATTAGAAGAGCAAAACCAGCCAACGTTATTCCTGACATTGATATAATATTACTTCGGATGAGAATTTAAAAGTCCGGTTCTAATGCTGATACTGAACTCTGACATCCTAGAGGCATAGAAACAGCACATAACGCTGCTGTCTCGACCACCGATTGTACTGCCTCGGAAAACATATCCACTAGTAACGCCCGACAGCTAGCTGTTCTATCCTATGAACCGCCCCAAAGTCCCAGCTATCAAACCTACACAAGACGCCTCAAAAATAGCAACCCTCCCTCAACGGCCCGCCGCGTCCTAGGAAAATGGGGAACAGCCATTGCTTCCCGAGCACCGAAAGTCACATGGTACTTTTGTCGTGGCGGTAGGCGGCGTTGGTATAGAAATCCCTTTTCCAATTAAATTAATGTTCAAACTCTAGGACCGGCGGATAGACGTACGTTTTCTTTTCCAAGGGAAGTTAAAACGAGGCAATGAGAAAGAGCCGGCTTACCCATTACTAACAGAGAGAGCCCAACGCAATAGCCATGAAAGCAGGCACCGCATGCAAGCCAAGATCTAAAA
The DNA here is from genome assembly GCA_900074885.1 of Rhynchosporium graminicola. Lineage (NCBI taxonomy): Eukaryota > Fungi > Ascomycota > Leotiomycetes > Helotiales > Ploettnerulaceae > Rhynchosporium > Rhynchosporium graminicola. Next base: position 462,224 of record FJUW01000016.1, on the reverse strand, counting down.
GCCGAGAAGTTCTTCTGAGGCGCCGAACTAGAGAGGAAAGTTGCCGTTCCGTTTGATGCCGAGAAGGCCGAGGAATGCTATCACTATGGAATGGAGAGAGGGGACAGGCATTTGAGATACTTGACGTCTGGGTATGGTTAGTGAAGGGAAGAAGAAGTTTGATTTCAGTTAGCAAGATCTATATGAATTACGCTGTAGGTGGGCTTTGAGTTGGCAGTAGGGGTGTTGATGTTAATTTTGATGTGGAAAGTGTGAAAAGTCGCTCCGGAGCCATTTCTGGGTGGGACGGAGGATTCGGACAGCAATAATTGGAATCACGGAAGGGTATGTATTAGTGATCCATCGATTGGGAAATCACTGATTGATCCCATTCGATATCATCCGTTTGATAATTTCCTGTTGCAACAAAAAAGAGATTCTGGCATGTAAGTACAACACACAAAAGGTGCATCAAGCATGGTGTCCAAACCCGAGACAATGTCATTCCAATACGGACTCCAGGTTCCAGGGTATCATCAGAACTCCAAACACCGAATTCGAATCCGGTCCAATCTCTCTACCTCAATTCAGGCTCGCCCATCCAATCCGGTTCCACAAGCCAACTCCTCTCCATCCCAGGCCCCTGCGCCTTACCGAAAGCCTTCATCTCCATCTTCTCATCCCCCAACAATCCCCCAAGCCCAGCCCTCGCCCTATCATCCCTAGCATAGATCTTCAAACCTCTCACATGCGTGTCTTTCCCATTCTGGTGATTCTCCACAATCCTCACCTGGACCAAGAACGCTCGAAGAGTTTTCCCGTCGGGTCCGCCGCCGACGTGATCTAATGGTACGTCGAGCCAGCCTTTCGGCTGCTCAAAATTCAAGGCTGCGAAGGGAATTAGGTCATGGTAGCCTGTGCCGGCAAGCAGAGTGATGCGTGTAGGGGTGTAGGATTCGTCGGCTTCGAAGTCGAGGAAGATGCGGATGGAGAGGATGGAGACAAGGCGTGAAAAGTGGATATTGAGGTGGTGGGGTTGGGGACCGTCGGATCTGCCAGGTTTAGCTTCAATACCAGAAACTGCTGTAATTAAAATGCGCTTACTGCCAAAACAACCCCGTATCATCATCCCTCAGTGCATCGACACCACAGCCCGGTTTACAACTGCTGACGGTCCAACTTGCTAAGTTGCCAATTTCTTTCAGACCAAGAGCTGCAGGTTCAAACAGAGAGTCAATTTCCATGGGGACTTTTTGAATAATACGGTTAGCAAGTTCCTTCGCCTCTTGGAAATCCATGCGAATGGTATTTGGCTCGATAGCTAGCTCGTCTGCGATACTAGAATTGCTAGAGCTGGGAGTTCGGGCTTGCGAGCGTGGTTGTGATGGACCATCGAGAGGTGGACTTGGTAGTTGAGTTTCATCGCCGAGAGTGAGAGCACGCTCAAGGCGGACTCTTGTGCGAGATCCGTACATCTTGAATGATTCCTCAGAGGGTTTTAGGTTGTGTGTCGTGGCAGAGGTATCTTAATTCGTATGGAGCTGCAAGGAAATCTAGATACACACCTTCTTCGACCGCACCTTCCTCATCTTCCTCCTCTCCTTCCTCCTCCTCGCCGTCATCCTCATTCTCCTCTCCTTCGAGACCTTCTTCCTCGACTTCGCTCTCCTCGTTTCCACCTTCCAGCTGCTGCCCATGCAACTGCAACTCGGTATCGTCATCTTCCTCTGCCCTGGTAAGATCCAGTCGAGGATTTACAACAGGTGTTGGCGCGCTTGGAGTACCAGTACGAGAAGACCATTGTGGGCGAAGTCGAAAACTGGGAATGAACGACCCTGATCGTGGCGTTGGAGATCTGGGTGCCATGTTGACAAAGGTTAAGGATAGACGTGTTGGGTGACGCGACGACATCCCGAACGTTTGGCGGGGTAGTCTATTGGGTTAGAGTGATTATATAAGCGAGTTTGTTTAGATGGCTTTTGATGAGGATCCCAGTCTCTTCTATTCCACTTCTGATAGCATCTTAACCTCTTCAACATTTGGGAGCAGAGACATGTTCTGTGGTTCTTAGTCACGATTCTCTATCCTTACACCCGCAGTCTTTCTTTACGTTCGTTACAGCTTTCAATACCGTGCTTCAATTCTCCACTCGAAGAACCACGTACCGAGGCTTCACTTGACTGCCGGACACCTAAGCACCAGCGGTAGTACAAAAGCAGCAACTCCTCGCCCTTCTCGATCCACAGATCGTCTGAATTCACTATGGAAACTTGCTTTGATCATTACCAGCACTAGAATGGAAGCTATTCGAGCGATCAGATAGCCCACTTCCGGCTTTCGTCCAGCGCGGATACTGGTCCCGAATCACTAAGTGTGCGATCTGACGAATTCTATTGTCCCATTGGTGCATGTCTTATTTGGTATTCTCCAAGCCCCATACGGAATCAACGGATGATGAGCTAAGTCAAAGCCAGAGATGCTGCTGTGAAGCTATTCGATAGAGAATGTGATTTGCAATACTAGTCTGTGTCCGAAAGCTTTGATATTGATGACAAGCGCTATATATATTATAAGACTCCTCGAGGCTTTATATGTCCCCTCCCCTCTTTCATGAACCAATTTTGCACCTCCCGTGGAATCATTGACTTTCATCGTTCCGACACCATTATTTTTTATATTCTTGACACCTTCGCTCGATCTCGCTGGAAAAGTTACATATATACTTCGTTGAACTAACGGCATCAAAATAAAAATATCGAGCTCTGTCAGTCTAAATCGACATATCTTGAGTAGCATCTCGATAGCCAGCACACTATTTCACGACTCGCGCAAAGTATTCCCATCTCAAAACCCGCTTGTGAAGATCATCCCAGAATGGTGTTTGATGAGTATGTCTTGATTGCATTTATGGGTTTTCTCTTGTTTCGTCTTTTTACTAATCGCTTGCTCACTTGCCTCTGTCTTCTTCCAAGCCATCTCTTCTCATCAGACTTTATCCCCCCAAGATCTAAACTTCAGGCTAACAGTGTTCACACAGATGGCGAGCACGTCGCCGATCCATCAAAGAAATCCACAGCCAAAAAAATGCATTACGGGAGGAGCATTTCAGATTACGTGAAATTGAAAGCAAGTTAAACAGCGCAAGTGGGGAACCCCCGAGTTATGGCGCGGTGGTTAGTCTGAGCAAGGAGGGGGTTACTAGAAAGGGAACTGGGAAGAGAACGAATTCGACGAGTGGAGTGAGTGGGATGGCTGAGAGAGAAACTCTGAAGCTGGACAGTACGGGTGGGTCGCAGACGAGTCAAAACCACACCCGATGAGGTGTAGTTGGTGCGGAAGAATGATGGAGGCTGCTTTTCGATAATGCTCGCGTGTGGGGGGGG